>CM049854.1:25516844-26116844 GCA_027422415.1 Schizothorax lantsangensis
GGACGGACGGACGGACGGACGGACGGACAGACAGACAGACCGACAGAGACGGACGGACAGACAGACAGACAGACAGACAGACCGACAGAGACGGATGGACAGACAGACTGACTGACTGACAGACAGAGACGGACGGACGGACAGACAGAGACGGACGGACAGACAGAGAGACGGACAGACAGACAGACAGACAGACAGAGACGGACGGACAGACAGAGAGACGGACAGACAGACAGACAGACAGACAGACAGACAGACAGAGACAGACAGACAGACAGAGAGATGGACAGACAGACAGACATAGACGGACAGACGGATGGACAGACAGATAGACAGACAGAGACAGACAGACAGACAGAGAGATGGACAGACAGACAGACATAGACGGACAGACGGATGGACAGACAGAGACAGACAGACAGACAGACAGACAGACAGAGATAGATAGACAGACAGACAGACAGATAGATAGATAGATAGATAGATAGATAGATAGATAGATAGATAGATAGATAGTAGTACTGTCAAACGATTAATCATGACTCATCGCATACAAAATAAAAGGTTTTTTTTTACATAATATACTGTATGTGTGTGTACTGTGTATATTTATTATGTAAATATAAATGCACACGCATGTATATATTTAAGAATATGTTAAGTTTATACATTTAAAATATTTATATATAATATCAATTATATGAATATAAATATATACATGGAAATATTTTCAAAATATATACTGTATGTGTGTGTATTTATATATACATAATAAATATACACACATATATTATGTAAGCAAATAATCGCGATTAATCATTTGACAGCACTAATAGATAGATAGATAGTAGGTTAGTGGATTTATTTATTGAACTGTATTCATTCAGGTTTAAATATTTGCATATCTGCTCTAGTTTGTGAGCTTCAGTGGAGGGGAAGATTTTTCCTCTAAAACTCTTCACAAACATGTCCTGTATAGTGTTTATGCTGAACGTTTAGAAGACGTGTTTTCCTCAGAGATCAGCAGCGTGAGTGTTGGCTTCAGGTGTTGTTGTTGCTGTCTGCAGGTTAATGGACTTGTGCTGTCTGACAGTATTAAGGAAACCCCAGGACTCACTGTCTATTATATACTCAGACAATTACGCGCCAGACAGAAAGCGCTTGCCAAATGGACGACTTCACTTATTGTTTACGCTTGTTGGCTTGTAAAGGAGTTTTGTTCCCTAATTGTACAGTGCGGGGTAAAATGCAATGGTGCCTGTGCGCTTAATTCATCCTGGCATTGTCGGGCTGGGCTGTTAATTTGGCTGAACTGGCACGCGCCCAAAGTTCACCAGGTTCACAGACAATCGAGGCAGGAGAGGGAAGCAGCGCTCTCAAAAGCCTCCTAAAGTTTTCCTGTTTGCTGATTCAGCACAATGAGAAGTGAAGCTGCGCTCTGAAAGCTCTCTAAGTGCTGTTTAGTCATCAGTACAGGAACCCAGATGTAATCTGTACAGTTCTTCAGCTGGAGGGAGAAAGTTTGAGGAAGCATGTGTTTATGAAAATAATTGGTTAGAGCTGCTTAAGTCACAGTAACATATTAGTTTGATTCATTTTTAATATTAATATTAGTAATATAAACAGAAACATCTGACGATTGTTTCACATATTTTGCATGGTATATGAGATTAATATTTATATTATTACTATTAATTTTTTACATTAACTTAACATATTGACCAAGCATTAACATTACTTATACAGGTGCATCTCAATAAATTAGAATGTCGTGGAAAAGTTCATTTATTTCAGTAATTCAACTCAAATTGTGAAACTCGTGTATTAAATAAATTCAATGCACACAGACTGAAGTAGTTTAAGTCTTTGGTTCTTTTAATTGTGATGATTTAGGCTCACATTTAATAAAAACCCACCAATTCACTATCTCAACAAATTAGTATACTTCATAAGACCAACAAAAAAAACATTTTTAGTGAATTGTTGGCCTTCTGGAAAGTATGTTCATTTACTGTATATGTACTCAATACTTGGTAGGGGCTCCTTTTGCTTTAATTACTGCCTCAATTCGGCGTGGCATGGAGGTGATCAGTTTGTGACCAGGTGGTATGGAAGCCCAGGTTTCCGGCCTTCAGGTCATCTGATGATCTTCCTCTTGATGGGGGTTCAGGTCAGGCGAGTTTGCTGGCCAACCAAGCACAGTAACACCATGGTCATTGAACCAGCTTTTGGTACCTTTGGCAGTGTGGGCAGGTGCCAAGTCCTGCTGGAAAATGTAATCAGCATCTCCATAAAGCTTGTCAGCAGAAGGAAGCATGAAGTGCTCTACAATTTCCTGGTAGATGGCTGCGTTGACTGTGGACTCAGAAAACACAGTGGACCAACACCAGCAGATGACATGGCAGCCCAAATCATCACTGACTGTGGAAACTTAACACTGGACTTCAAGCAACATGGATTCTGTGCCTCTCCACTCTTCCTCCAGACTCTGGGACCTTGTTTCCAAATGAAATGCAGAATTTACTTTCATCTGAAAAGAGGACTTTGGACCACTGAGCAACAGTCCAGTTATTTTTCTCCACAGCCCAGGTAAGATGCTTCTGATGTTGTCGCTGGTTCAGAAGTGGCATGGTAGCCCTTTTCCTGAAGACGTCTGAGCGTGGTGACTCTTGATGCACTGACTCCAGCTTCAGTCCACTCCTTGTGAAGCTCTCCCAAGTGTTTGAATCAGCTGTGCTTGACAGTATTCTCAAGCTTGCAGTCATCCATGTTGCTTGTGCACCTTTTCCTACCCAAATTCTTCCTTCAAGTCAACTTTACATTTAATATGCTTTGATACAGCACTCTGTAAACTGCCACCCCTTTCATTAATGACCCTCTGTGACTTACCCTCTTTGTGGAGGGTGTCAATGTTCGTCTTCTGGATCATTGCCAAGTCAACAGTCTTCTCCATTATTGTGGTTTCAAAGAACAAGAGATACCCAGAATTTATACTGTATGGATGGTCATTAATTGAAACTCAAATGTAAATATTCTAATATTTTGAGATACTGATTTTTGACTTTCATGAGCTGCAAACTCTAATCATCAAAATTAAAACAAAAAAAAACGTTTGAGATGTTTTACTTTACATGCAATGAATCTAAAATATATGAAAGTTTAACTTTTTGAAATAACTTACAAGAAAAAATGAACTTTTTCACGACATTCTAATTTATTGAGATGCACCTGTATATATGTATATATATATATATATATATATATATATATATATATGTACACACACATACATACAATTTGTAACGTTAATACTAGGTTACTATGTTAAGTTAATGTAAATATAAAAAATAGATAGATAGATAGATTTATATTAAAAAAGTTTTTAATAAGAGTAATATTTAGGTAATTATAGATCTAGAAATCAAATAAAAAATATTTTGAAAATTAAGATTGTTATTGTACTCTTAAAATTAAGAAATATATGATAATGTGTAGTATTACATTTGCACAATATTGCATATAATATTACATAAATAATACTCACATTATTATACAAATTCATAATTGTTGTATGTATGAACATATAATATGTATTTCTCTTTCTCTCTCTTTAAATATAAATTATGTGATAAATGCCTATTTTTAGATAAAGTTAATAAGCATAATGTGCGCTTCATATGTCAAATGAATTATAATCCCACTCTTCAAGAGCTTTAAATATCCTGATGATTAGATCATCCTTTAAATCGTTGGTGATCTGTCATTATACGTGTCAATAGCTAATGCGTTTAAAGCTCCAGTCAGCCCTTTCTCTGGATGGGAAGATCATTTCGGGTCACCAGGAATGGCTGGAATCGCATCTTTTCCGTCAGAGCCCTGGATATTTGATTTCTCATTCCCCTGATTTTCCAATTTGAAAAGCATTCGATCATCTCATCCTCATATGTTTCTGTTGAATACGAAGTAATGAGCAGGCCGTTAAGAGCACAAATACGCCATTGTCGTTAATTCCCAGGTTTGAGCGCATTGTTTGGGAGAATGTTCTTGGAAATAATATTTCCGTTGTGGTTTTGTCCTGGTCAGCGTGTTCCTAATGGAGATAATGACATGCAGGTATACATATTATAATAGCAGAAGTCTTGACACAACAGGCACAATAGATTCGTTTGTCCGAGTTCCTCGGTGGCACGCAAAAACAGCACATTACTGCACACTGGTGGAAACACTAATGCAGCCTGTAAACCAGACACTTATACGACTCCACAGTAAAAGGTAATTGTAGAACATAATGGCCTAATGGCTGTTTCGCTTCCACGGGGCCAAATGATTGAATCCACCCTTCATCATGCTTAACCAACACCTGATCCTTTGTTAGTTGGGAATTTTGACTAAGATAAGCCAAGACAGACTTGTTTGTTGTAGTGTGTGTTTGTATTATATGCAACATGCAAAGTAGTTTTTGAGATCTAATTCACCAGGGACTGTTGTTAGTTAATAATTGAGTAACTGGCCCATTAAATTAACTTAAATGTTCTATTAAAGGAGTAGTTCAACCAAAAATGACAATTTGCTGAAAACTTACTCACTCTCAGGCCAGCCAAGATGTGGATGAGTTTGTTTCTTCATCAGATTTGGAGAAATGTAGCATTACATCACTTGCTTACCAATGGATGCTCTGCAGTGAATGGGTGCCGTCAGAATGAGAGTCCAAACAGCTGATAAAAACATCACAATAATCCACAAGTAATCCAGTCCATCCATTAATATCTCGTGAAGTGAAAAGCTGCATATGGGGATGTGGTTTACCAGCATGCCCCCTCTTATCTTCTTTCTTCCTTGGATGCTTTGTACCACGGTGCTCTGAGATTTATAACTGACTGTAAATTTACAACGCATCACTGTGAATTATATGAAAGAGTTGCTTGGCCTCCTTTGAGAATTCGGAGAAAAATGCACTGGCACTTGTTGATATATAAGGCAATTTTGGGTCATTTGCCAAATGATCTATGTTGTTTTATACAAAGAACTTTGTTTGGAAATTATTCATTACGTTCTCAATCAAATTATAATCTCTGTGTGAGCTTTGTCAGAACTGAGCTTGGTAAAACCTCTTTTAAATATGCTGCCGCCTCAGATTGGAACCTTCTCCAAAAGGAGATGAAGTTACAAAACTTGGTGTCTTATAATTATTTTAAGTCCTTACTATGCAATCTAGAGAGCAACTTAACAGTGTGTAATTGTTTTTAACTGGTTATATTTTGGTTTGTAATGTTTGTTGTAACTATGTTGTTTATTTGTATATGCAAACTCGGCTGCCTATCTTGCCCAGGACACTCCTGGAAAAGAGATTTTAATCTCAGTGAGTCTTTTTCCTGGTTAAATAAAGGTATATATATGTTTGTAAGTTATGTAATGCTACATTTCTCCAAATCTCATGAAGAAACAAACTCTTTTACATATCAGATGGCCTGAGGGTGAGGACATTGTCAGCAAAGTTTCATTTTTGTGTGAATCAATGTATTGGTTTGTGTAGTATTCCAATGTTGCCAGGTCTTACTGGAGTCATGTTGTACATGCAACATTCATAAATGTCAGGAAAAAATGGCTTTGTTTAATAGTGTATGCATCTCAGCCATCATTTGTAGTTGCATATGAGGCATTAATTAATTTGAGGGATATTATTTCATTGGCAACACAATTTTTTTTAGATTTCATAATCACCATATTTGCACTCCAAGTAGGCAACGCAAGGTATGCAATAACCATATATGTTGTGCAATGTCGTGCATCAATTAAGTCACCAGACCATCTGTTTCAGATTATGCTTCCTCTCATACAGAGATAAATGCTACCTGGGGAACTTCTTAAGGAGGCCTTGTTCAGTCTTGTTCCGTTGACCCATAACATGCGCATAAATTGCATAAGGACTGTGGTGTTTCCTTACAGCATATCTAAGTGCACTAACAATGCTTTATTGCAACATCTTAATGCTAACTTGTATTGTCGTCTGTTTAGTTACGTTTAGCATGTGCTGGGTTTTATTGGGTTTTATAATTTATTTTTTTATATATTTTTTAATTAATTAGAATTTTTTATATTTGTCATAAAGCATATATTGATATTAAAGCATATAGATAGATAGATAGATAGATAGATAGATAGATAGATAGATAGATAGATAGATAGATAGATAGATAGATAGATAGATAGATAGATAGATCATTCATACATATCTAAAAAATTGAAAAAAATAATCGCCTATGTTAACTTGCTAATTTTGACAGCACTTATATATATATATATATACATATATACAGTGGTGTGAAAAAGTGTTGGCCCCCTTCCTGATTTTTTTTTTTTGCATGTTTGTCACACTTTAATGTTTCAGATCATCAAACAAATTTAAATATTAATCAAAGATAACACAAGTAAACACAACATGCAGTTTTTAAATGAAGGGTTTTTTTATGAAGGGAAAACAAAATCCAAACCCACATGGCCCTGTGTGAAAAAGTGTTTGCCCCCCACCCCCTGTTAAAACATAACTGTGGTTTATCACACCTGAGTTCAGTTTCTCTAGCCACATCCAGGCCTGATTACTGCCACACCTGTTCGCAATCAAGAAATCACTTAAATAGGACCTGCCTGACAAAGTGAATTAGACCAAAAGATCCTCAAAAGCTACACATCATGTTGAGATCCAAAGAAATTCAGGAACAAATGAGAAAGAAAGTAATTGAGATCTATCAGTCTGGAAAAGGTTATAAAGCCATTTCTAAAGCTTTGGGACTCCAGCGAACCACAGAGAGAGCCATTATCCACAAATGGCGAAAACATGGAACAGTGGTGAACCTTCCCAGGAGTGGCCGGCCGACCAAAATTACCCCAAGAGCGCAGCGACGACTCATCCAAGAGGTCACAAAAGACCCCACAACAACATCTAAAGAACTGCAGGCCTCACTTGCCTCAGTTAAGGTCAGTGTTCATGACTCCACCATAAGAAAGAGACTGGGCAAAAATGGCCTGCATGGCAGAGTTCCAAGATGAAAACCGCTGCTGAGCAAAAAGAACATAAAGGCTCGTCTCAGTTTTGCCAGAAAACATCTTGATGATTCCCAAGACTTTTGGGAAAATACTCTGTGGACTGACGAGACAAAAGTTGAACTTTTTGGAAGGTGTGTGTCCCATTACATCTGGCGTAAAAGTAACACAGCATTTCAGAAAAAGAACATCATACCAACAGTAAAATATGGTGGTGGTAATGTGATGGTCTGGGGCTGTTTTGCTGCTTCAGGACCTGGAAGACTTGCTGTGATAAATGGAACCATGAATTCTGCTGTCTACCAAAAAATCCTGAAGGACAATGTCCGGCCATCTGTTCGTGACCTCAAGCTGAAGCGAACTTGGGTTCTGCAGCAGGACAATGATCCAAAACACACCAGCAAATCCACCTCTGAATGGCTGAAGAAAAACAAAATGAAGACTTTGGAGTGGCCTAGTCTAAGTCCTGACCTGAATCCTTTTGAGATGATGTGGCATGACCTTAAAAAGGCGGTTCATGCTCGAAAACCCTCCAATGTGGCTGAATTTCAACAATTCTGCCAAGATGAGTGGGCAAAAATTCCTCCACAGCGCTGTAACAGACTCATTGCAAGTTATCGCAAACGCTTGATTGCAGTTGTTGCTGCTAAGGGTGGCCCAACCAGTTATTAGGTTTAGGGGGCAAGCACTTTTTCACACAGGGCCATGTGGGTTTGGATTTTGTTTTCCCTTCATAATAAAAAACTTCATTCAAAAACTGCATGTTGTGTTTACTTGTGTTATCTTTGATTAATATTTAAATTTGTTTGATGATCTGAAACATTAAAGTGTGACAAACATGCAAAAAAATAAAAAATCAGGAAGGGGGCCAACACTTTTTCACACCACTGTATATGTGTGTGTGTGTGTAAGGGATAATCAACTGCTAGCCGTGCATTAAAGGATTTTTAATGCACGACGTGGAGGCAAAGAACCGCCCGACGAGAAGTGCATTTAAAATCCTTTAATGCACGGCTAGCTGTTGATTATCCCGCTTATTCCATGGTCATTTGCCAAGTTATAGACAAGTTAAAACTAGTATTGCTCTTTGCAATGACAGTTATTTTCGTCAGTTATGGCACGTTAGCGCTAACATTCTGCCCGCTTCAAATCAGAAACAGAGATGAAATAGTGCGGTAAGATAACATTTATTTGAATGAATTATAGCATGACAGTTGTGTGTGCCTGCGTCTGCGCCGCGTGTCTCTCTCTACAAACAATAACTTCAAAAACAGCAATTTTACCATCGTTGCTGAGGAAATATAATGTAGCGATCTAGTATCTAGGCTATTTTATTAATAAAAATCGTGGGGAAGCGTTGACAACAAATTTATGTGTGTGTGCAGCGCAATCTGCGATCTCTCTCTCTCTCTCTCTCTCTCTCTCACTCACTCACTCACTCACTCACTCTCTCTCTCTCACTTACTCACTCTCTCTCTCTGTGTGTGTGTGTGTGTGCGAGTGATGTGTGTTGGTTAGTGTGCATCAATTAAAGCAGCGCATTAATATGGACCCATGATTAAACTGACTTGGAACTACCTGTATATTAAACAGTTTTACTCTATACCTGCCAGCCAATCTGAATCCAGTATTCAGACAGACCATGGAATATATATATATATATATATATATATTACAGCATATACATACATGTATGTATATCTTTATTTGTTTATTCATTTTTGTTGCAGTGCTATAGTTTGTCAGCTTTAGCAGTTTAAACGTAAAACTGTTGAATAATGTCCTGTGGTCTCATCCCCACTTTTCTTTTGTACATGTTTCCCACAGCTCACAGTCTGAGACTCACTCTGTCTCTTTGTCTCTCTCTCTTTCTTTCTCCGCTGAATTGCCGTCACCTTGTTTTACGTCCTTTGTCAAATTGCCCTCGTCCCCTAATTGTCTTAATTAATGTGGTGCATTTTACATGGCTGCGCAGTTTTCCCATCCCGCGGTTGTTTTTTTCAGTCGCATTCCTTCGTCAGTTTTGTGGCAAACAGACAAAGAGGAGCTTGTTGGGGAAGTTCTCCATCTATGGCCCATGGCCGCTATTAGTTATGAGGGTCCGTGAGAAAGAGACACTCACCAAAACCTGCTTTGGCCTGAAACATGCTCTATGCAAGTATGTGGATCCAAATGCAACCACATCGCCACAAGAGGCACTAGAGCAAACTTTAGCATAAATTCTTCTTCTACAGTTTTCTTTTTCAGATCAACAAATGTCATAAACATCTGAACAGGTTAGTTAAGGTTAGTTTAGCTGTTGGCTTGTTTATAGAAGCTACCTGATTGATAAGCACAGAAATGTAAAAAAAATTCGGCACCTTAAATATGTATTACTTTTTTCGCTAAAGCAGTGCAAGAATGTGTGTTAAGTATGTTTAACAGTGCACTTGCAATGCATTGGCTAAGTATTCAGGGCATGCTTGGGTGAATCATCACTGTCAAAAAATATTGTAATTTCAATGGCAAAATACTGTAAAAATGCTGTTATCTAGTTAATAAGGGGTCATATGATGCAATTCCATGTTTTCCTTTCGCTTTGGAGTGTTACAAGCTGTTTGTGCATAGATAAGATCCCTGAAGTTGCAAAGACTAAAGTCTCAAAACCAAAGAGATATTCTTTATCAAAGTTAAGACTTGACCACGCCCCCTGAAACGGCTCATTCAAACACGCCCCCACATGTCTACATCACGGTGTGGGGAGATTTGCAAAACACCGCCCAAATGTATACGCAATGAAAGAAGGCGGATATTCTCGCTGTAGTATTGTTGCTGCCGCCGGCGCCATGTCCTGGAGACGCTGTGTTTCGTTGAGAAAGTGAAAGTACTTTGTTTGGGCTTCCAAAAGAGGACACAACTAGAAATCAGTGGTTAAGTTGTATTTACAACACTGTTCCAGAACAGTTCAACCTAAATATTAGAGTGTGTGCAGCTCATTTTACGGAGGACTATTTTCTGAACCTGGGAGTAGCCTGCCAGCTGTGCACAAAGGCTGTTTCTACAAATCAGGCCCAGGCCACTTTCATATGTGGTCCTAAATCGGATACATATCCGATGTTTTGCAATGCGACTTCAGTCTGAATGGCCATGTCGCATTTCATGCGATTTTTACATCATTGAAATGCGACAGATGTCACAATTCTGCGCTGGAGGAGGCGGGAAGATTAAAATCACGATGGCAGACAATATATAGACAATACTATCACTTCGTTATTTAGGCTCCGATTGCACATTAACTTAAAAATTGCTAAACACACGCTAACACGAGCAGCATCCATTTTTATTTCCGCAAACACAGTGCGCTGCGTCTGACATCACGTCTTCTTCTGCGCATGCGGGTCACTTCAGGGCCGTATATGGTTCACACATGAGACTGATGGCAGTCACATTTAAATGACAATGTGATCAACAGCGCAAAAAAATCGGATTTCAGCAAAAAATCCGATCTGAGCATTAAGACCTGCAGTGTGAACTAATGCCGAGTTCACACTGCACGATTTTCAAACTCGTCGGATCGCCGTTGTTTTCACACTGCAGGACTATCTGGGGTAGGATTCAGTCGCTGCTGTTTTCACATTGCACGATGGATCCGCGACAGGGGGTTTCACATTGCACGATTTCACAATAGGAAGAATCGCCGACAACTCTGTCTGATCCGCAAATACAGCCAAACGCACGCGAGAAGTGATAAGGAAATAACGCAAGATCACGCTAATATTAAGTCCTCCCCGAACACACAATAATTAATAAAGATGACTTAACAAACATACTTCTGCTGTGAAATTTTAATGTACACAAATCTATGTAGCCTACTTGAAAGTGAAACCAACGTGTTGTGCATTTTATAATGAGTTTATTTCTAATAGCCTATAAAAGCCCTCAAAGTGATGAAAAAGAAAAATGCAATAAATATTTTGTCCTTTATAGAAGAATATTATTTACAGGAAAAACCCTAGCCTCTTCTTCATCTTCATGTAGCCTACTTGTTCTGTGTATTCTAATGCTCACTTTGTAAAAAAAAAAAGACCTCCTTGAACTTCCAGCTGCCCTGTATCTTGCTCTCTCATTGGCTTTAGGTCATCGCCGATGTATTTTTCAGTCAGAACCGGTCAGAACTCATTCACACAGCAGGCTTGTGAATCGCCGACAGCTCCAGATATTTAGCATGCCAAATATTTCGCGGGCGTCGGCGACACATCGGCGATTCCCTCAGATCGCGTCTTTGATAATTCACACTGCGCGATTGTCACTCGCGGGAACGAGCACCGATTTGCCTCCGATCTCGGGCATTTGTCGGCGATTTATCAAAACCTGTCGGCGAGTGAAAAATCGGGCTAAAATCGTGCAGTGTGAACTTGGCATAAGTCCTAGTCATTATAATCAGTAATTATGTCCCCACTGGATGCAACAAATGCCTCGTTTATAATGGGTTTTATTGTTTTTGTGTCGTCGCGCCGGGACACGGCATCACAATACAGTAAGGGGTGTAACATTTCTGTCACACGCTTGAGGTATTCAGCCAATCACAACACACTGGATAGCTGGCCAATCTGAGCACGCCTTGCTTCTCAGAACGATGAGCTTTGTAAAAATCAACACGTTTCAGAAAGGCGGAGCATGGCGGAGCAACAATAATGTACAGTATGTGGAAAATAATGTGTTTTTTTAACCTTAAACCGCATAAACACATTGCATTACACCAAATAATGTTATTTTTAGCAACGTCATATGACCCCTTTAATAGAATGAAAAACCTATGTAATTTTGCAGTAAATTTATACTTATATTTATACTGTTAAATGTAAAGTTTTTCGAAGTGAAAAAGAACAAGTCTAGTCTTAACAATTTTTTAAAAGAAAATGTAAATTGACTTTCCAGAAATTCTTTGTGATATCTCACATTTGATGGGTTTTCACTTAAATAATAATTTATTCTTAGTGCATATTTACATGTTATGTTTAATGTTGCATTATGTAATGGAATATGCACTAATTTGCATAAATTTCCAAAACATAAATCTGAACATTGGATAAAGCCAGATTTGAATACTTGTTTCATTTTGATGACAAATTAAATATTTTTATAATGGGGATTTTTGATATCTCTTTTTATCCCTTCATAAATCTGAAAATACTGTAAAAAGACAGTAAACAATTCACTGTTTTTAGGAATTAAAAAGTTGCATAAAATCAGGCGAATGATATAAGGACAATTCCCTCTATAAAAACCTTCAGAATATAAATATTAATAAAACTGTATATTTTGGTGTATGTAAGTGCTGCTGAAGTGGAGAAACAAACTCATTTTGAGAAAACCTTTAAAGTTGTGTATTATGATTAAAATCAACAGACAAAAATAGATGAAGTGCAATAAAATAAAAAATCAAGCGAATGATATATGAATAAACCCTTCTATAAAAATCTTCAGAATATAGATATGAATAAATCTGTAAAATTTAGTGTATGTAAGTGCTGCTGAAGTGGCGAAACAAACTAATTTTGCGAAAATGGCCTTTAAAAGTATGTATTGTAATTGAAATCTACAAACGTAAAAACCAGGTGAATGATATATGGACAAACCCCTCTAAAAAAAACCTTCAGAATATAAATATTAATAAAATTGTAAATTTTGGTTTATGTAAGTTCAGCTGAAGTGGAGAAACAAACTCATTTTGAAAAAAAAACACCTTTAAAGATGTGTGTTATGATTGAAATCAGCAGACGTAAATAGATAAAGTACAATAAAATAAAAAATCAGGAGAATGATATATAAACAAACCCCTCTATATAAATCTTCAGAATATAGACATGAATAAAACAGCTTAGTTTGGTGTATGTAAGTGCTGCTGAAGTGGAGAAAAAACAGTATTTTGATAAAACAGCCTTTAAAGATATGTATTGTGTATTTAAATCTACAGATGTAAATACATAAAGTGCAATAAAATAAAGCCAAATAACCCAAAATCTCAAAATTAATAAAATCTAAAAAAAATATGTATTGTTTTACAAAAAAATTAAGTTCAATCTGTAAAACTTAAAATGTTGCTACTGTATTATTTTTATTTATTTAGCTTTATTTCAATTTTTTTTATTTTTTCAAGTACAGCTACTGTTTTTCATCTGTAAATTTCACCGAATAGTTTTTTTTTTTTTTTTTACAGTGTTGTTTCAGACATTATTGATGTAGATTCACTTTGACTGCATCAGGCGGCGAAGCCTTTGTCCTGGTTTCTGTCAACACAAAGCCTAAAAGCAATCCAATTGTAAGATAAAGTGAAACCTAAGGCATACCTGAAATGCAAGCTGCATAAAAACATTTCTCAAGCGATTGTGTGTGTATGCGAGAAAGAGCGTGCGTGGCCCCTCCGCGGGGGAAAGTCTGCTAATATCGGCCCTAAACGCAGGTTATTATCCGTCCAAACACGGGCCGGCTGGCGTCTTATCTCCTCAGCTGAGCGAGTCCAGTGCCGGTGCTCCAGCAGCTGACAGCTGGACCCTGCATCGCGCATCAGATAAGCGCTAACTGATCGCAGAGCACCCATTTCTGCATGCTAATGTCAGCTGTGGAAACTGGATTCCTCTCTGTAGCACAATGCTATCACGCTCCGCACCGCAGCGCTGGGGGCCGCTGGAGGTCCTCATGCTCTCCGGGCCTCTGAGACGGCCGGGGTCACGTTTCTCCGTGGCACGCCGCAGGCACTCTATCTCTATCCCATCAAGCACTGGGGCGCAGGAGCTGTCAGTGGGGCCCCGTGGCGAGCACACTAAGTAGCGCCGGATAGTGTTACAGCAGTATGTCTGTCAAAGCCCCTTCCCGCCAATTTGGCCTCACTGTTTTGGTGCACTTTCATTCTTTAACTGTTTTTAAGCAGGTGATTCAGTCATATTTCATTAGAGAAACAATTATAGCTATGCTCATTCTGATTTGTTTACTCATATATTTAGATATCTTAATAGCTGTTATTTTATTATAAATCTATATTATTGTTATATTAAAAGTAGTAGTATTTGTTAGTTTGTTTGTTTATATTCATAATTGTTACAATTGTATGAATATTATTATGAGTAATAAAATTAATTCATATTTATTTATTTAACTGTTATAATTTTATGATTCTTTAATAACTAACAATAACAGCAGTTATAATTTGTTTATTTATTTGTTTATTCATTTTTAGAGCCATTATCATTTTATAATGATTATTATAATACATATTATTATTATTATTATTATTATTATTAAATATGTATGTCCTGTGTTGATGGGGCTGATATTAGTGTAAGAGAAAGAAGGAAAGACTATTGTGTGTGTGTGTGTGTGTGTGTGTGTGTGTGTGTGTGTGTGTGTGTGTGTCTCTGTGGGCGGGTTTATGTGGTTTATGAGGACACAAATTTGTATAATAACATGGGTATGACAGAGGTATTACAATTTGAAGGTGGTTTATGAGGACACTGCCTATGTCCCCGTAATTCAAAAGGCTTAAAAAACATACTAAATGGTGTTTTTTTGAAAATCTATAAATGCACACAGTCTCCTGTGAGGGTTAAGTTTAGGTGTAGGGTTGGTGTAGGGCAATAGCACACACAGTTTGTTCAGTATAAAAACCATTACGCCTATGGAGAGTCCCCGTAAACCACAAAAACCAACGTGTGTGTGTGTGTGTGTGTGTGTGTGTGTGTGTGTGTGTGTGTGTGTGTGTGTGTGTGTGTGTGTGTGTGTGTGTGTGTGTGTGTGTGTGTGTCAGGTAGCTGAATCATTTCCTTGTTCTGTGTTTTTGGAATTGCCACTCTGGCATTCTTACAAGACACAATGTTCCAGGTGCAGCTGAACACACACACACTGTACATTCTGCCACGTATGGATGTTCATGCATGTATTTAAATTAGCTTATTGAAATATGATATATGAACATCCTTAAATCCCAGTAAGAAATGAACATTTATCATTTGGTACTTTATTATTGTTCTGTTTGTCATGCTTGCAAATGTAGATAAGGTTCAGATTTGTTTCATGTGATTTATATGTAAAAAATAAGAAATATGTAATATATTATTAAACTGCACTACTAGTCAAAAGTTTGGAAACATTTGATTGAATTTATTTGAATTAATTTGATTTTTGATTTATTTTTTTTTGTAAATTGTGTGTACAAATGAATTTTTTTCTTACAAATATTTGTAAAAAAATATATTTTATTTATTTATTTTAAAATGTATGAGTTGGAGCAGATAGTGAAGTAAAAGCATCAACGTGTGCTGAATACATGTTCCTCTTTCAATATTGTTTAAAAATAGCAAATAACATCTGAGTTTTTAAAGTATAACATTAAAGATTAAAATTAGTCATTTATTTTTAGTAAAGTCTGAGTTTCACAGGAATTAACTTTTTTCTCTCGCTTCCTCGTGTTAGTAGAGTGATACTTATCATACTGGTTTTGAATGTATTTAAACCAGTTTGACCATTTATCTGAACATTTGACTTTCAGTTTAGCGCCGTGCAAATGTCCTTGTTGCTTAAAGCACATTCAAGCAAAAACACACATAGAATATACAAAGCAACTCGTCATTACAGCTGTTATTGAGATCTTATGTTCTGTGTGCTTTTAATTACAGTAAATGAGGCCGTTGCTCATCACAAATGAATCTCCACCTCAACTTTGTCACTGATCCAGCCGGTTATTATTATTGTAAGTCCCAACGAATGAATGACAATCCAACGGCATCACATACCTGTCACATGCTACTATTAACGGCAGCTTGATTTGTCTGTTGAAAACAGAGGAATGTTTTCAAACCAGCCTGGCAACCGCATAGCAACACCTTGACCACCACAAATGAAACGTTAAGTTTCTTTTTAAACACTACTTGATTGTCAGTGAGAAATTTATGATCATCCTAAAAGCTAGGATGTTCTGGGTGGTTGCTATGGCATTCAGGGTAGTTTTTAGGATGTTGGGTGGTTGCTAGCTTTTTTCTGTGGTTGTTAGGGTGTTTGGGGTAATTGTTAGTTTTTTTGTGTGATTGTTAGGGTGTTGTGGGTGGTTGCTAGGGTTTATTGGGTGGTCGCTAGGGTGTTCTGGGTAGTTGTTAGTGTGTAGGGTGGTTTCTAGGGAGTTTGTTTGGCTGCTAGAGTGTTGTGGGTGGTTGTTAGGGTGTTCTAGGTGCTTGTGAGTGTGTTTTGGGTAGTTGCTATGGTTTTTGAATGGTTGTTTAGGTTGAAGCTGTGGTTGCTAGGTGTTTTGGGTAGTTGCTAGGGTGGTAGGTGGTTGCGTGGTAGGATGGGTTGTTGTTAGGGTGTTCTATGTAGTTGCTAGGGTGTTCCAGGTGGTTACTAGGGAGTTTGGATGGTTACTAGGGTTTTCTAGGTGGTTGCTACAGTGTTATGGGTGTTTTTTAGGGATGTTTGGGAGGTTGCTAGGGTGTTCTGGGCACTTGTTAGGGTGTTGGGTGGTTGCTAGGGAGTTTGGGTGGCTGTTAGGTTTTTGGGTAGTTGTTAGGGTGCTCTAGGTGCTTGTGAGTGTGCTCTGGATAGTTGCTAGGGTTTGTGGGTGGTTGTTATGGCGATGCTGTGGTCGTTAGGTGTTTTGGGTAGTTTCTAGGGTGTTGGGTGGTTGCTACGGAGTATGGGTAGTTGCTAGGGTGTTCCGGGTGGTTGCTAAGGAGTTTTGGTGGTTGTTAGGGCTTTCTAGTTGGTCGCTAGGGTGTTCTGGGTAGTTGCTAGGTGGTTGCTAGTTAAAAGACCCGACTCTACCAATTATTGTTCACCGGTTATGTTCAAATCCCCAGCTCTAAGTCTGAGTTATGATAACTGTAAGGACCAGCTGCACTGCAGTACGCTTGAATTGTGTTCAGATTTACGGTGACAGCAGTCCAGTGTGGGAGGCTTCGGTCCGGACCCACATCCATCTGTCAGATAACGTTCTGAAGGAGGTCCTGACTCCCCCCCCACCATCCCATTTGTGCTGTATTTTCAACAGTTTGCTGTTTTGTTTAAAAAGCAGCTCCACGCTTATCGCTATGAAAACAAACCTGCTTCATAAGGTCCTCGCTCTCCCTCCCGCTCTCCCTCCTCGAAGATTTGACCTTCGCTACCATTTAATTTGACAAAACCATCTCCGAGTTCATCCACGACCTAGGGGTGTGCGATATCTACAAAGAAAGGTATCTTTATATTTTTTTTGTGATAATGATAATTAAGTGATATTTTGCTGAGTGTGTCATGCTGGTACATTAGTTGATTTAGGCCTGTCATTGATAAATAAATGACACTAAATCTGCCAGTAGGTGATTCATTGAATCATTCATTTGAATGATTCGTTCAAAAACAGATTCATTTAGGAATTAAACACTGCAGTGCTGCTCTGAGACACACAAATGTCCCGCTCTGGCTTTGTTTGGATCTATTTTCGTTGGCCAAAAAAAAACAAAAAAAACTGACAATATCATCTAAAATGAAACTCACTCAATATTAAAAGTAGGTGGCAACAAGTGTCTGTCTTAATGAGTGATTCATTTAATCATTCATTCAAAATATTTGTTCAAAACAGCCGATTCATTTAGAAACGGATCAAGTAACTGTCTTTATGAATGGATCATTCAATCATTGACACAAGTGATTCATTCAAAAACAGATTCATTCTGATGGCAGTGTTGCTCTGTGATGCACAAATGTTCTGCTACGGCTTTGTTTGGATCTTTTTTCGTTGGTGAAATAGAAAAAAAAACAGACAATATTTTTTTCTAAAATTTAACATTCTCAATGTTAACTTGTTTGTTGAACTGTTGTATAAAATCATTTGCGATCGTGCTATCGCGCCGATATTCTGGAAAACGGCACTCTTGCTTGTGTGATATTACTTAAATATAGCATATCTCATAAATAATACAGAGATTTTTTTTGCTTTCATAACTTGAATTATATGGACTTCATCACGCAGTGAATGCAAGACGTGTTATTGGTTGTTTTTTGCAATGTGAGTGACCTTCTCCATTATGTCAGTTCACACATTATTGTTAAAACAACCATTACTTTATTAATCGTAGACAATAAACATCGCACACCCCTACCACGAACAAGAGCAAAACTCCCACGGAAACCCAAAGGCCGTTTTGTGGCACGGGAAGCGGCGAGGCACGTGCCTCTGGAGGCAGCTGTTGGTTTTGGACGCCCTCCGTGTCGGAGCCTGGCCGGGGCGGGATCGGATGGATCTGGAGCCGGCAGGAGTGGTGCTGCTGTTTTCCTGGTGAAGGTTTGCACAGCTGTGGGAAGCGATCCCTCCCCGGTGTGCCTGGCGGTCTCATCGGCCCTCAGAAGCCGGCTCCAAACATCACAGAAAAAGAGCGAGTCGCTGCCACTGTCTGTCCGTCCGTCCCGATGCCCTGAAAAAACAGACTTGAAAGCCTGGCCTTCTGACGGGCCGTATGTATTTCGTTCAGCTCATAGAGATGTTATTTATGTCTCTCTGAAGCGGGTGGAGGGTCTGCTCAGCTCCTGTTGTAGCGCTGGCCTCCTCTGCAGCACATGCGTATGTTTTCTCTCAGAGAGGCAGCTGGGGACGGTCTGGCTTCGTGTTGTTTGCCAAACTGAGGACTAACCAGCCATCAGCGGACATCCATCATGCTGTTTGTACAAATCCCCTCTGGTTTACGATATTCCCAAACTGGAGTTTGCACTCTTTCTGAGGAAAACATGAGTGCAAAACTCACTGCCAACCTGACACAGTGGGTGGTAGTTAGAGCATTATGTGGTTAAGTTTAAGTCCGAGTTTTAAAGTGTTAAGTTAAAATTTGAATTTAATTTAATTTTTTATTTTATAATTATTTTATTATTGTATTTTATTTTTTATTTGTTTTATTTTTATTTAATTTTAAATAAAAAATGTATAATATTTTTTATTATAAATTTATAAATTATGATTTAAAATAATGTAAAATTAATTGTTAATTAAATTATTATTAATTATTATTTTAGTTTATTTTAAATCATTAAAATAATTTAGAATAATTAATTTAATAATTATTACTTATTTATTATCAATTAATTTTAAATTATTTTAAATCATTACAGTTATATATAAATATTTATAAATACATGGAATATTTACTTTAAAATATTATTATATTTGTGTTTTAGTTTATTTATTTAGTTTGTTAGTCCAGTAGGTTGTCTGATAGCAATCACATATGCTCTATGCAGTTGTATTGTAGTTGTACTGTGTATTGTAGACTATAAAAAGGGGCAGGGGGCATTCCTGTTTCTAAATCTAATACTGTTATGAACTATGGTATTGTTATATTCTATGTTAAATACTATGTTATATTATATTCTAAATTAAACTTAAAATTACACTCTAAATCAAACTTAAATTTCATTTAGTCATTAGTGCATTTCTGAACTGTACTGACTTGTAAAACTATGCAATGCAACTAAAAACTTGAATTTGAATAGTAATAATTTTAATTATATGTATTTAAATGATAGCATACTAAATAATATAATTTTTAATAATACATATATTTTAATTTAAACTATTTTAAATGTAATTTATCATATTTATTTATTTAATCTTAATAATTTAGATTGTAATGTTAGGTATTATATGTGTGTGTGTTCTATCTTTTATTATGTTCACATTATTTTACATAATGTAATTTTCAAAATAATTATTATTTAAAATCATCAAAACATATCTATAAATATATATAGTATAAACATACCCACTCTATTTATATGGTACTATTTAACGTTTCCAGGCTGTTTTGAATGCACTATAAACTGGTTTTCTCTCTGCTCTGGTTTTCGTGCTTCCAAACGGTGCAGCATCTGTGAAACGGATTATCAGTGTGTGAAACCAATGGGAAGAAGGCAACTCTCGCTCTCTCTCTTCCTTCTCTTCTTTTCGAGCTCGTTATTGTCTGCCAGCGCTCACCAGATGTGCAAGTCTTCTTTATTTTGCAGTGTAAGATGCATACTTAGCATTTTGCAAGCGGCACTGATGACTTTGCAAGCTGTGAACGCCTGGAAAAAGGAAAGTGGTTCTGTCTATGGGTTCCCCAGGTGTGCGGGACCTCGGGGAAACGTGGAGCACGTTGGACTCATACAGGCAGACCTGTATGATTTCAGCAGACTTCATCTCAGATGTTCTCGTCATTTGTCTTTTGTCTTTATAGAGTTATTCTGACACTATTCTTAGCCAGACTTCTGACTTATGAAGTAAATCCTGGTCCACATTGCAGCTTATTATGAAGGGCCTACCAAGCTGTTGATAGCAAAATCAGACTTTGACGTCTCCAGCCCTGACTCTCTTTAATTAAACCCCTGATGTTAAATGCTTGTGGAAAACCCCACATGAAAAAACACACTCATAAACTCAATATTCATATATTTACTTCACACAGACCAGGTGCTGCATGCACACATAATAACAAAACAACGCTGTTATCCACTTCGGTTCATTTCATACAGGAACATGTAAATAACAGAGAAGAGCGGGAGACGGAAATGTGCCTCTTAAAGGAGTCGATCGCCTAAAAATAAAAATTCTGCCATCATTTATGCCATTTTTATTGGCAGTATGACTTTGTATACTGTAGCACACAAGTTACGTTTGGACTACTTTTGTCTACTTTTATGGTACTTCATGATGGTTTTTGTTAAAAATCATATGGGTTTATGTGAAACATGTTCTTGTTTATCATTTTAAACTGTCATAATTATAGAACAAATAAATAAAACAATCATAATTTACACATCAATTTCTATTTTCCTTGTTTTTGCCATGTATTTGTGATAGGACTATCATCTATAGACATGTAACTATTTTTAATATACTTTATGGTACTTTATGATGGTTTTGTTTAAAATACGGCATTTATTTGTTCATGTTTATCATTTAAAACAGTGTTCATTAAAATAAATAAATAGAACAGCATTTAAAATAGTCATAATTTTTATATTAATATCCATTTTCCAGGTTATTTCTCAGAAATAACACAACAGATATATCTCTTTGAGATACATCTGTTGTGCAGTACTGTATGAAACTGAGTGCTTGTTCATTCTGGAAGCTGTTTTTGGGCTTGTTTTTTTACCAGTCTTGCCCGGCTGGTTTGAGTGATTCTAGCTTGTACCGTACAAGTGTTTCAAGTTAAAGACATGTGGCAATTATGCGTGTTAAGCCATCATAAGACATTAGATAATGACAGATTTATGTAGCGTAATACGCTTGTGCCTTGATATTAAATAGTAAGCATCATTGGCAAGGAAATTGATCTGTAGATATGCCACTATAAATATCAGATGGCATATCCGTTCAGTCAGGCTCTGTTTGTTTTTGTGTTTGGATTGTGATCTCTCCGGGCTCATAGTTGTTCTTCCATATGTTTGCTTGTCTCCATGTGATGCTGTTGGATGTATTTACACAACTTCTATTCTCAGACCGGAATAAATGTCCATTTTTAGGCACTTCTTGTTTAGACTCTTGAGGATCCTTTTTTGACATTCCAGGACCTCAACATAAGATGTGGGGTTAAACAGGCAATTCTTTTTCCAATTATTCCATTTTATTAAATTACATTTCTTTGCTTTTTATCTATTCCACTCCAATTCAGTCCATTCTATTTTCTATTTTGAATGTTGCCACACAGATTTGTGGTTCTTACTGAGTATTGAGATTTGATTGGGTGAAAAAGCACTGCTGTGCTGTGATTGGACGGAATGTTGCCACACAGATTTGTGGTTCTTACTGAGTA
Organism: Schizothorax lantsangensis; assembly: GCA_027422415.1. Classification (NCBI taxonomy): domain Eukaryota; kingdom Metazoa; phylum Chordata; class Actinopteri; order Cypriniformes; family Cyprinidae; genus Schizothorax; species Schizothorax lantsangensis. The sequence goes on from CM049854.1 coordinate 25,538,675, forward strand.
TTGAGATTTGATTGGGTGAAAAAGCACTGCTGTTCTGTGATTGGACGGAATGTTGCCACACAGATTTGTGGTTCTTACTGAGTATTGAGATTTGATTGGGTGAAAAAGCACTGCTGTGCTGTGATTGGACGGAATGTTGCCACACAGATTTGTGGTTCTTGAGTATTAAGATTTGATTGGGTGAAAAAGCACTGCTGTGCTGTGATTGGACGGAATGTTGCCACACAGATTTGTGGTTCTTGAGTATTGAGATTTGATTGGGTGAAAAAGCACTGCTGTGCTGTAATTGGACAGAATGTTGCCACACAGATTTGTGGTTCTTGTTGAGTATTGAGTTTTGATTGGGTGAAAAAGCACTGCTGTGTTGTGATTGGACGGAATGTTGCCACACAGATTTGTGGTTCTTGTTGAGTATTGAGATTTGATTGGGTGAAAAAGCACTGCTGTGCTGTGATTGGACGGAATGTTGCCACACAGATTTGTGGTTCTTGTTGAGTATTGAGATTTGATTGGGTGAAAAAGCACTGCTGTGCTGTGATTGGACGGAATGTTGCCACACAGATTTGTGGTTCTTGTTGAGTATTGAGTTTTGATTGGGTGAAAAAGCACTGCTGTGCTGTAATTGGACGGAATGTTGCCACACAGATTTGTGGTTCTTGTTGAGTATTGAGATTTGATTGGGTGAAAAAGCACTGCTGTGCTGTGATTGGACGGAATGTTGCCACACAGATTTGTGGTTCTTATTGAGTATTGAGTTTTGATTGGGTGAAAAGGCACTGCTGTGCTGTGATTGGACAGAGTGTTGTCTCACAGACTTGGCTATTTTGAAACCCCACAAAAGAGAACTTTGTTTGCACAATAAACCTGAGGAGACATTAGATGGTGCCACCCGTCCATAAACACTCCTGTTGTGTATACAATTGGCTCCAAAGGTCTGAGACCACATTGAAAATCTGGATTTGCAAAATGCAAAGTTTTGGAATTTTAAATAATGTCAAACAAAAAAGTTGATACAAAATGAATAAGAAACGCTCACTACATCTAAGTGACCAAGCAAATAATGAGACTCTTTGTACAGACGTTTTTTATTTCCACTGAAGGTCAAGATGCCCTTTGGATCATCTCTAATCATACTGAAGAATGGGTTAAGTTCATGTCTACATCACAAATAATGAAAATTGTTGTTTTAAATGAGAAAATAATGAATTTTTTAAGCATTTTTTTACTAGTTGTCTGTCTCAGAGTTTGGATGCATACATACAGTAGTTGTTGTTGTTTATTAATTAAATTAATGCTTTTAGCTAGCAGCGGTGCATTAAATTGGTTAAAAGTGACAATAAAGACTTTTATTGTCATAAGTTATAATGTTACAAAAGATTTCTATTTCAAGTAAATACTGTTCTTTTGAACTTTCTGTTCATCAAAGAATCCTGAAAAGAAAAATGTATCAAGGTTTTCACAAAAATACGAAGCAGCACAACAGTTTTTTTTTAAAAAACATTGATAATAATATGCTAATCAGTATATTAGAATGATTTCTGAAGGATCATGTGACACTGAAGACTGGAGTAATGATGCTGAAAATTCAGCTTTGATCGAAGGAATAAATTATATTTTTAAAAATATTACAATAGAAAACAGTTCTTTTAAACTGTAATAATATTTCACAAAATTACTACTTTTACTGTATTTTTGATCAAATAAATGCAGCCTTGTTGAGCATAAGAAACATTAAAAAAAATCTTACTGACCCAAACCTGTCAACAGTAGTGTATAACTGTATTTCTACTGTTTCTGTATCATATTTATTTTATCATTTATTTTTCCACCAAGGTTTGTGCATTCAAAACAGTCAGAATTTAGCAGCTAATGACCATTTTCCTGATATTTTCCAGGTATTTATATCTAGACCATCTTAATTGACCAAACCCTAACCACACGAACAAGATCTTCATTTTGTGTCTTGTTATTTTATTCTCGATCATGAGATTCCAGCTCGCTCTGAGACGTCACGTCCGGTATACACCCGTCCCTGAGACCCACCGGAGCGACTCGCTCTTCCACAGCTGTCCAAAATAGAATCCTCTGAATTCTCCCTTGAAAGCGTTACCTGTATTTATTTCCTCGTGACTCTATTTCTGTTGCACTGAGTCAACAGGCACCGGTGCTAAAAGAGGCCTGTGATTTGCCCCTGACTGTGTTCTTTCAGAGCTGAAGGGGAGGGAAGGTTAGACGGGCGCTGCTCGTGTTTACCCACAATCTAAAAATACCAGGCTGGGCCGACACAGCGACAAAGAGGGACAGGAGACAGGAGTGTCACGCTGAGCAGGAAGGCTTTGTTTGTAGGTTTAATGTCACCTGTGTCGTCCTGTCAGTGTGTTTGCTGAGAGAAACGTGACAGAGGTCATGTTGAAGTTTACTGTCTTTTAAACAGCCTTTGTTACTTTATTAACTTCTGTAATGTAATGTATTTCCGAATAAAACCGAATATTCAGTAGGACTCAAGTACAGAATCTGCCCACTTGTGCATTATTATGAATCAATTATCTGTAAATAATTACAGTTCCATAAAAACATTATCATATTCACTGCTGTTCAGATGTTTAGGGTCAGTAAGACTTTATAATGTTTTTAAAATAAACTTCTGGTCACCATGACTGCATTTATTTGATGAAAAATACAGTAAAAACAGTAAAATTGTGAAATATTATTACAATTCAAAATAACAGTTTTCTCTTGCATTATATTTTAAAATGTAATTTATTCCTGTGATCAAAGCTGAATTTTCATCATCATTACTCCAGTCTTCAGTGTCACATGATCTTCAGAAATCATTCTAAAATACTGATTCACTGCTCAAGAAACATTTATGATTATTAGAAATATTGAAAACAGTTGTGCTGCTTCATATTTTTGTGGAAACTGATCCATTTAATTTTTTTGGTGAGTAGAAAGTTCAAAAGAGCAGCATTTATTTGAAATAGAAATCTTTGGTAACATTATAAATGTCTTTACTGTCACTTTTGATTAATTCAGTGAATCTTTGCTGGATAAACGTACTAATTTCTCAACAACAAAAAAATACTGATCCCAAAATCTACATTTTATGTTTATGGGTTACAATTATTGCCAGAATGATGTCCAATTTTTTGCATGTATATTAATAAAAAAATTCTTAAAGCAGATTAAAGTTGTGATTAAATCTAAATTAATCCTATTTATTTCTAATACATGTTAATTGTCTTATTCTGAAAAAAAAACACTAATTTATTTGCTTGCTTCACAATCTTTAATGAAAATTTCATAATTTGTCCTGCCCTGTTTTTTACCTGTTTGATAGCCGATGCACTCTTAAATACATCACAATATAGTGATAATGTATTTAAGATTTACATGAAACAAATAAACATTAATTCAAATGAAAAAACTTTAACATATTTTATTTAAGCTTTTTGCCAAGACAGCATTTCTCATTTTCATTCAACTTAAGTAAAATAACTCAAATTTAAATTAAACTGAATAGAAAATATTGAAAAATAATAATAAAAAATAACAAAACACTACAAAATGAATAAAACTTTAACTTAGATTCAAATGAAAGCAAATTCAAAATATTAACAAAAACTATAACAGCATACCAATGATACAGAAATAACACTGACGTGTTTCTAGATTCATTCGTCGATGTTTATGAACTGGTGTGAATGGCCTCAATGCAGTTCATTGAGAAAAGCTGACAGGAAGACGTCAGGATGTAAATAAATAAGAAGAAAGGATGAACCCGTGGGAGAAAACAACGCTGAAATGTGAAACTCAATCACCTCTGGTCACGTTTCATTCATCTGTATTCTGTTCTCATGCCACACTATCCACGCTTACAGTAAGAACACGTATGGCGGCTCATCTTCATCTTTTCCCATGACATATTTAAATAATCCGGAGTGACATCATTTCACATCATCTGAGCTGACAGAGGCTAGGTCTGTTTTCAGTGAGTGAAGGACAGTGTTTCTCTGGAAGCTGATCGTGAATGATTGTTTGTGATCTAAAGATGAAATAGTTTCATGTTTCTGACGGTTATCGGCAGGGAAATTCCACACATTCAAAGGAAGGTGACATTAACCGCCGGAATCTGAATTCCAGTTTTGTGACATTAGACCGGTTTACCATTATCATGACCTTCATGGGTTCATTCATGTCGTACGACCGGTTTGGGTCGGTTTATTATACAACAACTTCACATTCTCTTCTGCTCACCAAGACTGCATCTATTTGATCCAAAATACAGTAAAAACAGTAATATTGTGAAATGTTATTAAAGTAACACAAATTAAGCCCATTTCTGACACAGAATAAAAATAAATAAAGGTAAATGCAAATTTTCCAAAAAATCTGACTTATTTATAATTTTGACTTTTTTTTGCAAGAAATAAACTCAGATTTGTGAGATATAAACTCGCAATTGCAAGAAAAAATCAGGATTGTAAGATAAAAAGCCATAATTACCTTTTCTATTACGTGACAGCGACAAAAAAAATGAATTGTGAGATGTAAAAAGGAAAAAAAATCTGAATTTTGAAATATAAACTCCCTTCTAAGGACAAAAGTCAAAAAAATTAATATAAACAGAATTCTGAGAAGAAAAAAAAATATTTTGAAATATAAACTCAGAATTCTGAGAAAGTCAAAATTTTAAAATAGAAATGTAGAATTCTGATAATTGTTTTTTTGAGAATTTTGAAGTATAAACTCAGAATTCTAAGAAAAACATCTAAATTGCGAGATATAAGATCCAAATTGTGAGATTAAAAAGTCCCAATTACCTTTTTTTATTATATTTTTTTTTTAATTCTGCGGCAGAAACAGGCTTCCATAGTTTACTATATGAAAGTTTTAAAACATAATTTATTCCTGTGATCAAAGCTGAATTTTCAGCATCATTACTCCAGTCTTCAGTGTCACATGATCTTCAGAAATCATTCTAATATGACTGATTTGCTGCTCAAGAAACATGTCTGATTATTATTAATGTTGAAAACATTTGTGCTGCTTCATATTTTTGTGGAAACGGTGATACATTTTATTTTTCAGGATTCTTTGATGAACAGAAAGGTCAAAAGAACAGCATTTACTTGAAATAGAAATTGTTTGCAACATTATAAATGTCTCTACTGTCTTTGCTTAGTAAAAGTATTAATTTCTTTCAAAAATGTTAATATACAACTTTAAATGCTAAAGTTTTGTGTCAGTATTTATTCAAATGAACATTAAGATGAATAAATGCTATTGTTAGCTCATGTTAGCTACTCAGTTTGACGTCTTGAGAAATGATCGGCTGAGGTTCACGATGTTCATGACTGGAATGCTGAAATACCGCATTCATACAGCGTTTGATTTTCCATTCACATGATGACGGGCACCTTCTCGCACGCAGCTCGACTTCTGCCAGACGTTTCTCAGCTGTCAAACACCTGCACAAACACGGCCTTACAGTAATTCACTTTTCTTTCAGTTGTTAACTTACAGTAAATGAGGTTTCAGGGCACTGTATTTGAGGATCATCACTGCTGCCGTGGACGTATATGGAGGTGCTGTTAGCTCTTTGTTGGACAGTTGTGGTAATTAGAGAGTGTTGCTTTAATGAGGACTTCACAGAAGGTTTAATTGAGTAGCTGGGCGGGTGGAGGGCGGAGTCGAGTGTGTGGGTGTGGTTTAACAGCTGTCACTCCATAAAGAAACAAGTGTTCAGTCAACAAGCCCACACAGACACAAAATACTGCATCTGTCCCCACACACTCACGTTTATGTGACACTTGTGCTCCTGCGTGTGTGTGTGTGTGAGAGAGAGAGAGAGAGAGAGAGAGAGAGAAGGAATTTTTTGGCCTTTAGTGAATTAATCAATCTCACAAAGCTTCACAAATCAGTACTTCACATGAAGTAAGAAAATTATATTTTGAAGACAATTTTTTATATTTATATTTGTATTTCTTTATTTATATTTTATTATATATATATATAAGATTTACTCTTTATGAAGAGTAAAAACAGATAACTACGTTTTTAACAATTTTCAAGAATCATGTTTTTTCATTGTGCATTCCAATTAATCTCAATCAAACTGCAGTTGGGTTATTTTGATTAAGTAAAAATAACTTTAAAAAACTGTTAACTAACACAATACAACAATAAAAACATGATAACAATAAAAAACATGATTTTTGAAAAAAAAAAAACGGGGTTATCTGTTTTTAAAAAAAACTCTTCAATATATGTGTGTGTATGTATGTATGTATGTATATATATATATATATATATATATATATATATATATATATATAATATTTTTAGTAAGAGGTTTTGCAATTTAATATTTTTATTATGCCTGTTTGCATGTTTGCCCCCAAATTATGATAACACTATATATATACTGTTTCAAAATAAATATACATCATGTTCATATTTATTTTTTAATTAATTTTACATAATAAATTTGAATAAATGTACAATTTTTATTACATTTTTACATTTATATTTTATATAAAGCATATAAAATATTTTATATTTTAGAAGAGATTATTTTTTATGTTGATATGGTATATATATTTATTTAAACGGTTTTAAAATAAATTTCCAAAATATTACAAATATTTATGTACAAATTTCTATTTTTTAATTATTGAGAATTGATATGCTTAATTGTCATAACATTACTGTTCCCAAAAACAGTTTTCTGATTTTCTTCATGCAAAATGCAATTGTTTTTATTAATTGTTTGATGAAATTTAATAGATAGTAATATATGATAGATAGATAGTAGTAATTCATTGTAATTCATTTTTACATTTATTATCATTTTTATACAGTAATGAGAATTAGATTTTTTGAGAATTAATGGTGAAAATGTGCTTAATTGTCATGAACAAGTATTGCAAAAAAATGTTTAACAAATTGTACCATTCCTGAAACAGGATTTATTTTTTTTGAATGCAAAATAGTTAGATATTTACATTTTCTACAATGAAATGTAATTTCATAAAAAATATTCATTTTCATAAACAATAAGTTACCCAGCTTTCCAGTCAAAAGCTCATATGTGCACAATAGTGAGCAGATCTGGCTTCATCTTTATCTATCCATGTGGACACATTTCAGAGGTGACTGTGTAAATAAAGCAGTGTTTCATAGGCCAGAAACACACACACACACACACACACACACACACACCTTCGCCCCATACTGAGTGTATGAAAGGGGGTCTGTGACCACGCCTGCCCTCGGCCTCCATCAGGGACCATTAAAGAGAGGCGCTCAGCTGTCTGGCTGCACAAATGTTTAAAGGGCCAACTGGCCCCATGTTTACTGGCCCCTTTAAACAGACCCTAAGATCCTTTCAGATGACTTTAATCAACTACAAACCCAAATGAATCTAAAGACTGAAATATGTCAGCAGAGAAGGAAGATTTACTGGTGAATATTTTATACCAGGAGAAGCAGCTCTGTTTTGTTGCCATCGAAAATCTTTTTGTGGGACGGAGCTCGTGGAGAAACGTTCAGCCAAATGTGACAGAGAATCTGGCCAAGTTCAATTTACTCTCGTCATTTTGAACCATTTTTATTGCAGGTCACAGCTATAAAACTTAAAGTGAATATATTCTGCCTGATATAAGCACCTTATTTTTATGCTGCGTTTTTAGGTTCAGTTTGCGGTTAAATATATTCCAGTATTTATTGTGCTTTTTAATGACTTTGTGTTTTTCTTTTATGACAATTAGTGCTTAAATCATAATGAAATAGAAATTAGTTGTTTTTAATGGAACAGTTCATCCAAAATTCATTTCATAGTCGCCCTCATGTCGTTCCAAATCTGCACTGTAAAAAATGATTTTCCAATTTGTAAGTGAAACAAAGCTTATTGAAGTTCCTTTTACAAGGAAATACTGCTTCTTTCTTTCTACTTCAACATTTTGATGTTTCTTTATAATTATTAGTGAAATTTATTAGCAGTTAAATTGTAACGCTGTATGACCGTCTTGCATCCATGAAACACAAAAGAAGATATTTTGCAGAATGTTCATGCTGCTCTTTTCCATATAAAGTAAATGGTGACCAATGGCAAAATTAATAATAAATACATAAATAACACAAAAGGATGATAACCACAATCTATAGGATTCTGTACTATGATGTTTAAAAATACAAAAAAGTCAAAAATGTAACATTTAAAAAATAATTAAATTAGAAAAAATAATAATTCAAAAGTCGTTACTTACAGAAAATAACAGCAAACATCGATTCTTGTGTTGATTCTTGTCACATTTGCATTCAAATATATAACTATACAGGTGCTGGTCATATAATTAGAATATCATCAAAAAGTTGATTTATTTCACTAATTCCATTCAAAAAGTGAAACTTGTATAATGTATACATTCATTCCACACAGACTGATATATTTCAAGTGTTTATTTCTTTTAATTTTGATGATTATAACTGACAACTAATGAAAACCCCAAATTCAGTATCTCAGAAAATTAGAATATTGTGAAAAGGTTCAATATTGAAGACACCTGGTGCCACACTCTAATCAGCTAATTAACTCAAAACACCTGCAAAGGCCTTTAAATGGTCTCTCAGTCTAGTTCTGTAGGCTACACAATCATGGGGAAGACTGCTGACTTGACAGTTGTCCAAAAGACGACCATTGACACCTTGCACAAGAGGTCATTGCAAAAGAGGCTGGCTGTTCACAGAGCTCTGTGTCCAAGCACATTAATAGAGAGGCGAAGGGAAGGAAAAGATGTGGTAGAAAAAAGTGTACAAGCAATAGGGATAACCGCACCCTGGAGAGGATTGTGAAACAAAACCCATTCAAAAATGTGGGGGAGATTCACAAAGAGTGGACTGCAGCTGGAGTCAGTGCTTCAAGAACCACTACGCACAGACGTATGCAAGACATGGGTTTCAGCTGTCGCATTCCTTGTGTTAAGCCACTCTTGAACAACAGACAGCGTCAGAAGCGTCTCGCCTGGGCTAAAGACAAAAAGGACTGGACTGCTGCTGAGTGGTCCAAAGTAATGTTCTCTGATGAAAGTAAATTTTTGCATTTCCTTTGGAAATCAGGGTCCCAGAGTCTGGAGGAAGAGAGGAGAGGCACAGAATCCACGTTGCTTGAGGTCCAGTGTAAAGTTTCCACAGTCAGTGATGGTTTGGGGTGCCATGTCATCTGCTGGTGTTGGTCCACTGTGTTTTATGAGGTCCAAGGTCAACACAGCCGTATACCAGGAAATTTTAGAGCACTTCATGCTTCCTGCTGCTGACCAACTTTATGGAGATGCAGATTTCATTTTCCAACAGGACTTGGCACCTGCACACAGTGCCAAAGCTACCAGTACCTGGTTTAAACTCGCCTGACCTTAACCCCATAGAAAATCTATGGGGTATTGTGAAGAGGAAGATGCGATATGCCAGACCCAACAATGCAGAAGAGCTGAAGGCCACTATCAGAGCAACCTGGGCTCTCATAACACCTGAGCAGTGCCACAGACTGATCGACTCCATGCCACGCCGCATTGCTGCAGTAATTCAGGCAAAAGGAGCCCCAACTAAGTATTGAGTGCTGTACATGCTCATACTTTTCATGTTCATACTTTTCAGTTGGCCAAGATTTCTAAAAATCCTTTCTTTGTATTGGTCTTAAGTAATATTCTAATTTTCTGAGATACTGAATTTGGGGTTTTCATTAGTTGTCAGTTATAATCATCAAAATTAAAAGAAATAAACACTTGAAATATATCAGTCTGTGTGGAATGAATGTATACATTATACAAGTTTCACTTTTTGAATGGAATTAGTGAAATAAATCAACTTTTTGATGATATTCTAATTATATGACCAGCACCTGTATATAACACCCCCCCCCCCCCCCCCCCCCCCACCCCCTTTGTGTTGCACATGACTAGCTTTGTCTTGGAATGACTATTTTAATTTTTTAGGTGAACTCTTCCTTTAACAACTGATCTGTATTTTGTAGGTCATGAAGTTGCTCATCTTCTGTCCTCTCGTCTGTTCTTTGTGGGAATGATAACAGTGTCCATGTGAAGCCGGGTGTGTGGTGTACGGTAGAGCGAGCGGACCTGAGCTGTCCTGCGAGAGTGTGAATGAGAGGCGTTTGTTCTGCTGGAGATTGTCGCTCCTCATGAGTGAAACGGAGAAACAAAAGCAGCTTTGAGAGATTAGGCTGCGCCGCGGCCCCCTGGAACGCTTCTGGACGCCGTGTAGCAGCACGTGGCAAAGACCTTGATACTTATCATGTGCGTCAGGTGCTGCTGATACACTTCCTGCTCTAGAAAACAGGCCTCCCTCCTTTCTTCAATTCTTCATTCTCTGACCTTCTTTCGTTCAGGGACGAGGCCAAAAACTTCTGAAATTTGCCACATTTATTAGTGGGGGTGTCATGGTGCCCTGATTCTTTCTTCTTCTTTTTTTTTTTGCTATAAATTGAATGTTGAGCTATAGAAGTTTGAAGGTTTATAGGCCTTATGGATTCAGAGGTAAATAGATCTATCTATCTATCTATCTATCTATCTATCATCCATCCATCCATCCATCTGTCCATCCATCCATCCATCCATCATGAACATTTATAGTCCGTCTTTGAAAATGACATTTAAATTAATTTCTCTAAATTTTGAATATTTTAAAATCTACTTTTATTCAAATTCAAATTTGAATCCTTTCATATTCAGGAATTGAACTGCATTTTGAATGGAATTCTTAATTCTGAACTCTGAATGATGCACAACCCTGCTGGCCATTACATGTGTGGCTTGTTTTAAGCTATTCATTATATTGTTGTGACACACATGAATATGAGTCCAGTGACTTGTAGCTCAAAGGACAGATGAAGTGCATGCACGCTGGGGTGTTTACTGATGTCAGGTGTGTAGTCTGGGGTCCCTGCATGTGTTGGGGACAGCTGTCCTCGTATCACATGTCTTCACACACCACAGCCCTCCATACAGGCAGAAAAACATGTTCATGTCTGCCCAGCCGTCGCGTGTCACACTCTTGAGCTCAAAGTTACACACTTTCAGCATTGAAAATACTTCATCTGAACAAACTTGTAACTCTAAGCAGTAAAGTTCAGTGTGTGCATCGTCCTGGAGTCTGTCAGCGTGGTGGAGATTTTGCTTTATAAAAATGTAAAAACGAGAGTGTATTTGAGCACACGATTGATTCTGCACACATTTATCATCCGTCCAGAACAGGTTGAGTTGTGTTGATCTGACTCATGTGAAGTGCTGAATGTGAGTTTTAGTGACCTGAGCGAGTGCACAGAAACGCCCTTTAGCCAAGATGAATGAGTCTGTTTAAGCTTGGCAGATACAGTATGTTCTTTGTGTTTGAAAAAAGAAACAGAGAGAGAGAGAGAGAGAGAGAGAGAGAGAGAGAGAGAGTGAGTAATGTTGTAGGATGGTTGAAGGCAGAGAAAGTGAAAAAGATAAATGAAACAAGTAAAGCAAAGGAATTTGGTTGAATCAACAATGAAAGTGGGTAGAAAGAAAGAAAGAAAGAAAGAAAGAAAGAAAGAACAACACAAAAATTAACAAATTAATAAAAGAAACAAAAAAGAATGAAAGAGAAGGAATAAATGAAAGAAGTAAAGCAGAGGAATTTGGGTAAATCAACAAAGAAAGAAAGAATGAAAGAAAACAAAAATGCATAAATGAATACAAACAAACAAAAACAACTGAATAAAAGAAACGAAAACAAACCAAAGAATGAAAGAAAGAATACATGGGGTTTTGTTCAATCAACAGTCAAAGAAAGAAAGAAAGAAAGAAAAAGAAAGAAAGAAAAAAACAAAAACTAACAAACAAATTAATAAAAGAAAAAAAAGAATGAAAGACAGAAGGAATAAATGAAAGAAGTAAAGCAACAATGAATATGAGTAGACAGAAAAAAAAGTAAAGTAAAATAAATAAATAAATAAATGAAAAAATAACAAATAACAAAATGAGACAAATGAAGGAAAAAAATAAAAGAAAGTACAAGCAGAGGTCAGACTACACTCCATTTGACAGAGAGACGGATGGATAGATAGATAGATAGATAGATAGATAGATAGATAGATAGATAGATAGATAGATAGATAGATAGATGGATAGATAGATGGATGATAGATAGATAGATGGATGGATGGATGGATGGATGGATGGATGGATGATAGATAGATAGATAGATAGATCATGAATGAGCTCAGTCCAGGCATCTGACAGTGGACATCTACAGTCTTTAGTGTGTTTTTAGTGTCTCGTGAATGAAACAGCTGCTTTGAGACTCCAACCAAAACACCGTTTATCTTGGTTTCTAACAGTTTCTTCAGGCATTTTTTCAATCTAAAAGCTTTGGCTACACTCCAGCCTCCAGTCTGACATGTGAAGACACAGCAGAGACGGCGAGTAGTCCGCCGATTCAAAACAAGCCAACGCTTCATCAGCGGCTGAAGAACCTCAGAGCTCTTATCAGCACAATGAAGGAACGGAGCGTGTTGTTTTTCACAGAGCTCATAAAGATAAAATTCTTCTTTTGGAGAGACGATTATTGACTTAACCATGATAGATAGTCTGCTTAAAGGAAGCAAAGTCTTTCTGCTGTTTTGCATTTCATCTTCAGGAGGAGAAGATCCAGTTGGCAAAACTCAGACAGAAAGTATTTACTACTATTTAGCTGAGCGAAGCGCAAGTATTCAAGGAGCTGATGTTGTTGAGGGGTATTTCTTTTCTAAGTGTTCAGATTTTTTACATGGTGGACGATAAATTGAGCCATAACAAGAGACAAGCACTGCAAAAATAACTTTTTGTGTGTGTGTGTGGCTTTTTTTTGACACTTTTTTTTTTTTTTTTTTTTTGGCTTTGGCTTTTTTGACTTCCTTTGACTTTTAAAACATCCTTAAATGAATAGTTCACCCCAAAAATGAAAATTTTCTGAAAATTGACTCATGCTATCTGAGATGAGTTTGTTTCTTAATCAGATTTGGAGAAATGTAACATTGCATCAGTTGCTCAGCAACGGATCCTCTGCAGTGAATGGGTGCCGTCAGAATGAGAGTCCAAACAGCTGATAAAAACATCACAATAATCCACAAGTAATCCACTCCACTCTAGTCCATCAATTAACATCTGGAGAAGTAAAAAGCTGCATGTTTGTAAGAAACAAATCTATCATCAAGATGTTTTAAACTTCAAACCATTGCTTCTGACCAAAATATGAGTCCATAATCCATAATAACACTTCCTCTAGTGAAAAAGTCCATCTCCTGTTGTCTTTTTACATCAAAATCCTCTCACATACTCTACCTGTCAAAAGTTTTGAACAGTAAGATTTTTAATGTTTTTAAAGAAGTTTCTTCTGCTCACCAAGTCTGCATTTATTTGATCCAAAGTACAGCAAAACCAGTACAATTCTGAAATATTTTTACTATTTAAAATAACTGTTTTCTATTTGAATATATTTTAAAATGAAATTTATTCCTGTGATTTCAAAGCTGAATTTTAGCATCATTATTCCAGTCACATGATCCTTCAGAAATCATTCTAATATTCTGATTTGCTGCTCAAAAAAACATTTATTATTATTATTATGTTGAAAACAGCCGAGTATATTTTTTTCAGATTTCTTTGATGAATAGAAAGTTCAGAAGAACAGCATTTATCTGAAATAGAAATCTTTTGTAACGTTATAAATGTCTTCATCATCACTTTTGAACAATTTAAAACATCCTTGCTAAATAAAAGTATTAATTACTATAATTTCTTTCCCAAAATTATACTGACTCCAAGCTTTTGAATGGTATAGTGAATAATGTTACAAAAGCTTTTTATTTCAGATAAATGCTGATCTTTGGATCTTTCTATTCATCAAAGAATCCTGAAACAAATTTACTCAACTGTTTTAAATAATTGATAATAATAATAATAATAAATGTTTCTTGAACAGCAAATCAGTATATTAGAATGATTTCTGAAGGATCATGTGACACTGAAGACTGGAGTAATGATGCTGAAAATACAGCTTTGATCACAGGAATAAATTACATTTTAAAATATATTCAAGTAGAAAGCTGTTATTTTAAATAGCAAAAAAAAAAAATCACAATATTACTGCTTTTGCTGTATTTTGGATCAAATAAATACAGACTTGGTGAGCAGTAGGGGTGTAACGATTCATCGATATGGAACGATACATCGATACGATGTCTGATGATACGATGCATCGATGCCACGCGTAAAATATTGATATCTGTAGTATAAATAGGCACCTTTATTTTGGCACTGTCTACATTTTCACATAATGTCTGTCTATGCGTTACCACCAATGCGTGCATTCTCATTCAAGCTCACGTATCAGGACTCGATATAAGGACAGCCTGAAGGAACAAGGTGAGCATAACAGATGCTCGGGATTGTTGTCGGAACAGTCGAGTGCTGTGTGAGAAGTTTTCTCCGGAAACATCTGAAGCGCACGCACACAGACAGCCGCGTCTACACCGCACGAATACTAAATTGAGCTCTCTTCTGCTTTTTTGTGCATGGATGAATAAATACAGACAAAATTACACCAAAATGCACGTTTTGGCGAATATCCTAGTAAACACAGTCGGTTAGGCATATGTCTTAACATAAACAGTTGAGAAAGAAAACACATGTGTATCAGTATATTAAATCTGTGCTTTCTTTCTTAAAGTGAAAGCAAACTAATAATAAATCTAATGCTGTCAAAAAAAATACAAGTGCTCACTGCTCCTGCCTAAATAACCTATGTAACATCAAAAATTATTAATCTATATTTAATTTATACAGTGAAGACTATGCAGTTATTTTACATTTGATTATTACATTTCTGTAGCGTACCTGAAAATGTATTTTAGACTGAGCTGAAAAACCTGAAAAGCACTGTTTATTGAACTTGTCTTTGTTCTATTTTATTTTTTTCTGCTATTGCTTGTAATTTGGTTATCTGTAGAAAAGATTTTTAGCACTGAGCCCATAGCAGCCAGAATTGTTTTTTCAATTGTTTATTTTCTTTATTATTTAAAAAAAAATTAGAAAAAATATTTTTTTTTGTTGTGAATGTCCCAATTGAGGTACAGATGTGAAAATTTCAGATAAATGTTCATGTTATATATTTTGGTTGCATTTGTGAGTTAATAAAAATTTAGATGTTTGTTTAAAATAGGTATATTATATCAATCGATATACTCCTGTATCGAATCGAATCGAATCGAAATAAATTTAGGTTTCGGGAAAAATATCTTATCGCTGGGTATGAGAATCGATATCGTATCGTATCGTGACGAACCATCCGATTTACACCCCTAGTGAGCAGAAGAGAATTCTTTAAAAAACATGAAAAATCTTACGGTTCAAAAACTTTTGTCTGGTAGTGTACTTGTTTAGAGCTGCTTTGTACTGTCTTGCTTGTAAACGGTGCTTGATCTGTACATATTTTTCTCCTGATTCAGATAAGATGACTTTTTCTCTGGAGGAAGTGTTATTATGGATTACAGATTCATATTTTGGCCAGAAGCAACTGTTTGAAAAAATGTCTTGATGGATTTGTTTCTTGCAAACTTCAACTTTTGGCTTTAAAAGACATTAACTGATGGACTGGAGTGGTGTGGATTACTTGTGGATTATTGTGATGTTTTTATCAGCTGTTTGGACTCTCATTCTGACGGCACCCATTCACTGCAGAGGATCCATTGGTGAGCAAGTGATGTAATGCTACATTTCTCCAAATCTGATGAAGAAACAAACTCATCTACATCTTAGATGACCTGAGGGTGAGTACATTTTCAGCAAAAAAAAATTGGGGGGTGAACTTTTCCTTTAATAACTATGTTAAATGACACACTTTACTGCTTTTCTGCACTTGAAATGTCAGTTTTGCTGGAGAAACTCCAAGAAAACAAGTACCTTTGCTGTTCGTTCTTGCTTCCATTGGTGGTGATTTGGGCATAAAACATCAAACTCGTGGCCTGTTCTCAGAGCAGTTTATCAAACACTAAAGTTTGCGAGGTGAATTTGCAGTCCAAGCACAATTTCTGTGGCTGTTTAGAGTTGTTTTTCCAGGGGTCTCCGCGGGTCAACGTGCTCCGGCTCCACAGACCAGAGGAATTCTAATCTGAGCGCAGCGCCTCGCTAGGGAATGCAGATAATGCCGTAGATTATCAATGACATGTTTATGGTTCAGATTTATTTTTCCCCTCTAACAGTCAGTGAATGCTCCTTCTCTTTATGAAAATATATTTATGTCTGCTCGCAGTGAAACGGCACACTGTTGAGTGCAGGCCTTCTCGTGGCTTGTGTTGGCGTTTCAGGTTTCTGACGGCCTGTTTTTGTTTTGTGTGTGTGCTGGACGGTTAAATGATGGCTAGCGAGGGCTCATAAACTGGGTATTTTAAGTAGCTATCTGAAATGAATGACCCATTCTGAAAGAAAAACACGTATGCATGAAGGGTTGTTTCTGAGAATTTGTGTTAATGTCACATATTGTTTGATGTATGCTGTTCTTGTCACCTATGTTCTGACCTTTTCGCAAAATGCATTTGATTTTGGATTTTCAAGTATTTATTTAAATACACTTAAAGTATCCTGACTGGGAGAATTTTATGAAGCATGTCCAGGTCATATTTCACCCCAAAATGGGTCATATCTCTTAAAGGGAAAGTGATCTTCAAGAGAAAATGCTCTTAAAGTGTTAAATCAATTGATCTCTGTCCAGTTAGTGACAGAAGTCTGTAAAAGTCAAAGTAAATCTTAAAATAGAAAATGAAAAAATAAATAATGTGAAAGTATAAACATGTATTAAAATGAAAGTATAGGCAAATGAAATATCTAATGTATGAATGAATGTATGAATGAATGAATGAATAAATAAATATATAAATAACCAATATGGTGCAAATACAATGAATCTCATAAGAAACAGAGCAGCATTTCACATTTTCATTTAGTTTAACTTGATGTAGTAAAATAACTAAAACTAAAACTGAAATAAAAATTAATAAAAACAAAATAAACATTATATATACTTTTTTTTAAATGACTGCAATTACAAAAAATAACAACAAAATTATTAAAATCGAAGTAAAATTCTAATGAAAGCAGAAAATATTATTTATTTATTTAATGCAAAAATATATATTATAACTTGTATACATCAATGTAGTAATTGTTACATACTAATTTAAATTAAAAAAATATTACAATAATGAAAAAGTAATAGCAAATGTCATAGTGCATCATTAATTGAATAAATAAATTATATATTTATTTATTTATTATGAACATATTTTTATTATATTATACAGGTGCATCTCAATAAATTAGAATGTCGTGAAAAAGTTCATTTTTTCTTGTAAGTTATTTCAAAAAGTGAAACTTTCATATATTTTAGATTCATTGCATGTAAAGTAAAACATTTCAAAAGTGTTTTTGTTTTAATTTTGATGATTAGAGCTTACAGCTCATGAAAGTCAAAAACCAGTATCTCAAAATATTAGAATATTTACATTTGAGTTTCATTAAATGACCATCCATACAGTATAAATTCTGGGTATCTCTTGTTCTTTGAAACCACAATAATGGGGAAGACTGCTGACTTGGCAATGATCCAGAAGACGAACATTGACACCCTCCACAAAGAGGGTAAGTCACAGAGGGTCATTACTGAAAGGTGTGGCTGTTTACAGAGTGCTGTATCAAAGCATATTAAGTGCAAAGTTGACTGGAAGGAAGAATTTGGGTAGGAAAAGGTGCACAAGCAACAGGGATGACCGCAAGCTTGAGAATACTGTCAAGCAAAGCTGATTCAAACACTTGTGAGAGCTTCACAAGGAGTGAACTGAAGCTGGAGTCAGTGCATCAAGAGTCACCACGCTCAGACGTCTTCAGGAAAAGGGCTAACAAGCCACTTCTGAACCAGAGACAACGTCAGAAGCGTCTTACCTGGGCTGTGGAGAAAAAGAACTCAGTGGTCCAAAGTCCTCTTTTCAGATGAAAGTAAATTTTGCATTTCATTTAGAAATCAAGGTCCCAGAGTCTGGAGGAAGAGTGGAGAGGCACAGATTCCATGTTGCTTGAAGTCCAGTGTGAAGTTTCCACAGTCAGTGATGATTTGGGCTGCCATGTCATCTGCTGGTGTTGGTCCACTGTGTTTTCTGAAGTCCACAGTCAACGCAGCCATCTACCAGGAAATTTTAGAGCACTTCATGCTTCCTTCTGCTGACAAGCTTTATGGAGATGCTGATTTCATTTTCCAGCAGGACTTGGCACCTGCCCACACTGCCAAAGGTACCAAAAGCTGGTTCAATGACCATGGTGTTACTGTGCTTGATTGGCCAGCAAACTCACCTGACCTGAACCACATAGAGAATCTATGGGGTATTGTCAAGAGGAAGATGAGAGACACCAGACCCAACAATGCAGATGAGCTGAAGGCCACTGTCAAAGAAACCTGGGCTTCCATACCACCTCAGCAGTGCCACAAACTGATCACCTCCATGCCACGCCGAATTGAGGCAGTAATTAAAGCAAAAGGAGCCCCTACCAAGTATTGAGTACATATACAGTAAATGAACATACTTTCCAGAAGGCCAACAATTCACTAAAAATGTTTTTTTTATTGGTCTTATGAAGTATTCTAATTTGTTGAGATAGTGAATTGGTGGGTTTTTGTTAAATGTGAGCCTAAATCATCACAATTAAAAGAACCAAAGACTTAAACTACTTCAGTCTGTGTGCATTGAATTTATTTAATACACGAGTTTCACAATTTGAGTTGAATTACTGAAATAAATGAACTTTTCCACGACATTCTAATTTATTGAGATGCACCTGTATATAGAATTATGACCATAAGATTCACTTAATTTACTTCAAACGGTCTTTCTAATGCTTTTACATGCAGTAATACGTGCCTTTAGTGTAAACAATAACATTTTGTTAGAAATAATCTTAACACACATCTCTGAGTGGACTTTAGCCTGATTTTCTTACTCTAAGGGTTAAACAATCTGAGGTTAAGTGCATTACTGGAGCACAATGGTGATTGTTCATGGATTAACCCCTCGCACAGCCTTTTTAGTCAGTAGTCCACTACAGCGCACCACCCAAAATCCAGCAAAACAGCTTCATTTCTCAGATCAATGTCTCTTTGTTTGTAGGTGCTTCAGATGGACGTGAAGTTGGAGAACGTCCTGAAGATCCTGACGGAGCATTTCCAGCCCAAACCAGAGCTTCTGCAGAAACCCAGCCAGTACAGCTCTCGCGTCACCGTCATGAAGCGGCTGGGCGTCAGCATGGACGAGAGCCAGTGACCCGCTCGCCAGCAGAACTCACGCTATGCATTTTGGGAAACGCCGTCCGAGAGGAAGAACTTGCGTTTCCCATTTCTGTCTAGAAAGTGAACAGGCGAAGAAGAAGACCTGGATGTCCCTCAGAATCTCCTAAACTGTCCTTGCTGAGTCATTCGATTGGTTTTATGGTCACCGAGGGACTCGAGCGGTGGCGTTTCGAGTCTGTGGGACCCGTTTCGGACGGTTTTCGCAAACCCAAAACAAAGGTTGAAATCATAAATCACATTTCCAACCACAACACGATCCAGAGCCCGCAGGAACATGAACACAGTGAGCATGTGCTCGGGGAATGAACGCTGCCGTTGATGTATGGCTGTGGTAGGGCTTATCAAAATAGCAAAACACCCATGATAGATTCTAATGAAGTTTAATAGCGCACTGAGAAAGGAGGCCATTCACGGCTGTTGACGTTTAGACGAGAGCCAAGATTCCCAACAGTCGATCTGTCAGGACTCCAATCGCGTTTTTTCCCTCCGTTCGTTTGAGCGAATCTCTGATTATTTTTCTCGTCCGAGATAATTAAACGTCGAAAGGCGAGGTGAGTTGATAGGAAAAAGCGGTTCATTTCCAGAAACCGCAAAGCCGTTTTGAGGAAGGATTTGGCGTGAATCCGTTCATCCTGGATCTTTTCACCAAACATGTTCGTCTGTTGGCTGTTTGCCTAGTGCTGAATTAACACAAGAGTTTTTTTTTTTTTTTTGTAAAACAAAAAGCCACAGAGTATGTTACAGTGATGTACAGAAAGGGCTGTTTTTACTCCTAAAACCATGGTAAAATCACTGCAGCTTCAAGTGGCTTATTGCTTTTATGAAATGCCGATGACAGCAATATGGGAAAAAATAGGGAAATGCTCAATATATAGTTGATAAATAACAGAATAACCATTTTCTTATACACTACAATTCAAAAGCTTGGGGTTTGTAAGATTTTAAAAAAAAGTATTTTATGCTCAGCAAGGCTGCATTTATTCAATCAAAAATACAGTAAAAAATTGTCAAATATCATTACAATTTAAAAGAACTGTTTTCTGTTTGAATATATTTTCAAATTAAATTTATTCATGTGATGAAAAGCCGAATTTTCTGCATCATTACTGTGTCTTCAGTATCACACGATCAGAGTTGAATTCGAATTACTTTTCCTGGTAACGCAGTAATGTAATGCCTTACATTTTAAATGTATGTAATTTGATTACAGTTGCTAATGTCAATAAAATTACATTACTTAAGTTACAAATGCAGTGTTAAAAAATATGAAGTAAAAATCATGTTTTGTGCGTCAGTATGCCCTTTAATAAATCACCGGAGAATGAGAGTTAAAATGCAGACGAGTCCTACAACATTTAGATGCAATGAAATCATATTTCAAAATGTTGCACTCGATTTCACATATTTTAGTCTGGCATTATAGTTTGGGAAAAGTTCAACAAGTGAATATGTACAAGTTTATGTCACAGTAACACTAATGTAAGTACAAATAAAGGACTCATCAGAATGAGATCCTCCGCTGGATTAAGCTGCGTCGCATCGCATTCTTCTTCTGAGGTAAATTCAAGGCTTATTCCTCACAGCACGTCTACTTCCAGAAACGAAAAGTAGCCGAGATGAACTTGAATCTTTCTTTGTTTACAGAGGTGACGTGGACATTTACATGTTCGTGCGTCTCAAGCCTGGTTTCGTGTGGATGATTATCGTATAGCGCGCGATGTGTGTGGGTGTGATCACATTATAGGAGAGCTCAGACGGGAAAGACTGGACCTCGCGTTGGTTTCATACGGATTATTTTATCAGAGAATATTTGTTTTCGACATGACTGACATGAAAACAGACACTTCAAGCTTTCTTTAGATATATTTCTCGTGTCTGTGTCAATAATTCGCTGAGTTTTCGTTCATTTTAGTGATTCGTTTCAGGAAGATATTCACGGTTTTCTTTATTTTACAAAACAACAAAAAAAAAGTTTTGTTGATATTGCGAGTGTATACAAATAATACTTATGTAATTTTTTAGTCAATATTAAATTAATGAAAGAACTATGAGTTTCACTTTGTAGTGTATTATTTAGGTTTGATCATTTGAAAAGTAAACTTGAAAGTAAAATAATTAGTAATCTGATTACTTTTTAAATGTAGTAATCAGTAATGTAATCAAATTACAATTTTAAAGAAGTAATTAGTTATTTGTAGTGGATTACTTTTTTGAGACACTGCACATGATCCTTCAGAAATCATTCTAATATGTCTATTTTGCTGCTCAGGAAACATTTCTGATTATTATCAATGTTGAAAACAGTTATTTTTTTTGTGGAAATCAGGTTATATTTTGTTGTTAGGATTCTTTGATGATTAGAACATTTAAACTAACAGCATTTATTTGAAATATGCATCTTTTCTAACATTAAAAATGTCACTTTTGATCAATTTAATACGCCCTTGCTGAATAAACGTATTAATTTCTTAAAAAAAAAAATCTTACTGACCCAGTTTTTGAACGGTAGTGTAATTAACATATTATATAAAACATTTTTTTAAATTTAAATGTAACATTACTGTTATAAATATTATATATAGTAAGCATTTATACATAATAAAAATTCTTCCAACCAATAAAAAATATATAATACATAATATGCGGTCATGAGTGTCTATTTAATAATTAAAATATATTTGAACACTTACCCTTAATTGTTCTACACAGCAGGAGCTGAAAACCTGAAGAAAAGGGAATTTTATGGCTAGATAAGCTTGTATTTTTGTCTTGGAAGCTCAAAGACAAGCACTGTATCTGATAAAATGAGTTCTACGCCTGCTGCTGACACGACTGTACAGTTTTATAAAGAAAAAGCCATGTAAATATTGTAGCAATGCCTTATATTTCTGTCCATGTAGTGCTGATGGTTTGGATTCATATTCTGCTGGAATGATAAACTGTGATCTGTTGTAATCATTCGCTCCAGAAAACTGTGGTGTAAATAGAATTGAATTCTGTATCAAGTTGCATTCTGGCATCACGCGAGAGTACCTGTCACACGTCATGTGTTAACGATTAAAGTCTGGAGACTCAAAGGTGGTGGAGAAAGTGAAAATGACATGTTTCCATTGGCTTACTTCTCTTCATTTCTCCGCACCTACTCCTCATTCGAAGGCCAAAATCTACAGTCTGGTTACAGGCCGTGAAGATCTGTACGTTTGCTTTTGTCTCGCTGACGGGACCCTGAAAGAGAAGTGGAGTCGTCTACAGGCCCAGCTGTGTACAAGAGAGACACTGTCGGCCTTTCATCTGAGAGTCTGTATGCTTTGAGAAGGCCGTTTGATGTCGGACAGCTCGATCGTCTGCTATTGGAAAAGCATTAGGGATGCAAACGGTGAGGTTCACTGCTCCAGAGCACATGGACCCGTCTGATGATTGATTCACCGTTCTGCCTGCTTAACATCTTTCAAGGCTAACAACATACTCATATTTCCTTCTTTCTCGCTCAAAGGTCTAAGAATATACTGTGATCATTGCATTCCTGCAAGCATTTGTAAGATTTACTTCTTCATTCAGAAATTGCTTGTACATTTCACAAAGAAACAGCAAGTAGCATTGAGTTAACTGAAATAGTATTTTGTTGTAAAACATACTTCAGTAATCTTTATATATAACTCATTTAAAAAAAGTCTATGAACCAACTTTTAACAATTATAGCTAGAATTAGCTTTATATAGCTTCAGAATTATGAAGCTAAACCAGCAGATATTTATGTTTCATTTTCAGTTAACCTTTATTTCAGGTATCTTTTCTATGGTTTTAGTTTTTTTTATAATATTTAAAACTTTTTTTATAATGTGTTTTTATAATATAGTTTAATGTTTTTATTTTTATCTTTATATATATATATATTTTTAGTAAGTTTTGGAAATTTTGTTGTTTTATCATTTTTATTATTTTCTTTTAAATAATTCTGTTTAAATTCAGTTCTGTTTCTGTTTTAGTTATTTTAGCACTTCAAGTTAAACTAAAATGAAATGATAAATGATGGCTTACAACTAGCTGAAATAAAATCATTTTAAGATTTTTTATATTTTTTTAGTTAACATTTATTTGATTTCAAGTATCATTTTCTATGGTTTTAGTATTTTTATACTATATAATTTTTGTTTACAATATATATTTTTATAATAAATTTCGAATAATCTTTATTTTTTTATTTTATTATATATTTTATCTTTTATCTTTTGTTTTAGTGAACGATAATAACGCTGCTGCTATGTCAGGTTTTCCACTCCTGTAGGTTGATTGTTAAAACAGAAGTTCACCAAAAACCCAGCCACCTCCTCCATAACGGGGCCTGTTTGACCTGATGACAGGCCTGAGCCGTGTGCCCATTACTGGGGGGCCACCTGTGGCCCGGGGCCCCGTGAGGAGCAGTGGTGCCCTATGAAAGCAGATATTGGTATGAACAGGTGTGCGGCGGGGGACGCGGGCAGCTGCTCCTCGTGGCTTCTAGAAATAGCAGCGAGCAGCAAACAGTTGCATCGGCGGCTGTTGTGTTTGACGGAGGGGCAACGGTGACCAGTCCATCAGAGTTTACATTTATATATATTCATTTAGCAGACGCTTTTATCAAATGAGGAATACAACAGATTCATCATAAAGAGGCAAACAAACACAAGAAGTGCTCATAATACAAAGTTTCAGAGATGCTGTCCCTCTTTCTTGAAAGATAAAGTGCCAATTTTACAATAGATTTTTGATTGAGAAAAACAGACCTAAATGTATTTATTTATTTATTTATATTTTGCTGTCTTCAGTTATTTATTTATTTTTCCTGACCAGGCTTCCATCCATGTAATTTCTATGTGAATTTTAGTGTAGGCCTATTGTATATAAAATATGCTGGACGGAAACACCAAGACGCAAATACATTTTCCACAAAGCTCATAAAATATGTACATCCTCATTTTAGGTGGAGTAATGTTCATTTATTTATTTATTTTTGCAAGAATAAATGTGAAAAGCACATTTATAAATTCCTAGATGCGCGTCAAAAAAGTCATGTGACTGCCTCAACAGGTCATGTGACTGATGATTGGCATGAAGATCAGGGTCAAGTTAAAGGTCATTTATTTTATTTGTATTTTATTATATATAACTACAACTTCCATTTACATTTCTGTTTGCACTAAATTTCTCTGAAGCTTTCTTGACACACTATTGGCTATATAAAAAAAAGCGTAATTTCTGCATTAGTAAGAATGGCCTAAAATATCGTAGCAGTGACGACCAGCCAAAGCGACTTGCAGAGCGACTGTCTGCTGTCTGCGGACCGTGTCTGTCCTCATGCCAGATCTGCTGTAGCTCTACCAGCTGCGGGAATGTGGATTGAAGCACATTATGTTGTTATTGAGCAAACGTCTGGGCTCGGGGATGGAGACACACACACACACACACACACACACACACACACACACACACACACACACACACACACACACACACACACACGCGTGTCCAGCTGCTGCTGTTAAAGACCTTTAAATCTCGATGAGAAGGCCGATCATCAGCTTCTGAAGGACATGATATAGCCTAAGTCCTAAACATCACAGATCAGAGCTGCTAAAAAGTCAAATAGGCAACATTAGGGATGGGAATCAACAACTGGTTGGTATCCATTGCTGTTTTTACTGCTTTGGAAAGTCGTGAAAACAATAAATAAATCTATATATGGTTTATTCGTTATAGAAATATTCATTTATTTATTAAAATTAATATATTTTATTTATCGTATGATATATTTATATATAATATAAATATAAATATTTTACAATATATATTCAGCAATATAATATAAAGATATCTAGTATAATAATATATGATTTAATAAATTATATTCATAATTAAATATAAATTTTATATTAGAAGTATTCACATCATAATATATAATTATTTTATTTTTATATATTTTTTATATAAAAAAGTTGCTGTGTGTGTGTGTTAGAAAATTAATCATTTATTTCATTATGTATTTATCAAACAAATTATAAATATATATTATATATAAACATTTAAAAATAGTCATTTAAAACAATATAAAAAATGGTAATAGTAAAATATGTAGTATATATTAAAAATATAGTAAAATATGTTATATATTTAGAAGTAAATAGTTTAATAGGTGAATAACTATTGTTTAATAATAAATATGTAATTACAAATTATATAAATATATTTATTTCTTTAAAAGAATTGATTATTTTTTACGATTAAAATTATTTCTATTTTATATTTATAATTTATTATTGTCGGGAAATGTCATGAAATGCATCCAATAAATGTATTAAAAGTATATAGAATATAGCATTAAATGTAGGTAACACTAGATAGTCATATTATACATATTATATGATAGGCTACTTATATTAATCTTAATTAAATATGTGTCCATGTGTAAACATTTATTTATTTATTTTTTAGCAAAAATGCATCAGAAGTTTTATAAAATGTCAATCACACTAGATATTATACGCACTGTCTGAACCAAACTCATCTGAGTGACATTAATATTTTCTTTGGAATGTTCAATGAAAAGTCTTCATTAACATGTCATCTGGGTGTAATGAGGTTTTGAAGGTATCAGCAGCCCTCACGCATAGCTGAGCAGATTAGCACAGGACGGATAATGAAGGCCGTTCAGAGCTGGGTTTGGGCCTGCACGCTTCAGGAACGTGAGCTGATAAAAGCCTTTGACTGGCTGCAGGTGCTCTTCTAATGAACGCTGTGACGTCTGTGGCCCTGTGCCGCTGCTATCTGTAGATATGAGATATGGTGTGATTACTTAGTGCTCGATTCTGTTTTAGTTGATATGTATGTTATAACTTCTATGTGAAGCGAAACACAGTTTTAGCCACTAAAACCCTTAAATGGAAATATGTGTATATGTTTAATATTCGAATATTGTTTGTATGCCAGCCAGTGAAAGATATTCTCTGTCAAATATAGTAAACTGCCATATTTTCTACTTCCTACATAGGCAACTGCCTTCTGACTGTGCGTTCACACCAGACGCGACTTGCGCGAATAAATCTCGCTATAGAGTGGGGGAACTATGACGTCAGAATTTTCAATTTATGAGTAAAATAACGCCTGTGGTAAACACAACTTAACGATACGAACGTAAATTACACATATCCATACCCAAAACTAAAAATTTGAAGCAGTTATGTTCATTTTTGAAAACGTATGTTTTTAATAAGTAACTAGATAAGAACGTTTGGGCTGTGAGTGGGTGCAGTTTACATTGTAGAACAAAACGTAAAAGTATTGTCAAGTTGTGTTTACCACAGGCTTTATTTTACTCATAAATTGAAGAACCCCATTCTAAAACCCCATAGGAAAATCTCGAAGGAACCCGCGGCGAATTACTCTTCCGGGTTCTGACGTCATAGTTCCCCCACTCTATTCGCGCGTAGTTGGACGCTTGAACATTTTGAATTTACTCGCTTCATTCGCGCGTGAAATTCACTTCACAACAGACGCGAATTCGCGTCATGGTAGGGGCTTCTGCCACTGTAAACAGTACCGGTAATGGCGGCGCTTTGAATACAACCGGCATCCTAGTTTTCCTCATCTACTTTGTACTTTGTGATCAACAAACAAACAAAAATTAGGGCTGCACGATAAATCACATGTGATTGTCATGCACATCTCGTCAGTAAGGCAGGTTCTGTGATCTCCATCACGTGCTTTCAGATGGAGCTGCATTTAATATACAGAGTTTTAGATCACAGCAATATCGTGTTCACTCACTTTCTTTCAAGCAAAATCATTTTTATTCCTGTTTCTGTAAAAGTATGAAGATGTATCATACAGCTCCGGGTGTACAGCAATGATTATTTTGTCCTCCATTGTTGTTTCAGATTCCCTCCGCTCGCTACGTCATAATCACGTCACTACTAGAGCAAGCTCCTGATTGGTTAACGCGGCGCGAATATCCGCCAAAGTTCAGATTTTTCAATTCGCGCCGCGTCATTCGCGCGAATCGCGTCATTCGCGCTGCAGGATGTCTATTCGCATCTTTGCATTGACTTAACATGTAAATCACTCGCGCTTAACGCTTCATTCGCATCTGGTGTGAACGCACCTTAAGGATCCGTTTACTCAAAACACGTTTGTGATACTTTTCTGTTGTTTTTCTAAACATGCAATAGAAACAGACTTGCATGTTTTGCAGCGTTTCACGCATGACACTGGATAATAAAAAGTCAATGCACAAGTTAAAAGTAGGCTAGTTCAGTTTTTAAAAACTGTTTTTAAAAGTGTTTTATCCACTGCCTCGGGTTTTAAATGCAAAAAAACGTGTTCTATCTTGCACTGTTTTTCTATAGTTTTTCTGTGTAAACATGCGCTAGATAGACGTCTTTGGATGTTTTTAGAACGCAGTGTCAAGCTGAAAAATAGTTCAGCTTTTAAAAAACGTGTCTAGACTTTGTTTTCTTTCTTTCTGCTGCCATGCATCTCGCGTTTTTAAATGCAAAAACATGTTCTGTCTTACCAACCTGATCTCACGGCAATTCATACATATTTTATAAGGTGGCTAATTCGTACGAATTCGTATGACCTCACTCTTACGAATTAGCACGATTTTTGCTAAATCGTACATATTTTATGAGTTCCCCAATTCGTATGAATTCGTACGAATGACCTACCCCTAACCCCGCCCCTAAACCTACCTGTCACTGTGGTCTAGACAAATCATACAAAATCGAATGAGTGAGGTCATATAAATTCGTACGAATTAGCCACCTCGTAAAATACATACGAATTGTTCATGAGATAGCGTTGGTCTTACCCTATACTCTCACGTCTTTTTCAGCATCTCATGCATGAGTGCCATGTTTTTAAAGCACCTTATCAAGCAAAAAGTAGTTACACTTTTTAAAAACTTGTCTCTAGACCTTGCAGGGCAGTGGAATTTAAAAAAAAATTGCATCTTGCGCTTTTCCATTTCCTTTTCCATTTTTTTTCTGCATAAACTTGCTAGATGGATGTATTTGACCGTTGAGTTTGCATCCTGCATTTCAGCATTTTAAAAAACATGACGCTCAAGTTAAAAGTAGCTCAGCATTTTTAAATCGTGTCTCTAGACCTTGCATTTTTTAAATTTACATAACTCTGCGCACCCTGTTCGTGCAGACATTATACGTCATCAGCGCGTTCATTATACTATTGCAGAACGAGCAAAAATGAAGGCCGTTATTATTGTAATAATAAGCGCTTTGTATTGTAATGTTTTCTCACAACTTTGCATTCAACCCTCCACCAATGCGGTCTCTCATCCTGTCGCTGGCCTCTGGTCAGCCTGTGCGTAGTCATGTGTTTTGGAGGAGGCATGGCTTTGGAGAGTGATTTGCAGGGAGGGTGGGATCTTATGCTTGCAAAGCTAGCTTGCTATTGTTACCCTCTCCAAAATCACCTACCCTACCTTTAATATTTTGTATTAGATTTTTTCTAATAACTAACTTTCTTCACTAACTAAATTAAACTAAATTAAAATGGTCAACTAGATGAAATGAAGTTTTCTATATATCTATCTATCTATCTATCTGTCTGTCTGTCTGTCTATCTATCTATCTATCTATCTATCTATCTATCTGTCTATCTGTCTGTCTGTCTGTCTGTCTGTCTGTCTGTCTATCTATATGTCTGTCTGTCTATGTCTGTCTGTCTGTCTATCTGTCTGTCTATCTGTCTGTCTGTCTGTCTGTCTGTCTGTCTGTCTGTCTGTCTGTCTATCTATATGTCTGTCTCTGTCTATCTGTCTGTCTGTCTGTCTGTCTGTCTGTCTGTCTGTCTGTCTGTCTGTCTGTCTGTCTGTCTGTCTGTCTGTCTATATGTCTGTCTGTCTATCTGTCTGTCTGTCTGTCTGTCTGTCTATCTATCTATGTCTGTCTGTCTGTCTGTCTGTCTGTCTGTCTGTCTGTCTGTCTGTCTATATGTCTGTCTGTCTGTCTGTCTGTCTGTCTGTCTGTCTATCTATCTATGTCTGTCTGTCTGTCTGTCTGTCTGTCTGTCTATCTGTCTGGTCTGTCTGTCTGTCTATATATCTATCTGTCTGTCTTTCTGTCTGTCTATCTATCTATCACTTAAATGTTTAAGTAATGAAAATGTTTTTTGTGGTTTTAGTTTTAGTTGACGATAATAACTCTGGTCTTGTGTTATTAATCACAAAATTGTGTTCTGTCCTGCAATGCTTTCCATTGTTTATTTTAAATACGTGGTGTTCCTGTTAAACAAAGTTCAACTTATGATAGCTTTTTTTCCCCTCATTCCACTGCCCGCGTCTCAAGTTTTTTTCAGCAGAAAAGCACATTCTGTCTGTGAATGGCCCCTAAATCAGTATGCTAATATATATTCACTTAGCGTACTGTCTTCTAAGTGACTTCCTTTGGCACAAAGTTGTTGCCTATGTAGAGCAAAGTGCAATGGAGCCTTGACTCACTATTCATTTCAATGGAGTTTAATGTAAACATATTGCAACAAGCTGTTGAGCATTAAAATACATGACACATAAACGTATTTTTCAATTGCATTTTTTGAGCTTGTCGTACTGCATACTGGGATTATTCCACATTTACTTGTCTTTTTAATGAATGATTTTCTTTGTGCAGTTACAGTACATGTCTGGTCCAGTAATAGTGCTTTTGATGTGGACTTGCCATCTTGTGGCCTTTACTTGTGCATGTCCCGTCCTCAAAAGCGCCACCTGTAGGGCCGAGGCACCTCCTCGATGTGGCCGTATTTCACACCAAACTGCCACCCATCAGTCTCCACTGCGTTACTTCCTCAAAGTGACTCGAGGGCAGCATGTGTGACAGGACCTACGTCACTTCTGTAACCGAAATCGATGTGTTTCAGCAGAGCCGCTGCATCGCTTTGGCCTGAATCCTCTTCACGACTGTCCGTCTCTATAGTTTGCCAGCCGTCTGAGGTCACACGCAAGTCATTTATTGAGAATTTCATCTAATGACGTGCATTGCGGTCGTGGGAGGAAACCAAACGGGGAAGCTCAGAGATTTCAATGAACTGCGCAAGCCCTTGTTTACAGGAAAGGGTACGAGACCTGTGGTTTGCATGAATATGAAGCATTTTTAGTCAGGAAATCTAGTTTATGAGTGTTTTTCTCTTTAAATCTCCAAAGGTTTGATTAGACTGTATTTGTTGTAGTCTGAATGCTACATATAGGACGTATATAAACTATGAAAACTATTTTCATTCATTGCCAAAGGGCCTGACGGTGGAATGAACTGAGACTAGGTTAAGGTTTGGTGTTTCCTGTCCTTAAACAAGTGAAACACAGAGGGCTTTAATAGGAAATCAGATAATATACCTGAGTATTTCCTGTAGTTTGTGTGGATGGACCTGAAAGCTCGATCACTCGCATGAATTAAAGGAAAAACGTATTATTCTCAGAGTTCTTGGCTGGTTTTCTGATAGGCATTGAGCAGACGTGCTGTAAAATATCATTGAAGGATGCTTTTATTAGGACAAAGTCTGAGAGTTTAAATGCATCTTATAAGGTCATGTAAATATTTAAATGATGTTCTTTTATTGGGGGAAGGCCAAAGAGAAAATATTTTAAACAAATAGTCAAATTACTGCTTCTGCATAATGTTTTTTCCCCCCTTTTATCCAACTTTGTGAGCTGTTTTGAAAGTACAGTTAGATTATCATAACCTTAATTTGTTTTAATTATCTTATGCTTACCAAACAGTCACATTTATAACATACTAGCAGGTAATTTTAGGGAAGTTGAACAATAGATTTAAAGACCTGTTTAGGTTCAAGTGAAGCTGTCATTGAGGTTAAATATGGAAGCACATTTCTGCCACACAGGTAAGACAAAAATACTTTAGTAATTCATAACTATGACATAAAATGTCAAAATGTTGATATAGTAAGTCATTGTTATGAGATAAAATGTAGAAATTATGACACAAGTTGGACTTCGGAGACAAAACTTATGAGATAAAGTCATAATTATTACATAAAAGTCACAATTTATAACAAACATGTGGAATTTTCTTTTTAATTAGGACATATCAAAACCTGAATTTTTATGCATAAACACTTAAGAAAAAAATGACTATGAAATAAAATGTCAAACATTTTGAGAAAGTAAGTCATTATTATAAAATAAAATGTATTAAGTCATAATTATGAGATAAAAAAGTATAAATTATGACAAGTTGGACTTTGGAGAGAAACTTATGAGATAAAGCCATTATGGTATGAAAAGTCATAATTGTAACAAAAATGTTAACTTTTATATAATAATAATAATAATAAATATCAAAAGTTGAACTTTTATTGAGCACAACCACATAAGAAAAAATGCTTTGGTAATGCATAACTATGACATAAAATGTTGATATTTTGAAATAGCAAGCCATTATTATGAGATAAAATGTATGTCATAATTCAGAGAAAAGTGGATTTGAGAGAAACTTGAGACAAAGTCATAATTATGTAATAAAAGGCTTAATTTTAACAAAAATTTTGATATGTCATAATTGACATCAAAAGTTTTGAAAAGTTTTGAAGCGCAACAACATTAGAAAAACATGCTACGAGGTCAAAATTTTGAGATAGTAAATCATTAATATGAGATAAAATGTAGAAATGATGTCAAATCAAGCTGAACTTTTGACTTTTAATGTGTTATAACGTCATAATTATGACATCAAAAATTGATTTTTTTTGTAATAATTTATTTTTCATGTCATAATCATGTTGTTTTATCTCATAATTTTGATTAAGTCATAATTATGATTTACTTTTTTTTTTTTGTTTTTTTTTTTGTTATGTGGCTGAAATGGACCTCCATAGTTAATAGTTGTTAAGTCAACTATGGAACCAAATGAGATCAGAGCTGCAATTATGCTTGACTTACTCATGAATTATTTATTCCAGAGTCATTTTGCAAAAAGATGAGATCTTCATTGATACTGAATGTTAAATATAAGTTAAATGACAGAATGAACAAAGCATCACACAAAATATAATGATGCATTTTTGTTATTTTTGGAGCTTGCTTTCACTGTAAAGAAGATCTGCTCAGAAATTGTGTAAAATAACTCATAACTCATAGTTTCATAGAAGAAAGAAGGAACAACAAGAGGGTGAGTAAATGAATTTAATTTTAAATGAAGTTTCATTTTAACTTGGAAGTTATGATGTTTCTAATGAAGAAATATTATTGAAATGTAATGTATATATTATAATTATAATATAGGCCAATTGTTGTTATATAATACATAATCATGTATATATAGTACTGTAAATTAAATAAAGTATTTATTAATAATATTAACAATAATTTTACAGAACAACCGTACAATTACAATACAATGCAATATATGTATTACTGTCTCTCATTATTTTGCCTCTCTTATTTTGTAAAAAAATAATTAATTATTATTTATATATTATTGTTATTTGTACAATTTATTATGTTACTATTTATTTTATATACTATATATTTATACGCACACACACACATATACATATATAAAATCATATATGTAATATATAATTATATTAGATTGTATTAGATTTGATTTGTTAAATGTAATGTGTTACTGTTTCAATTACATTTATTTGTAAAATCTATCGTATATTACAGTTCATATATTTTATTAAAAAAATTATACTAGTTATATAGTTATACATAATAGTAGTGTTTACTTTAGTATTACAAAGACAGACAATGTGTCACTGTGTGCTAATTCCCCATCAACCTTTAAAGAACGTTTAGTTGTTTAATATCACACGCTTACACTATTATTTTACTTTTCAGCTCTTCATGTTTCATAATGATCGACTCCAAAACCACTGAAACTGAAATGAATGGAGAAGTACAGACGTTTTATTTTCTCTTTCTGACCATTTCCTCCCCGTTTGGCCCGTGACTCAATGGTCTCCCTGCGGTTCGAGTCCCGTCCATGGAACAATGAAGAGGAAATTTACGTTTTGCCCATTAAAGCCCATTGAACGAGGCTGGAGTGTTTTTCTGCTCTGCAGTGTTGACTTTCCCCGCAGCCGATTGGACGAGGTCAGGACAGTCAAAGCCTACATGACTAACGTTCCTTCTCTGTGTTTTTGTCCAAGTGAGAGTCGCAGACACAACAGAACAGCGTTTTAACCTCTCGACAGCGAAGAGCACAGCACAAAGACGGCTGAGGTCACACACCTGCGTCTCACGAGACCTCAAAGCGCCCGCGCAGGTGTCTTCCTGTTTTTATTATGTGCATTTAATCCCTGTTTGCTTTTGTTGTTTTCAAATGTCTGATTGTATTGGTCTGGTATATGCATTCATTCTGGTGGAACCAGTTCACGTGTAAATATTGGCTTGGCCTTTTGAAAATTGCACATATTATCCCATATGGCAATTTTTTTTACATTTATAAAAAAAAAAGTTTTTTTTAATTTGTTTCAAAATACACAAAAACTATATCTTATAAAATGTATTTCAGAATATATACATAAATGTATTTTCAAAAAATTATTTTTGGCATTTTTTGTACATTTTTGAAAATATATTTAAATTTATTTATTTTTTTAAAGCATTTAACAATATATTTTGCCCTCCAAAACATTTTTACATCAACTTTAAAATGAGATTGCAAAAAATATTTATTTATATTTATTTATATATTTTTTTTATAAAATATTTATTTATATAAAAATTTACCAAAAATATTTACATATATTTTCTACCGATATATTTTTGGGGCATTTTGTGTGTGTGTGTGTGTGTGTGTGTGTGTGTGTATATATATATATATATATATATATATATATATAAAGTTTTTGTTTACATAATATATGTATGTGTACTTAGTTTATTATGTATATATAAATACACACACATACAGTATATATTTAGAAAATATTTACACGAATATAGGCTACATTTATATATTTATATTATTATATTTTATATTATATATACAACCCCAAATCAGAAAAAGTTGGGACAGTATGGAAAACGCAAATAAAAAAAGAAAGTAGTGATTTCTAAATTTACTTTGACTTGTATTTCATTGCAGACAATATGAACACAAAATATTTCATGTTTTGTCTGGTCAACTCCATGTCATTTGTAAATATACATCCTTTCCTGTCATTCAGACCTGCAACACATTCCAAAAAAAGTTGGGACAGTAAAGCATTTACCACTTTGTAATGTTGCCATTCCTTTTCACAACACTTAAAAGACGTTTAGGGACTGAAGACACCAAGTGATGAAGTGTTTCAGGTGTAATTTTGTCCCATTCTTCCTGCAAACAAGTCTTAAGGTGGGCAACAGTACGGGGTCTTCGTTGTCGCATTTTGCGCTTCAAAATGCGCCACACATTCTCTATTGGAGACAGGTCGGGACTGCAGGCAGGCCAGTCAAGTACCCGTACCCTCTTCCTCCGCAGCCAGGACTTTGTAATGTGTGCAGAATGTGGTTTTGCATTGTCTTGTTGAAATATGCATGGACGTCCCTGGAAAAGATGTCTTCTTGAAGGCAGCATATTGTGCTCCAAAATCTCTATGTACTTTTCAGCATTAATGGTGCCATCACAGAAGTGCAAGTTACCTTTGCCAAGGGCACTGACACAACCCCATACCATGACAGACCCTGGCTTTTGGACTTGTTGCTGGTAACAGTCTGGATGATCCTTTTCTTCTTTGGTCCGGAGCACACGGCGTCCATTCCTCCCAAAAAATACCTGAAATACTGATTCATCTGACCACAGTACACGTTTCCACTGTGTGATGGTCCATCCCAGATGCCTCCGAGCCCAGAGAAGTCGACGGCGCTTCTGGACACTGTTAACATAGGGCTTCCTTTTGGCACAGTACAGTTTTAACTGGCATTTGTGGATGTAACTACGTATTGTGGTACTTGACAAAGGTTTGCCAAAGTAGTCCTGAGCCCATGTGGTGATATCGCTTATAGATGAATGACGATTCTTGATGCAGTGCCGCCTGAGGGATCGGAGATCACGGTTGTTCAGCTTAGGCTTGCGCCCTTGTCCTTTACGCACTGAAATTCCTCCAGATTCCTTGAATCTTTTAATTATGTTATGCACTGTTGAAGGTGAAATATCCAAATCTCTTCCTATCTTTCTTTGAGGAACATTGTTTTTAAACATTTCAATAATTTTCTCACGTATTTGTTGGCAAACTGGCGATCCTCGGCCCATCTTTGCTCCTAAAGAACTAGACCTTTCTTGGATGCTGCTTTTGTACCAAATCATAATTACAATCACCTGTTGACATCAACTGTTTCAAATCACATCATTATTTAACCAATTTACCTCATTACTAGCCCTAAATTGCTCCTGTCCCAACTTTTTTTGGAATGTGTTGCAGGTCTGAATGACAGGAAAGGATGTATATTTACAAATGACATGAAGTTGACCAGACAAAACATGAAATATTTTGTGTTCATATTGTCTGCAATGAAATACAAGTCAAAGTAAATTTAGAAATCTTTCTTTTTTTATTTGCGTTTTCCATACTGTCCCAACTTTTTCTGATTTGGGGTTGTAAATATGTTTAATACATGACATATTTTTCTTAAATATATACATGCGTGTGTTTGTATTTATATATACATAATATATATTTTATATATATATATATATTTGTCATGTATTTCAATCCAAGAAAATGCATTCACATATGTCACATTAAATACATTTTGAAATATAATTTGGTATATGTAGGTTGACGTTAAATATATTTTCATTGAAGTTCACTGTTTAAAACATATATTTTAGCCAAAAAAAAATTGCTTAGATGTTGCACAGCAGAAGAAAAAAAAAGCTTTGGTAATTCATAATTATGACACAAAATATCAAAATTTTTAGATATTAAGTTATATTTATTATGAGATAAAATGTTGTAATTATGAGAATCATGACAAGTTGGACTTTGACATTGAAAAGTTGATATTAAGCACAACTACATAAGAAAAAACTGCTTTAGTTATTCAGAATGTATATATATATATTTTGCCATATGGTATTGCTTAAATGCTGCTCTTCCATAAATGAGATGTAATAGTGTTTATGTTGCATTTAAGTGTCACATTTTCTCAAATATTTCTCCCGTAAAAATAGAAATAAGCAGCAAATTGTTAGAAAAAAATCGTAGGACTGTAAAGCTGTAAGATTAATATCCTTTGTGAAAGTATTTAATAAGGAATGTTTGAGATGGCAGACTTGATTTTTACAGGAGGAAAGTGAGGAAAAAGAGCGGTTTGTGTTTCTCATATGGGACAGCCCCACTGTTTTGGCACTGAGCTCTAAACCCATCAGTTTCTAATTGCATTTCATAAAGGTCAAATCGTAACATCCGTAATCGGATTGGAAACTCCGTGAAATTCTTTCCAAAAGACCTGTGTTTGTTGCTTGTCCCTGATCTGTGCGGTTAAGACGCTCTTGGGCAGATCGACTGATACCACGTGAATAAACACACCTCCTGCTATGGTTGGCACATTCAAACCAGCAATTAAAATATCACTGTGGCTTTATTCTCACTCCTTCTGGCAAGAATCAGAGCGACGTCGTGGATGAGCAAGAGTCGAGTGAAGGGCGATGAACTGGTGACAATCCAGACTCTTCTGTACTGCAAATCAAATTTGACATTTGGTAACTGTCATTTCAGATTTGATGTGAAATGATTGAATGAAAATTTGTTTCTTCATCAGATTTGGAGAAATGTAGCATTACATCAGTTGCTCAGCAATGGCATCAGTGCAAATCTGCAGTGAATGGGTGCCGTCAGAATGAGAGTCCAAACAGCTGATAAAAACATCACAATAATACACACCACTCCAGTCCATCAGTTAACGTCTTGAGAAGTGAAAAGCTGTGTTTTGTAAGAAACAAATCCATCAAGACATTTTTAACTTCAAACCGTTGCTTCTGGCCAAAATGTGAGTCCATAATCCATAATATTGCTTTCTCCAGTGAAAAAGTGGTCTGGTCTGAATCAGGAGAGAAATCTGCACAGATCAAGCACCGTTTACAAACCAAAACAGCTCTAAACAAATATGTGTGTGGATTTTGATTTCAGGAGATGGACTTTTCACTGGAGGAAGTGTTATTATGGATTATGGACTCGTATTTTGACTAGAAATGATGCTTTAAAGTTAAAAATTATGAATTTGTTTCTCTTCTCAAGACATTAATTGATGGACTGGAGTGGTGTGTATTACTTGTGGATTATTGTGTTGTTTTTATCAGCTGTTTGGACTCTCATTCTGACGGCACCCATTCACTGCAGATGATTCACTGGTGAGCGTAATGCTACATTTCTCCAAATCTGATGAAGAAACAAACTCATCTACATCTTCGGTGGCCTGAGGATGAGTATATTTTCAGCAAATTTACATTTTTGGGTGAAATATTCCTTTAAATCAAATGAATTGCATTTCTGTATTTTCTATTTGACAGCAAGCATAAAGCATTTGTAGTTAGATGAAGTCAAAAACGTTTGC
This sequence comes from Schizothorax lantsangensis, assembly GCA_027422415.1. NCBI lineage: Eukaryota > Metazoa > Chordata > Actinopteri > Cypriniformes > Cyprinidae > Schizothorax > Schizothorax lantsangensis. Next base: position 25,576,632 of record CM049854.1, read on the forward strand.
GGGTTAATGCAGTACCAAACACAAGTGGGATGACAAACTAACACCTGTGCTGGATCACCACACCCGCTGTCAGTTTGTGTTCGAGTCACCGCTGACTAACCGTTGGCATGCGTGCTTCATTCAGACGAGTAAACGACACGAACGGCTGCTTGCCAAAGCTGGTCAAGAAACATCACGCAGAGCAAGGATGTGAAGTCAGTGTTCACATTGTTTTCTTGCATAAGCCAAAGATTGTTTTAGTCACTGGAATGACTAAAAATATATGCAGTATATATTTTTACTGTAGTGTTATAGAAGGCAAGTAACATTTAGTGCATTTTTAACAGCTCAAAAAATGACACCATGTTTGTTTTCTTAACTGTAGCATTAAATGTGCATTTATTGCAGGGATCGTGAATGTTTAAATGGCTTGCACAGGTTGCATTTTTGAAGGTTTGCATTGACAATTTATTGTGTGAACATTTGAGTTGTAATAATTTATGTGCGTTTAATCCTGGTTTGTTTGAAAAGTTTTTAGTTTTTTTTGGGTGGAACCACTTCATGTGCAACTGAGAATGCAAATGTCGGTTTGGCCTTTTAATCACTCAAAAATTGCACAAAGATATGAATCTTTTAACATACATTTTTTCCTAGATATATTTTAATATATTTTAAAAATAATACATACAGGCCAAAAATATATATATTTTCTAAAATATATTTTAAAATACATTTACATAAATACCTGTATATATGTGTACCAGCAATTTTTTGTAGATTTTTAAAAATATATTAATAAATATGATTTTTTTTTTTAAGCTTTTAAAAAGTGTTTTGCCCTCTTTTTTTTTCTTAGAATTTGGATGCAAATATTGGTTTGGCCTTTTAAACTTTTTTTTTAGCATAATTTTCATAATTTTAGCATTTTTCAAATTTACTTTTAAATATATATATATAAGTTTATTTTAGGCCATCTTTTTGTAGATTTTTTAAAATATATATATTTAAAAAAAAAAGCATTTAATATATATTTTTCCCTCACTTTTTTTTCTTCATATTTGGATGCAAATATCACTTTGGCTTTTTAATGTTTCATATATTTTAGGCTATTTTTATAGTTTTTTTTATATATATTTAAAAAAATTAAATTCATATTTTTAAAAGTATAAAAATATATATTTTGCCTAAGAATTTGGATGCAATTTTCCATTTAGCCTTTTAATCACTTTTAAAAATTGCTGAATGATGGTTTAAAACTTTTAAATGTGCATTTGTTGCAGGAATTATGAATGTTTTAATGTCTTGCACAGGTTGCATATTTGATGGTCTGAAATGACAATATATAATGTTCAAATAAGACAGATGTGGGTTGAAATAATTTAATTATCTTTTAATTGATTGCAGTATGTTGTATAACCACACAAGACAAAAAAAGCACTTATCAAATAGTTTAAACAGGCTCAGTTTGCAACCTCTTACAAATTGTTAAAATAATATTTAAAAAAATCAGAAAAAAGAAACCACCAAAAAAAAAAAAAAAGCATTTAAAAAATTAATGACTCAAACCTTGACCAAAAACCCATTTTTAATTTCCCCCAAAAAAAGCTTGACATAAATAAGTTAGTTTTAATTTCTCAGTGTTTTTACAAAGTTATGTACACAGGTACATTTCAAAGTTTACACAAATACACAGGCAGTGAAAATCGTTCAAATATTAATATTTACTTTATAAATACAGTTATGCATCAGGTTTCACCACAGAATCTATTCGTCGAGTGTTTTAGATGCATACGGCTGGTGGGGCGAAACGCCCGCTTACGCAAGAAAATAAGGCTAAATCAAGGGTGATTGAGTCGAACAAAAGTGAAACGAAAAAATATTATCAGTAGAAAACTTCACGCTAGTTACAGATGATCAAGAGAAATAATTTAAGAGGGTGAGAGACGTTTCTCCTCCACGGAAGTGCCTGATACTGGTAATACTGGTCGATGCTACAAGGTTTGACCTCAGAGTTTCAACTTTTACATCACCTTCAAAAACAAAAGAGGCTGAGATGTTCAGATCCAACCGGATCCATTCATAGAACTGCTATTTCGTGTACCTCATCTGAAGAAAAAAAGATTGTTTTACACAGCCACTATATAAACAAGCCTTCAAAACGTGAAATAAACATGAACAGCATTTAGGAAATAATCTACACACGGCAACGGTGGCTCTTCAAGTCAAACCAAACTCACACCTCCAAAAAAAGCAAAAGGAAAAAAAAAAAGCAAAAGCAAAAAAAATTATTTTTCCAACATAATACTAATTATGTGCTACATCTGAAAAGGAACAAATATATTTATATACACAGGTAGTAAGAAAAACAAAAATGAGCAAAAAAGGAAATTCAACCTAATTGCACACTGCTACATACACTGCTTTACGAGGCAGTTGCTTTTTTTTTTTCTTGAGTGCCAGAACTTTAGTGTTTGTTTCAGTGCTTGAACACACTCTTAGAGTTGATATGTTTTATTTTCCACTCGTTCCTCCATCCGCTCGTCTGTTTTTCCCCAAAAAATCTTTCGTTCAGCAAGCACTGAGGTCATCAAACCCACGTCAACTTCAGCCCTGTCAGGAAATACGAGAGAATTAGTCAACAGAAACATGCTTTTAATCACAATAACATCTTTATTACACATTTCACAGCATAACTGCATTGGTATTGATGCAACGACTATTATGAAAGCAATAACTCCCATTCAAATATTTTTGTATGAAAGCCATGGAATAAAAAGGTAAATTGCGAATTTATTCTCACAATTCAGACTTTTTTTCTTGCAATTCTGAGGAATATAGGCACAAACTCAGAATTCAGACTCTTGCAATTCTGATGTTCCTCAGAATTACAAGAAAAAGAAAATATATATTTTGAAATTACAAGTTTGACTTTTTTCCTCTGAATTAATTTGGTCTCAATTGTGATTTTTTTCCCCCAAAACACAAATAAAAAAAATAAAGGTTATTGCGACTTTCTAATCACACAAATTGTGAGTTTAAGAGTTTATATCTTGCAATTTTGCTTTTTTGTTTTTGACACTAAATAACTTGGAGGTAACTGCGAAAAACGTCATTGAAAATTTTTAATCACACAATTCTGACTTTTCTCGCAGTTGCAAGTTTTTATTTAAAAATTCAGAGTTTATATCTTGCAATTCTGACTTTTTCTCGCTAATTCTTCTGACAAATCTCGCAAATTTGGTTTTTGTTGTTTCCGACACATAATAAATAAATAAAAAACAATGGTAACGGCACACAATTCTAACTTTTTTTCTCTGCTTACATCTCAATTTTTCCCAACACGCAATCAATAATAAATAAAGGTATTTTAATCTCAAAATTTGGACTTTGAATTGGAGTTTATATCTTGCAATTCTGACTTTTTTCTCACAATTGCAAGAAAGTCTGAATTGGTAGATATCGGCTCAGAATTGCAAGAAAAAGTCCAAGTTGTGAAATAAAAAGTTGCAATTCGCCTGTTTATTTTTTATCCCATGGCGGAATCAAGCTTGCATATTTTCGTATCGTTATTCACCTTGTTTATTTTCTACACTGTGCATACTATAAATATTTTTATGTGCAATATTGTAAACGTGAACAATGGCAATAAAACTCTGTTGACTCTAACGCAGAGATAAGTACACAGCACTCCAGAAACCAGACGAGCAGCAGAACCCGCAAAAAAATGAATGAATAAAAAAAACACACTGGAAAATGAGATCATGAAACCTTTTGAGCCCCACCAAAGCAAAACACTCTTCATTACTAATGTTATGACTTTACAAATGTGCCGCGACCGGCTGTTATTTGCTCATTGACTAGCAGCCCGGTGACATATTGATTTGGCAGGACGTTTCCTCACATGACTAACATGCAGTTACATCAGATTTGTGGACTCAGTCTACAATCAATCGATTTAGACATTTAAATAGAACGCCTTCGAGTTTAAATGCAATTCTGAGGTGTTGCATTTCAATGCACCGAGCGAATCCACACGGTTTTACATGCGTGGAAATGTGATCGTATAATACACGAGGGTCGGTTCTGTTCAGGTGTAAATACAGCAGAAAATGAGTGAGCACACTGCTGACGTGTAAAATGTTTTTCACTCTGAAGGAAACTCGAGCTCTCGTAGTAAACCCACCATATTAACCCTTTCACGGACTCTAACACTGCTCTTCAGTTACACACTGAAACTAAACGTGAAGTAGAAAGAAATTGAAAGTAACTTTAACAAATAAGCAGAAGTAATGCATTATATTAAGCGAAATTTTGATTTAGAAAACCTATAGTACTTTCTTGTAAAATGTACTCCAATAAACTATGAATTATTTTTTTTTACAGTGTACTTCAAATAAAACTCCCATGTTTAACATCTATATCAGATGAACATTTTAACAGGAAAATAAAGGTAAACTGGGTATCTACTAATGCAATGATTAAAATGAACTTAACATGCTGTTCTACATTTCATGTGCAAACTGAAAACAGTATTTCTTCTGCGTAAATGACTCAAATGTTCAGGTGTACAAAGAAACAGAGTTGTGCTCACCTCATGGGGTTTATGTGAGAGTCGGGCTGGGGTGTTTTCTGGGTTTTTTGGGCTTTCTGGGCGTCCGGGTCACTTCATCCACGCAGATGTGTGAGCGTTTGCTTTGACACGACGAGTCTGACACAAACAAAACATCCCACATGGGTTAAAAATCAAATAAAATACTAACATTTAAGAAGCAAATCGTGAAAATGTCCTCTATCTACCAATCTGAATGGTTTAGAGCATTTCAAATCAATTGCAACTGTTGTAATGCTTCTTTTATTTGTAAAGTACACATTTTGCACATCAAAATGCATAAGAGTTTATGCATCTACTTTTATTACATCTATCAAACTTTGGGCTTAACAAGGTTAAATCAAAATGAAATTGCATGCAGATAGATAGAAAATGAAAATTCATATATACAGGCCAAGCAGATATGTGACCCTGGAGCACAAAAGCAGTCATAAGTAACACAGGTATATTTGAAGCAATAGCCAACAATACATTGTATGAGTCAAAATTATTGATTTTTCTTTTATGCCAAAAATCATTAGGATATTAAGTAAAGATCATGTTCCATGAATATATTTTGTAAATTTCCTAGCATAAATGTATCAAAACTAATAATTATTTTTATTGGTAATATGCATTGCTAAGAACTTAATTTGGACAACTTTAAAGGTGATTTTCTCAATATTTAGATTTTTTTTGCATCCTCAAAGATTCCAGATTTTCAAATAGTTGTATCTCAGCCAAATATTGTCCTATCATAACAAACCATACATCAATGGAAAGCTTATTAATTCAGCTTCCATATGATATATGCATGTATAAACGTGTAAAAATTTATAAATCTCAATTACAAAAAAAAATTACCCTTATGACTGGTTTTGAGGTCCGGGGTCACATATAATTTTCAATGTACTGGAAAAAGCTATCAGTTATCTGAAATTCGTGATAGATTAATGAGATAATTCCGCACATACCGAGACAGGAGCTTCTTTTCCTCTGCTCTCGGTCTTTTTCGGGCGTCTCCGCGCTCTGCTCCGTTACCCGACAGTCGTGATTGCCATTAACATCCACGTTATTGTCGTTATTATTCCCAGAGGAGCAAGTGTGAAGATCGGAGCCCTTGCCCCGCTCAGACCTGCTGTAGAAACCGGGCACCGAGCGAATATCCAGCGCTTCCCACTGATATCTGCCGTCGGTGCGCGGCGTGTGCGTGGAGAAGTCGAAGTTCCACGCGTCAGACGACGCGTCCTCCATCGCCTTCAGCTGCCGCTGGAAGTCCTTCTTTAGCTCTTCATGATCCACCGGACCGAACAGGTTCCGACACGCCGACGGCTTGGGCTGGTCTGACGGTCGCGCCTCCATCCGCTCCAGCGTCGGGCTGCCGTTAGACAAGCGAACGTTGGACATTTTAAAGCACTCTAGTCGAGAACAAAACCCCACAGCTGTTACAGAGCGTTCCCTCCTGCGTTAACGCGATCCAAAGCGACGGGCGTAAAGGCAAACTCGCCGCATGAGCGAAAAACACGCACGCGCGACGATCATCAAAACACAAGCAGCGCTCGCGATGGCCGCTCCTGTCAACTGCGCGTCGTAGTAAAAAAGGGGAAGACAAATAACAAGGCGAGGCTTTACTGCACCCAATATGGCGATGAAAAAAAAACGTGATTGACACAAAGAGCTCTTTAAAGGACGAGATGAACGCCGCGGATTGGTGCATCGGAGATCCGCCTTCTCTCGGCGCACATCCCCCACTTACAGACCCAGAGAAAGAGAATCAACAAAAACACCCTCAACGAGCCTCCGAGTTCTGACGGGAACGAGTCGATTCGTTCGAATGGATCATTTTCGAATCGGTTCACTAAATGATCCGCTGATTCAAGGTAAGTGGCATGGAATGATCCGTATGGACGCCTAATCGGTATTATAAAACCCATTTCTTGTTTTTATCTATTGTTTAATTAATAAAAAGAATCTGAGCACATCATAAGATTAAATCCGTCCATTACGGGGTACCCAGATTTTACATAAAAATGACTTCAACACAATATGGTTTATAAAATATTACATTTATTCACAGATATTAAAAAAAGAATAAAAAATTACTTACTTAAAGTAGGATATCAGTACATTAATTTCTTACCACTGAAGTGTACAGTTTGCACAGCGGGACATTAGCGACCACAGAACGTTGTTACGTTTTTGAATAAATGGCTTTAAAAACTTGTTTTCTAATGTATTTACTTTACATGTATGTGCTCCATGTTGACTAAATGTTTTTTTTCTGCTGGCTCAAAAGACTCTCATAAGGTTTTCCTACAGGCGAGTGATTCACATCGGTTCGACTGAATCATTTATAAGATTCACTTCAAATGAACGATTCATTCTCGTTTCACAATCGAACGCTTCGTGACGTTGAATGTCAAGTTCTGAAACAGTAAAAAAGGAACAATGGAATCTTGTGCAAATGCTAAAAAATCGCCGTGAAACCGAAACTAAAAGCTTGTAGAAAAACTTTATTAGGAAATTTACGAGTATTCTAAACATTGTGCAATAAATCACATGAGAATAGATAGAGAAAGAAAATCAACAAAAACACCCTCGACGAGCCTCCGAGTTCTTATTGGAACGAGTCGTTTCGTTCGAATGGATCATTTTAGAATCGGTTCACTAAATGATCCGCTGATTCGTTTCACTCAAGGTAGCGACCACAGAAGGTGTTTATTTGTTTAAACGCTGCTAATATCGTTACGTGTTCGAATAAATTAATAAAAGTAGTTTTCAATTGTATTTGCATGTATGTGCTCCATGTTGACAATGTTTTGTTTTTTTGCTGGCTAAAAAAACGTAATATGTAGATTTCATGTTTTCCTACAGGCGAGTGATTCACATCGGTTCTACTGAATCATTTATAAGATTCACTTCAAATGAACGATTCATTCGCGAATCACAATCGAACGCTTCGTTATGTTGAATGTCAAGTTCTGAAACAAGAACAATGGAATCTTGTGCAAATGCTAAAAATTCGCTGTGAAACCGAAACTAAAAGCGTAGAACAACTTTATCAGGCAATGTATGATTGTTCTAAATATTGTGCAAGAAATCACATGAGAATAGATAATTTTCTGCTTAACCTATGCAAAAAACAATGACTGAGTAATGAAATGAATGAAAGACAACTTAAGTCTAATTCCTTGACTAAGATGTACTGTCAAAATAGTTTAAGACTAGACTTGATCTTAGAGTTATTAACAATGTGGTCATGGCCTAACAATTGAATATTGATGGTTCCTCAATATTGTTCTTGAAATTCTGAATGTTCAAAACTTAGTAAATCTAAAAGTAATCAATAAAACTTAAAAGAAATTCATTTTTTTTTAACCTTCACAAGCCTTACACTTCCTATGTGATGAAACAAATGATTCATAAACTAAGATATGCATTTAAGATGGTTTGGTTTCATTACCTGTAATGTGTTAGTCTCTAGTATCTGAAGATGATGAGACACTAAAATCACAAAATGTGGAAGTACAACAAGAGATTCACTAGAAGTTGAATTTGTTACTAGAAGTGAGAAGCTGCAGTTGCCAAAACATTTCCAGGAACAGCACTGCCCCGATCAGACCTCGCAATAGTCCTGACACTTGAGTCTGTATGAGTTCACGAGCAGTCTTCATCTTTCTAATCTGAACTGTGTTTACACACGCTTACTCATGCCTGTTTGCCAGGATCTCTTCTCCTGTCAACACACCAAACTAAGAAAGCTCAATACAAGCTTACACGCTTTTTACCTGAACTTAAATTCATAAAGGTTTGACAGGGTTTTTTGGTTTAATAATAGTTGTTTGTACCACAGATCACCTTACTGTGGAAGCCCGTTTCTGCCACTGAAAAACATAACTTTTTCATCTCACAATTTTCAGTCTATTTCTCCAAACTCAAAATTGTGTGATATAAACACAGAATTGCAAGGTATAAACTCAGAATTCTGACTTTTTTTCCCCTCGCAATCCTATTTTTTTTTTTTTTTAATTTTGTTTCTGCCACGGAATAAAAGATAAAAAAACTAATTGCAAGTTTTTTCCCCTCACAAAAGTAATGACAGGAAGTTTATAGCTTGTAATTCTGACTACTTCTAGAAATTCTGAGAAAAGAGGCAGAATTGTGAGAAGGAAACAAAATCTGAATTGCGAGATATAAACTCAGAATTGCAAGAAAAAAAGTTGCAATTACCTTTTTAATCCTGTGGTAAAAAAAACAAAAAACGGAGTTACAAGATATACTCTGAATTGTGACAAAAGTCCGAATTTATATCTTGCAATTCTGTGTTAATATCACACAATTCTGGCTTTTTTCTCAGAATTGTGAGATAAAAAGTTGCAACTTGTTTTTCTGTGACAGACATGGGTTTCCACTCCTAGTATTTCTGTAAAAAAATACATTTATGCTCTTATTTAGCTTTCTAAAATGGTTTCATTTTGTATTTATTTCATGTTCTTGATCGTACAACACATTTGCTGTTTTTAAAATGCGCTTTACTTGAACTTCAACTGTATAAATGAAATCATATTTAATTTAGTTTATGTATACTGCTTCACACTCATGTCAGTTTCACCTCAGAAGCCAAACTGGAAAAAAAACATTGCAATTTCACATAATATACTTAATTAAAGAGTTGAACGGAACCCAGTTTTCCAGTGTGATTTAAAATCAGGAGCGTATTCACACATCAAACCGTGTAATTTGTCCAAATAAAACAGGCACAAACAAGGCAAAGTCTGTTCTCACGTCTTTGATATAATCCACAGACATTCACATGAGGTTTCTCAACAGCACAATTCAATTCAACATATCATTTCAAAGTCTTTGATAAGCTCAAGCAAACAGAGCACAGGTTTCTGTCCTGAAACAAAGCAGAGCTCTACTGACCACTGCTGGCGAGCGCTGGGATCTTCCACAGTGACACAGTTTGTTTTGAATGTCTTTACAGATCCTGAAGCGTCTGGGATGGTGGTCGGTTTGTCTATGGAACAAAAATGTGTATTTCCAAGTTGGTAATTCACATACTAAGCCACTTCAGGATGTAAAAGTTCCTCTTTCCCACTCGGATCAGGCTGAGTCCGTTAGAGAGAATGTGCTGACCCAGAACCAGAACTTGCTCGGGGTTTGCTGCCCTCTGGTGGTTGATCCAAACTCCACCGTCCTTGATCATCTGATACCTGCTCAGAGAAACAATGAAAATAAACTAGTAAATAACATCAAGCAAAAAGGCGTCAGTGCATTTTAAAATTAAACAAGGTATCAAAAACCATTCCTTCATTTGTTTAAGACCTGGACTGAGCCAGTTTCAAATAGTAAGTCACTTGAAAGTGATACAAAGCAACAGAAATGTAACATAGGCTGAATAAAAAGTAACAAATGTAACAAAATGTTGAGAGTGTGTGTTACATTTAAATCGAACATTCAAAACACTACTGGTAAGATTCTCACCCGCGTGGTCCCTCAGGAATGGCTTGCGCTCTCCTGCAGGCGTCCAGCACCGTCGTTCCTGGATCCAGGAAAACCTCGTGGAACGGAGCCTCTCGGAAAAGCTCCTGGAGTTCAGTGTCACTCATCTGCTCCAGAGCTTCAATATTACTGTGGTACAGAGCATTGCTGCACCTGTGTGACAGATGGATGGAAAGATAGATCTGTTTAATTATAATTTATTATTATTATTTATCTAGATTTAACGGTGTGTGTGCATGTGTGCATATATATATACATATATATATACACATATATATACACACACACACACAGTATATATATACACATACATGCATGTGTGTGTGGACTTTAATATAATATTAAAATAAGGTAAGATTTAATTGTATTTATTATTTTTTATTATTATTAATATTATTTAATCAAATAATAAAATTGAAGTCAATAAAGGAATGAATACTTCAATAATACTTTTAAACTTTAAAATATTTTATAATAATTTTAATTTATATAATAATAATGCTTAAATATTTAAATAATACTTATATAAAATAATAATAACAACAATTATTATTATTATTATTGTTAATATTATTACTATAAAAAATACTAATTAAAATAACATTTTGCCACACCTGCCAATGGCCAGCGACAGGATGAAAATTATCATAAATATTTTTTACCAGCCATGAAACTGTATGTGTATTATTTCATAAAAAAAAAAAAAACCCAGCAAAAAAACAGGCAGAACAAATTAGGGGAAAATCTATTTGCAATTTTTGTTGTTATTTTTAGTCATATTTATTATTATTGTTATTATTTAAACAAATAATGAAATTGAAATCAATAAAGGAAATATCATTATAATACTATTAAACTGTAAAGTATTTTATTTGATAATTGCACCAAACCATATCACATTATTAATAGAAAAGTTGCTAGAATTTCATATACTCGCCAACACTGATTTTTACTCACAACTGGCGCTTGGTTTATGCTCTGTATGCATATCAGTAAATAAGAATGGCAGAAAATCCCCAAATGCATATGTGCAAAGTTTGTCGCATCATACCCAAAAAGACTTGAGGCTGTAATCACTGCCAAAGGTGCTTCAGGTAAGTACTGAGTTAAAGGAATGAATACTAGACTCAATTATGATTTCATGCTGCTGACTTTACAGACTTTACAACATCTTGCCTTTTGGCGCTTTCTAAGCCCTCTTTCCCGTGGACCAGCTTGGTGACTTCAGCGGCCAGGCGTTTGTGGGCGATGCGTTTGCCCGGATCCTGCTTCTGCTGCTCCATCACCTTCTCCACCTCAGCCAGAGACAGGAAGGTGAAGAGCTTCAGGTACCTGGAGGGACAAAAGGAATATTTTTTGAAAGAAATTAACACTTTTATTCAGCAAGGATGTATTAAATTGATCAAAAGTGACAATACATACATTTATAATGTTATAAAAGAATTCCATTTAAAATAAATGCTGTTTTTTTTGTTTCTATTCAGTAAAAAAATCCTGAAAACAATGTATTATGGTTTCCACCAAAATATGAATCAGCACAACTCTTTTCAACATTGATTATGATCAGAAATATTTCTTGAGTAGCAAATCAGCATATTAGAATGATTTCTGAAGGATCATGTGACACCGGAGTAATGATGCTGAAAATTCAGCTTTGATCACAGGGATAAATTACACTTTACAATATATTCTCATAGAAAACAGTTACTTTGAATTGTAATACTATTTCAGTCTTTTTTAAAAGCCATGTTGAGTATGACGTCACGCTCTGTGGTTGGTAACTCACCCCTCTACGCTGTTATCGGGCAAGCGGAGGAAGTACTGGTAGAAGTCGAAGGGCGATGTTTTATCTCTGTTCAGCCACACAGCGTTGCCGGCCGTCTTCCCCAGTTTATCACCCATCGAGGTGGTGACGAGCGGAACCGTCAGGCCGTACACTTCCTCTCCCGTCTTTCTGCACAAGTACAACTTCTAAAATCACATTCATTCACTGAAATAAACTGAAATATAAATATTAGGTGGAAAAACGTGAACATAAAAAAAAATTCAATTAAGGCAAGGAATCTATTAGACATAAAAAGTTTAAGTTGACAAACAAAAACTGAAAGAAAAATAAGGCTAAACGGAAATATTTAAAACAAAAAGTAGTAAAATGGCAAAAACACAAAAGTACAAAAACAAACTAAATTTAAAATTAATTTAAAAAAATCTAAATATTAATAAATACTAGTTATCTGTTATCTTAGTATTATTATAATAACTGTGGCACAAGAATAACATACGATCACACTCCTATATAGAAACACATATGAAGCTATAATACATTTATGATATTAGAGATTCTGAAATATTGTTTGCACAAACAAAAACAACAATTTATTTCATGCCGCACTGACTTATTTGTCATAAAATGAAGTTATATGATAATTACTATAAATCCCAAACGTGCCACTCCTTTATTAGCATTTGAAGTTTAACGATTTAGTGCCAATATTGTAATGATATGTCAGGTCTTATTTGAACTATATTTATTTTTTTGTGATAATACTATGGAGATACATATCTAAAAGAAAACATTTTCCCTATAGTGCCATGCTTACAAACAGCCATTTTTTGTACTGTATATACACCCAGTCCTTCATGGTGTTTTCATGGTACATATCTGAAAATATGCCACTTAATGTATATACACTACTGTTCAAAAGTTTGGGATCAGTGCGATTTTTTATGTTTTTTAAGTAGTCTCCATTGCTCAACAAGGCTGCATTTATTTGATCAAAAATACTGTAAACAAAGTATAAATGTGAAATATTATTAAGATTTTAAAAAACTGTTTTAACTTTGAATATATGTTAAAATGTAATTTATTTCTGCTGAATTTTCAGCATCATTACTCCAGTCTTCAGCGTCACATGATCTTCAGAAATCATTCTAATATACTGATTTGCTGCTCAAGAAACATTTATGATTATTATCAATGTTAAAAACAGTTGTGCTGACAAAAATTTGTGTGGAAACTGAGGTAAATTTTTAATACAATATTTAATATTTTTTATATTATATTAATATATTTAATATTAAGGTTATATATATATATATAATTGAACATTTTACAGCCATTTAACATGTACATGTGTGTGTATGTACATGTTAAATGGCTGTAAAATATTCAATTATATATATATATATATATATATATATTAATTAGTGCTGTCAAATGATTAATCGTGATTAATCGCATCCAAAATATAAGTTTTTGTTTATGTAATATATGTGTGTACTGTATATTTATTACATATATATATATATATATATATATATACACACACCCATACAGTATATATTTTGAAAATATTTACATGTATATATTTATATAATTTATATTATATATAAATATTTTATATACAAATAAAAAAATTCTTAAATATGTACATGCATGTGTATGTATTTATATATACATAATAAATATACACAGTACACGTATATATTACATAAACAAAAACTTATATTTTGGATGTGATCAGTCATTTGATAGCACTAGATTGGTAGATTACTTACAAATTGTAATCAGTTGCTGATTCCAAATCACATGACAAAAACTGTAGTTAGTGTAATGTAATGGATTACGTCACATTTCAGGTAATATAATCGGACTATATTTTGATTACTTTTGACATAACTTGTTTATCACATTTATTTAAACAGAGGAATAAGGAAGCCCTATTTGAACAAGCACTGAGCGAACGCTGTCTGTGATCGATTGGTTCTGTCTTTCAGCTTTTGCGTATGTTCCTATGAGCAGGAGAAACAGTTCTAACCTACACAATTATTCACTAACACAGTCTAGCTTTCCACTTGGAAGCTTGACTTATGCACCGAATATCTTGCAAAATAAATACAATTAATGGTTAAAAATGCACTTTAGATTAGAAATATAGAATCGATATTTTTATGTGAGGATCGCACTTTCGATACAACTTCAGGATCGATTCCTAGTGGTGTTTATAGAGTAAACCGTGATATCCTACCTGTGTATGAGCTCGTGTCCGCTCATGATGTTTCCCAGCTGATCGGTTCCGCCCAGCTGGATCCTGCAGCCGTGCAGCTGATGCAGACGGTAGAAGTCAAACGCCTGGAAGATCTGGTAGGAGAACTCGGTGAAGCTCATGCCCTCCGCGCCCTTGAGCCGAGACTGAACGCTGTGGCGGCTGAGCATCGTTCCCATCCGAAAACATCTGCCGACCTCCGAGAAGAACTCCAGCACGCTCCAGTCCTTGTACCAGCTGCGGTTATTGAGCACCGTGAGCCGGCCTAGCTTACTCGAGTCCGGGCAGAAGTACAGCTCGTGGTGGGTGAAGATCCGGTGGAGGCTCTCCAGAATCCCGCGGGAGTTCTGCTCTACTGCAGCCGGCGAGAGGCGCTCTCTCTCGGCAGACCTCCCGCTCGGATCCCCGATCTGCGCCGTGGCTCCGCCGAGCAGCGCGATGATGTCGTGCCCCGCGGCTCTGAAGTGCAGCAGGCCGATGATGGCGAGCAGGTTCCCGGCGTGCAGGCTGTCCGCGGTCGGGTCGAAGCCGCAGTAGACGGTCTGCGGAGCGGACCGGAGCAGATCCGGGAGTTCCGCTTGCGCCGCGTGCTCAGGGAACGACTCCTTCAGGAGGCCTCGGTTATGCAGGGACAAGAGCAGCCCGCTTCTGCTAGATGGAGAACAGTGGAATGAAGTTTTTAAGTAAGATGTTTTTCTGAATATGACTCGTGAATGAACTCGACAGCATGACCGCGCAATGGACGCAGCCATGTTTGAACGGAAGTTTTGATGGACGCTTTCTCCAGCTAGTGGACAGATGTGGGAGTGTAGAAATACAAATTTGTAGAATGGCAGTAAACTGCATTCAAAGTTCAGGTTTTTAAATATTGTAACGATACTATTTATTACAAAAGGACACGCGTGCAAAAGGCACTGAAAAAGCTGAATTCAAAAACAAAATATCTACAGTGGTGGCCAAAATTATTAGAACACTAGTATTTTCAGCAGCTAAAAATAGTTTGAAGTCAGTTATTTCTATATTTTGCTGTAGTGTGTCAGTAGGAAATATCAGTTTACATTTACAAACATTCATTTTGCCATTAATTGTAATAATCCAGTGAGATTTTTGTCTTAAACAGCCAGTGCTCCACACAGAGATCTGATCTGATCATCATCAGTCTGTCTGGAATGACATGAAGAAACAGAACAAACTGAGACTAAATCCAGAAGAACTGTGGAGAACAACGTCTCCAAGATGCTTCAAGAAACCTCCCTGCAAAGCTACAGAACTGTTAAAAGTTTTAGGCACTTGTGTAAAAATGCAGTGAAATGAGGATGCTGTCAAAAATAATGTCATAAATAGATTTTCTTTATCAATTAACTTCTATGAACTAAATTAAATCAACATTTGGTGTGAGCATGCTTTGTGTTTAAAGCAGATTTTGCCCTCGGTGCTCTTGAGCAGAGTTTCTCAGGAGCTTTGCAGGCAGGTCTCTTGAAGCGTCTTGGAGACGTTGTCACAGTTCTTCTGGATTTAGTCTCAGTTTGTTCTGTTTCTTCATGTCATTCCAGACAGACTGATGATGATTTTGTGAAGACAAGTAAGCAGTCAGCGATTAAATAAGAAACTAATTACAAGCAACGGGACAAAAAACACTGCATATTCTTCACTGTGTAAATTAAATATATATTTCTTCTTATTAAAGTTGCAAATGGGATTTAGTCAAGAGCAGTGAGAGATTTTCTCTCTTTTGTTGTTTGACTAACATGAACGTCAGACAGCAGGAATATTAGACTGCTGTCACTTTAAGAGCTACCCGGATCCAATATACTGTTACATGTTTTCTTTCTGCTGTTTGCTTTCACTTAAGACCTAAATTACTGTGTTAACGAGGATACTTGCAAAGAAGGGCATTTTGACACATTTGACACAGTTCAAGTCCTATAAAACGGCAAAAATAACTCTGTTCAATACTCTCGCGCTCTATGAGCACCGTCTTCATGTGTGCGCACCTCTCTGACAGCGCACACATATAGCTAAATTAGTTCTCTTTCGCTGCTGATTGTGTTTCAACAGCTTAAAATCACTTGTTTTTAAAACGCAATGCTTAAAAACTTGTGCAAACTATACGTTTTCTTGAGCACGTAGCACACCAACGTCACCTGAGCGTGTAACCGCGACAGAGATGATAGTCGAAAATCTCTACCGGTTGACAAATTTCTACCGGTCTACCGGTGTCTACATTATGAAATTTCTCTATCAAAATTTTTAAATCATAAAGACCTTATTTAAAGCAAAAATAACTATATCATGATGTATATTGTTACTGTGAAATAAAATTACTCATTTTGTGATATAAGATTTTGGTCATATCGCCCACCCCTAATTTCTAAATTCACCAGTTACTTAGCAGTGCATACCTTTCAGCTAATTAGTTAAGCCTCATATCGCCCACCCCTAATAGAAATCTTACTACTTTAAGTACAATACAGTTACCTTCAAGGTGGTGTCTTTATTTCAGTGCACCTTGATATGGCGATGCCCATCATCCGTCTTCAAAACCCTACTGCTCCAGAGGATCGTCAACAGGCCCTATTGGTATCGACGAATGAGGCCTGTGCCTACAGAGACAGACAGAAGACTTTTCCTCTCCCCCCTGCACAGCTGCTGAATGAGTCCACTGCCCTAGCCCATGCTGAAAGGGCTCTTCATGCTGAAGGGATCCCTGTGCCGTCACGACAGCAGTGCTTGGGGAAGCTGGTCCTGCCATTTGGCCAGTATCTCAATGCCCCGTTTCACTGGCTTGTGGCTAACGATGTGGGCTACATGAAGAAGTAAGCATATTCAACTTACAAAGTTTTTATTTATGCTTAAAAAGATGCTGATAGCAAATAATCTCTCTCTCTATTTATTTATGTAAGTCCATGGCTGTTATCACTGTTACCTATTTGTCTTTGCAAAGTTTAAATCTTAATTTTGCAATTGATGCATGTAATTGCAGTTTGGTTGACAAGCACAGAGAAGAACTCTCTAACAAACCTGGAAAGGGGAAGATCCAACATCACTGGATAAAAGACTACCTGGCAGAGTACGCAGAGTGCTTTCCACAAGTCTCAATTGTTCTGGAGGCCAATGTCCACCAATGCATTTATGGACAGAAAGGGTTCGAGTACCATACCTTTCAGGAGATGTGGGAGCTCTACAGCCAGTATTCTGCCCACAAGGACAGGCCAGAGGATTTTAGTATGATCCAAAAGGCATACAGCTCTGTGAGCCAGTGGCTACACACGCCTGTGACCCATATCACCAGTGTGCAGATGAAAAGGTTTAGGAAGTACATTTATGACAAGAAAGTTCAAGTGAGTTTTGTGATCCACAAACCATCTTACCACAACTTTAAATGATTGTTTACAAGTTATTACCATTTCAGCATATTACTTTTATGATAAAACAAAATTGTTAATCAGAATGTTATGACTTATGTTTGTTACAAAGATGTCAAGCTCTTCCATCAGTGATCCCTCATGGCTGGATGACACTCACTTATTAGAAGTAATCAAAACAGAGTCCACAGCTTCCACAACATCATCCACAGTCACCTGCACGCCAGCGTCTTCATCCACGACCATCTACACGCCAGCATCCTCATCCACGGCCATCTACACGCCAGCATCCTCATCCACGGCCATCTACACGTCAGCATCTTCATCCACGGCCATCTACATGCCAGCATCCTCATCCACGGCCATCTACACACCAGCATCCTCATCCACGGCCATCTACACACCAACGTCTTCATCCACGGCCATCTATACACCAGCATCCTCATCCACGGCCATCTACACGCCAGCATCCTCATCCTCATCCTCATCCACGGCCATATACACGCCAGCATCCTCATCCACGGCCATCTACACGCCAGCATCCTCATCCACGGCCATCTACACGCCAGCATCTTCATCCACGGCCATCTACACGCCAGCATCCTCATCCACGGCCATCTACACGTCAGCATCTTCATCCACGGCCATCTACACGCCAGCATCCTCATCCACGGTCATCTACACACCAGCATCCTCATCCACGGCCATCTACACACCAACGTCTTCATCCACGGCCATCTATACACCAGCATCCTCATCCACGGCCATCTACACGCCAGCATCCTCATCCTCATCCTCATCCACGGCCATCTACACGCCAGCATCCTCATCCACGGCCATCTACACGCTAACATCTTCATCCACGGCCATCAACACGCCAGCATCCTCATCCACGGCCATCTACACGCCAGCATCCTCATCCACGGCCATCTACACGCCAGCATCCTCATCCACGGCCATCTACACACCAACGTCTTCATCCACGGCCATCTACACACCAGCATCCTCATCCACGGCCATCTACACGCCAGCATCCTCATCCTCATCCTCATCCTCATCCACGGCCATCTACACGCCAGCATCCTCATCCTCATCCACGGCCATCTACACGCCAGCATCCTCATCCTCATCTTCATCCACGGCCATCTACACGCCAGCATCCTCATCCACGGCCATCTACACGCCAGCATCTTCATCCACGGCTATCTACACGCCAGCATCTTCATCCACCGCTACCTACACGCCAGCATCCTCATCTACGGCCACCTATACGCCAGCATCCTCATCCACAGCCACATACACACAGGCATCAAAGAAGTCCTCATCCACAGCCATAAATCACGTTTCCTCTGCAGAACCATGTGACTCCCCAGTGAGTAATATTTACATACGCAAATGTATTAACCATAAATGATTATAATTGGAATGAAATTATGCTTATTATTTTGTAATTACGTTTTCTGTTTTGACATATTTCAGGTCGAGCTGGAGGGTTGGGTGCGACTGTGGGAAAATCCCAATGGCATCCCACCAGCTGACCTCTCCTGGGTGAAGGACGACACCGAGCGAGGACTTTTTGGCCCCATTCAGGTGTATCGTGACAACACCGGTGTATTGAAGAGGAGTCGAGTACTAAAATCTGACCGGATGTGGTTTTACCCTCCAGAACCTCCAGGCTACATTAGTGGTACTCTGCCAACTCCGCATCTCTTTTTTGGAAGTCGCGTCTTTGTGTGGCAGCCTGTTGGAGTATGGAAATACTTACTGAAGTGTCCTCGGGGTGCAGAATGTGTGGGTCAAGGAAAGGCTGTGTACCTCTACAAGTCGGGCTACAACACCAGGGTATTATATATTAGTTGCTTTTTGATTTGAAAAATGTTATGATTTGTTTTTATGCAAATACACCTACAGATTAAATCAAACAATGCACTGCTGTTTTTAACAGCATATTACACTTTTTTTGTTTTTTGATATTGCAGGTTTGTCAAATTTGTGATGTATCCAGCTGGTATTGTATGCTGACGGAGGTCCTGTGCTGTGGCCAGTGCACCAAAGCAGCCAGGGGTCATGGCAGTGGCAAGGTGGGGCATTGGTTGGCATGGGATACTGCTATCCTGTGCCAACTCAGTGAGGCTCACCAAGCCATGTTCCCTGCTGTCCTCACAGACACGTGAGTACACTGAAGATTGGTGTAAACCTAACATGCCTTGAATTAGTTGCACTAGCCACTGTCGTACGGTGGCCGAGAGAGCTCAATGCGCTGCAAATGAAAAAAAAAAAACACATGCAAATTAAGAAAACATCTTCATCAATTTGACAACACATGTGCTGCAAATACTCACAACGGGACAAAATACAGAAAAACAAAACAAATACAGAAACGCGCTGCAAATACTCACAACACAACAAAATACAGAAATGCGCTGCAAATACTCACAATGCGAACAAATAGAAAAACACTGCAAATACCCACAACACAGCCAAATACAGAAATACACTTAAAAAACAGAAACGCTCTGCAAATACTCACAACACAACCAAATACAGAGACGTGCTGCAAATACGCACAACACGAACAAATACAGAAACACGCTGCACATACTAAAAACATAACCGAATACAGAAACGCGCTGCAAAAACTCACAACACAACCAAATACAGAAATGCACTTAAAAAACAGAAACGCGCTGCAAATACTCTCAACACAACAAAATACAGAAACACACTGCAAACACCCACAATACAACAAAATACAGAAATGCGCTGCAAATACTCACAACACAACCAAATACAGAAACACACTGCAAATACCCACAATGCAACCAAATACAGAAACACACTGCAAATACCCACAATGCAACCAAATACAGAAACACACTGCAAATACCCACAATGCAACCAAATACAGAAACACACTGCAAATACCCACAATGCAGCCAAATACAGAAACGCGCTGCAAATACACACAATATATTTTCGTATTTGGTTGTGTTGTATTTGTTGCGCGTTTCTGTTTTTGCTGCGTGTTTTTGTATTTGGTTGTGTTGTATTTGTTGCGCGTTTCTGTTTTTGCTGCGTGTTTTTGTATTTGGTTGTGTTGTGAGTATTTGCAGTGCGTTTCTGTATTTGCAGCGCGTTTCTCTATTTGGTTGTGTTGCGAGTATTTGCAGCACATGTGCTGTCAAACTGATGAAGATGCTTTCTTTATTTGATGGTGCTTTTTCTATTTGCTTGTGTTTTCTATTTGCTTTCTCTGCCACCATACTGCCGGCTTATTAATCATAACACTTTACAGGCGTGGTGTGGACAAAAACGTGGTGTGCCTTCTGCGGGACTGGACTGAAAGGAACACCATGGTGAAGGTGTGGCGACAAATCCAGGAGAATCACTTTGAGGAGTATCTCCACAGGAAAGACCTGTACACCACACTCCTCATGACTATTACGAAGCCTGGGGGGATCATGTCAGCCTTAGGACACAAGTTTGAGGCTCCACCTCCTCCAAGAGAGCTGCCCTCTGCTCGTCTTCTTCGTCATGCCTCCCTGCTGGCGGAGGCCAACAACGTACAGGACTACAGGAACCAGATTCTCTCCACTTTTGGCACAGTGCTAAAAATGGATTCCACTAAAAAGGTATGTACAAAACAGTGTAATGCATGCCCGATAAATAATATTTATCTTTATATTTTTATTATACATTATTTCAGACCTGTATGACTTCATTTATCAGTTGAACACAAAAGAAGTGCATAGAGTGTATTAGTAGTACTCAGTAAGTCATACAAGTTTGAAGTAATATAAGTTGGGGTGTGCGATATATATCGTCTGCGATAATTACAAATGTGATATTGATTTTTTTACAGCAGTTCAATAAACAAGAAGTTAATTAAGAGACTTAAGTTTTAGACACCATATTGCCTGTTTTTGCTTTATTTCGCCAACAAAAATAATTCCAAACAAAGCCACAGCACTGTTTTGCGTCTCTGAGCAACAATGAATGTAGATTCTGACTGAATCAACCTTTTAAATGATTGGGTTCAATCGCAATGACTCACTTATTAACAGTGACTTGCTGCCAACTACTGGTGGTTTTAATATAAGTTTAATCGACATGGTCATCCCCAATAAAAATCTCAATCTGGAAATATCCGAGTCTCAGACTTGTTCCATTTTGCAGGTGGTGAAGAAGCTGTCTGGGGAGGGTAAAGGCTCAGCTGAGTGGTTTACCAGTATAGTCAATGAGAATTCCCAGATTGTCTCATTTGTTCTCACGTGTGAGGAGTCCATCGAGTGCCTGGAGCCCATGTGTCGTGGAGTAATGGACAGGTTCCAGCAGGCCAGTCAACCTGTGCCTAAAATCCTGTACGTTGACCATGGGTGTTGCCGTGCACAAGGCCAAGCTGCCGTGGAGACCTTGTTCCTAGATTGGGTAGATAATGATATGGTCGTGCGTCTGGACATATTTCATTGGATCCATCGTTTTGATGTGGCCATTTGCACTGACAGCCATTCTAAGTATGCGGTGTTCAAGTCTGCCCTAGCAGGAGCTGTGCTGGCATACAATCGCACTGACTTAGAGCTGCTCATCAATGCCGTCAAAGCAAAGGACCCAGGAACTTTTAACTCTGTCACTGATGAAGATATGGTGCGACTCTATGTGTCAAAAGAACAACTGAAGCACCACGTCCGCAGAGTTACACTTGGGGCTCAGGAGACCTTCCGGCTAGTCCAGATCTCCATTGATGAACTCAAAGGTCCTGCTGGGCTAGACGAAAGCGGGGTCAGCCTCTTCAAGTCATCAGGTATATAATGTGATGAAAACATAGAAAATGTTATACACTGCTGTTCAAAAGTTTGGAATCAGTAAGATTTGTAATGTTTTTAATGGAGTCTCTTAAGCTCATCAAGACTGTATTTATTTGATCAAAAATACAGAAAAAACACTAATATTGTGAAATATTATTGCAATTTCTAATATTGGTTTGATGGATTCCTACTTTGATATACTTTAAAATATCATTTATTTCTGACGCGGCGCTGAATTTTCAGCATCATTACTCCAGTATCAGTGTCACATGATCCTTCAGAAATCATTCTAATATGCTGATTTATTATCAGTGTTGAAACTGTTGTGCTGCTTAATATTTTTTGGAACCTGTGATACTTTTTTCTTTAATTCTTTGATGAATAAAACGTTAAAAAGAACAGCATTTATTCAAAATAGAAAACTTTAGAAATCTTTACTATCACTTTTTATCCATTTAACACATCCTTGCTGAATAAAGATATTCATTTCTTAAAAAAAAAAAAGATAGAAAAAATGTACTGACCCCAAACTTTTGAATAGTAGTGTATATTGTAACACAAAATTTCTGTTTTGAATAAACACTGTTCTTTTTAACTTTTCATTTATCAAAGAATCCTGAAAAAAGTATCACAGGTCCCAAAAAATATTAAGCAGCACAACTGTTTCCAACATTGATTATAAATATTAGAATGCATATTAGAATGATTTCTGAAGGATCATGTGACACTGAAGACTGGAGTAATGATGCTGAAAATTCAGCTTTGCTTCACAGGAACAAATTATATTTTAAAGTATGTTAAAAAAAAACTGTTATTTTAAATTGCAATAATATTTTACAAAATTAATTTATGTATTTTTGATCAAATCGATACAGCCTTGATGTGCATAAGAAACTTGATACATTAAAAACATTAAAGATCTTACTGATCCCAAACTTTTGAAGGCAGTGTAGGGCTGCACGATTATGACAAACATAATTGTGGATTATTCCCTTGAAATTATAATTGCAATTATTAATTACGATTATCACAATTTACATTGAATGATGTTTATAGCATTGTTTAAAGAAACGGCATGCCAAATTTTTATATGGAAATAAATAAGCGGAAAACACTCTAACTGAAAAACTTGTATTGGTTTTCTATTGTATTAAGCCTCAAATGTCAATTATACATTGGATTGGTTTCTTCTTTAAATAAAAAAGTAAAAATATGCATGTATTATAATGTTATACTAAAACTAAAATAACACAATGGAAAAACCCTTAACCTGTAGAGAAAAAAATATTTATTTATTTATATATATATAATTTGTCTCTGTTCATTATGGTTTATTTACAGAGGCCATAGACAATGTGTGGAAAAGCCAGCAGCGACACTTAGAGTGCATTCAGGATCCTCCGGACATGAATATGTACAGATTGGCTCGAACCACTACCATCAATGGCATCGACGTCCCTTATTACAAATGTCTCCGTGGAAGCAACAGCCTGGAGGGATTCCTCAAAGCTTTGCCCAACATGATTCCAGGTACAAGTTGAATTGCAGCAAGTTAATAAATAAATGAGTTTCCATCATCTGCATATTGCTCATAAATGTTACATCTGTGATCGCACTTACTCAAGATATTATTTTGTATATCATTGCTATCTTTGCTACAGTATATGGGTGGATTCAGTTATTTGTAATCATGACTTTAATGTAATGTTTATTTATTTTTTAAGGTCCCCACTGTGCAGCGTGTCCCTATCAGGTTTACCTGATTAGCGGAATCGCTCGCTGGAATTCAGGCCACAGTTCTGATGCTGTGTTCGGTGGCAAAGGTCGACGCCACAGAGCATACTCGGCCCCTCTGTTTGAGCGCCTCAACACCCGATGTCAGCAGCTGTTTGGAGAGACTGTAGAGGAGAATATCTGCGCACCTGCTAATGTGACGTCGAATGAGTTGCTTGGTTTGGAATACCTCAGTCAAAGCACAGGAGAATCTGGTCCTTTCTCCCTCAGTGACATCTCCGAGGATGGACCCAGTCCAGAGGAAGAGGTGATCCAGGCTGGCCAGTCTGACCCAGATGAGGACGATGAGGCAAACCAGAGTGACCCAGAGGCAGATAACGACATAGTGCCTGCCATCCCAGCCCACATCACCCTTACTACTGACGAGACCACTGCAGCTCACTCTCCAGCCTTTGTAAGTAACTTAGTGTTTACTAGGAGTGTAACGGTTCTCGGTAAAAAATCGAACCGTGCCGTTCTGCACTAACGGTTCGGCATGCATTTGCTCCGCGGTTCAGTTCAGAACTTCGATCTGACAACGCATCTGTAATATGGTTTGTTAAAAATAACAACACATAAAACAGACAGAATTCGGTTAATGTATGTTTTTGTTGAAACGTGGACAAACCAGTCACTCTTGTTCAATGCGAGTGCCGTATGCTGGAATATGAGCAGTCATTTATGCCGTTATCACCCAGGTGTTGATAGCATGCATACACAGGTGAGACCTGAACAGCACACGTTGATATCTGTGTTTAAACTTAACTCATTTAATCCTTGCCTGTTTAAACATTCAAGAGCAAGAAGACGTGACTGAGAACTCATGTGCGCAGTGATTTGTGTGTGCACTCATTGGACACGGTCTCAAAACGCACACAAATATTGAGTTTGTTTTTATGTCTTGAGCATGAATGGACAAATTCACACAAAAATGATGTATAAATGCCAGTCTTGGTGAGTATCCTAGCAGACATAGTTGGTTGAACATACAGTATCAGTGCACTGATTATCTTAAAGTGACAGCACTTTTTTTAATCTTAATCAAACAACAAAAGACAAGGAAATCACTCACTGCTCTTTACTGAATAGCTTTTGTTACTTTAATAAGGAAATAATCTTTCATTTATACAGTTAAATATGCATTGTTATTTTACATTTGATTACTTTATTACATTTCTGTACCTAAAAAAACTGTTAGACCTACCTAAAAAAAACTGAAAAACACTGTTTATTTTATTTGTGCTGTTGCTTGTAATTAGATTATTTGTTATTATTTGTTATTATTTTCTTTATTTTTATTTGACAGTATAGTTTTTCCCCTAAACTTAGCACATACCGAACCGTTATGAAACTGTGACTCTAAAACCATGATACAAACCGAACCGTGAGAAATTCGAACCATTGCACCCCTAGTGTTTACCTCTACTAGAATGAAATAGGGCTGGGCGGTATATCGAGTTTGTATGAAATATCGATATATATTTACAAGCGATATAGTATGAGGCAATACAGTGGTTTGACACGAGCACATCTGAAAATGTAGCGGAGGACACAGAGTGAGCTGCTGCAGAGAAAGTGCATAATACAATTTGTTCTAAACATGTGACAAACTTTATATGAAGGGCTTTAAAAACTTGTAAGATATAGTATAGTTTATCCATCTTTTTCCTACGCCCCATGACGCTTTGTGCATATTATAGGAGTAACTTCCATTTACACTGTAATCAGCAAAAGGTTTGACGCAATAAGCATTTTCAAAAACTGGGTACCAAGGTTATTATAGTTTTGCATTTTAAAATTCTTTTTATTTTAATATCATTTTCAAATTTGCAATAAAATTCAGTTTAGTTTTTATGTTTCATTAATATATATATATATATTTTTGTGAACATTTCTGTTTAGTTTGTATATAGTTTAGTTTCAGTTGTAGATTTAGTTTGATTAAAGTTTAGCAGAATTAATGCACCATTTACAGGTATTTCGGCGACACAGCTTATATATTTTTTCCGTCATGGAGAAACTATTATTTATATTTGATAACTATTATTTTATTTCAGTTAGCTTTTCAATAACTGTTATTAGTTTCGTTTCGTTTTAGTTTTTCATTTTTGACCATTTTATTTTCAGTTTATGAAAATGTTTTTTGTTCAATCGTTTTCGTCTTAGTTTTAGTTTTCGTTTACGAAAATAAGCTTGCTGGGTACAATGAGATGACATTACTTTACTCACCTTCAACCATCGATCATTAAAAGTAGGGATGCATGATATTATCGGAAGGTTATTGGAATCGGGCGATATGTAGAAATATGTATAATATGTAGAAATTACTGCGATATATATACTGTATACCAATATATGAATTTTTGGCCAATTCGCCCAGCCCTAGAAGAAAATATGATCATTTTTCTTTTCTTTTTGAGTAAGCATTTTAACTTTAATATACAATTTTTGAAACTTTTCAACAGGAGGATGTTTGTAGTTCCAACCCGCTTCCTGGCTTCCGACAGCTGGAAAAGTTCTGTTCTCTGCTGGTGGAGATTGGTCTGACTGAAGACATGTTGAGCCTAACAACAGAACAGAGGAACAGGCTCATTGAAGCATGGAGCGCTGTAGAGGAACACGACAAACAACCACCGAAGTTTCACCAACTCTACAAAACACACTGGGGTAATGCGCTTTATTGTCACACAAAGAGAGACGATCTTGCACTGGCCCAGCAAGACATCAGTTCTCAGCACAACAGGCTGATGTACACACTAGTGAAACTTCTCTGGTTGGAGTCAACGCAGAGTACTCCGGTAAGCCCTGAAATAACCACCATCGCAAAAGCCTATGAGAGACTTCAGCATCGCGTATTGGTAGAGGATCCGGTTCTGAGCAAACTGGGTATTCCTTTGCCAAAAATTGACACCAAAACAGTCTGTGATTTTATCTGCCGTCAAGAGAGACTCCTCAACCTGCGGTCGACTAAATTGCCATCTGCTACCGTGCTGAAGACCATGTTAATCTCTTCAAAAGAGCTACCTCTAGCTCCATGCCAACCCTCCGTTCTCCCTCCACCTGACTTCCCACAGATGGAGTTTGAACACATTTCAAGCAAAGCAGGGACCAAGGTTTTAAAAGGAAGGACAGACACTGCGATGCCAGTTCCAAAGGCTCTGCTGCCAAAGGAGTCTGTGCCAATTCCCCACTTACTACTGCCGGTCAGAGTATCTCTTGTGACCGAAAGAAAAACACCAGTCACTTCCATCATCATCAAACCTCTAGCTAAAATCGCTTCATCTGCCACACGAGTGATCCCAGCTACTTCCACCAACACAACACCAGTGACGATGTCTGACACATCACAGAGTATTGACAGCCCTTCAGCCTGGGCCAGGGCTACACTGTATAAACGGAAACATACAGGCAATCTTACAAATGTTGGAGCCAAGAAGTCACAAGTACAAAAATTGCCTGTTTGTACACTATGCAGCCAACCAACTCGGGGACACAAAAAATACAAGAAGAAGACTTTTTGCCCTGTGAAAATGATGTCGACCTCAAAAGGACTTAACAGCAGAGTCTACACCAGTTATGAACATTTTACTTCAGTTGTAGACTCACGGCAGTAAACTTAGTGTTCTTTTAAAAAAAGGAAATGTTACATTTGAAAGTTTTACATTGTTTATACTGAAAATAGTTTTTTATTGATTACTGTATTTATATTCTTATTTGATATGTTCCATTTTATGTAACTACATAGTGCTCTGTTGCATTGATATAAATATTAAAAAAATCGGGTTAGCGATGTCTTTCAAATTATTTAAAAAATATATATATTTCTGTAATAACAAATGACTGTGATTGGTCCACACAGACCAGCTCTGAGAAAATTAACTTGTGCCATGTGACAGCCCGCTATATCTTCGATCAAATTCAGTAAGAACGAATTGCTGATGAACTATTTCTAACTGTGCTGAGTACTTATTAAACGGGTCATGAACTGAGAAACCCAAATTCCCTTGATCTTTTGACATATAAGTGGTCACTGTACTAAAAAAAAACATCATGTGAGTTTCAGAACTCAAAACTTTCTCATTAGTCTAAAACAGCTTATATTGAAGGCAGTCTGCCAAAACGACAGCTTGTGGAATGTTCTACTCTATGATGTAATAGTGTGGATAAGCACCGCCTCCACAGAAGATCAACGCCTGCTTCTACAGCACTGCCTGTTTAGCCCCGCCCACCGATTCCACCCTCAATACCACGACTGAGGTGAAACCCTTGAGCAAGGCACCTAACCCCCAACTGCTCCCCGGGCACCACAGCAATATGGCTGCCCACTGCTCCGGGTGTGTGTTCACTGTGTGTGTGTGCACTTGGATGGGTTAAATGCAGAGCACTAATTCAGAGTATGGGTCACCATGGGTCTTCACTCACTCCCAATCCACCACGCCTATTCAAACAGAGTGTTCTAATGAGGGGGTTAAAAATGTACCTTCACATTTACATTTAATCATTTAGCAGACACTTTTATCCAAAGCGACTTACAAATTAGGAGAACAATAGAAGCAATCAGACTAACGAGAGAGCAAGTATACCAGTTCTGTGACAAGTCTCAGTTAGTGTAGCACAGGACAGAAAATAGCTTATTACTTCTAAATTGTTTTTGAAATCTTGATAACATTATAAGTGGACCTCAGACAACAGTACAAAATAAAAAACAAAGGCAGTTCATGACCCCTTTAAAAAGTAATACAGAAAAAGACAAACTAGTAAACATTTTAGTAAACAACTCTTTTAGATGATTAAATAGATTCTAAATAGTATGATCTATGAAGAAAGAATTTGTACTAAACTATATAAAATATACAATACATGTATATTTTGGACTGTACACTGGATGGCGCTATACAACGAGTCTACTTGTGTGAAATATTAAGTAAAGTTTGGGAAATTAGAATTGGGTTGGTGTCTTTTTCCAAATTACTTGGACTTTGTAAATTAAAGACATTTCTGCATTTGAGTTTTACAAAGATGTCTTTTATTACAGGACTAGATCTACATTTGTCAAACATTTAAGCCAAAGTACAGCAAAAACACCACCACAGAGGCCTTTTTGCAGCAGTATATTAATAATCAGCTAGTATAAAGTCACAGCTCTGTATCAAATCAAGCATTTATTAGAAATGATGCTGTCAGAGGCAGAACAGTACTTGACTTTACTGTAACCTGAGCTACAGGGACTAACGGGGAAGACGGAAACAATTCCCTGATAACACATCGTTAAAATCCCTTCTAAATAAAAACACCAAGCACTCTAGTTACAAAAGCAAAGCTGCTGACAATCAAACATTTCATTTTAATCTGAAAAAAAGACAAAAACAACAACAATACTTTATGCATACGTTTGCTCAATCAGCAAATAATGCAGGACAAAATAAAAATTGGGAACATTGTGAACTTGACCAAGGATTATAATGACATTTGATTTGAAACATTACAGATTTTTACTCTAAAGTGAATTTCATTCATCCATGCCATAACACTTCATACAGTTTCTTACCATTTGGATCTAAGGCACCAGAAGAGACAAATCAGAATAGCATACTACTTACTGTATACTGCAGAAATAGTATGCATATGACCACTACATTTGCAATATACACCAGCACACTGCATTTCCAGTGTGACTACAGTAGGATTCAGTATGTAGTAAGCTACTGTTTCATCCTGAACTCAAGTGTACTAACAAGTGAACGAGGCGGAGGAATTCAGTACAAAGTACAGCAAAAACACAATTATTTGCAACACATTTAAACGTCAAACCACATTAATATAAGCATATGAACTTGTGAAAATAATAGTTGGAAACAAAACAAGAATGTAAATTGCAGCATGCAAATATATTTACTAATTTCTGAAAATGACAGTATGAAGCAGGGAGTGTATGTTACAACGGCGATGGATAGAGAAAATCTCGCTGGTTTTACAAACCATTTGGCTTGACTTGCGTCACAGGCATTTGTTGATGATCGATATCATCAGTACCTCTATTCTTTACCTGAGACCTCATGGAGCACAGTACAGTAAGCAGCTGAGGATCCCAAACACCCCGAGATGAGACGGCGATCAAAAATGATCATAATGTGAGTGGTCGACATGGATCAGCGCAGGGTTTCCAACACCCTGATTTATGGCAAAAATATGGAAGCTTGTTTCCACCAAAAAAAAAAGATAATTGCAATTTTTTCATCTCATAATTTGGACTTTTTTTTTTTTTTTCAGATTTACGAGTTTGTCATAATTCTGACTTCCTTTTCCGTTTACATCTCGCAATTCTGACTTTTTGTCTCAGAATTCTGAGTATACCTGTATATCTTGCAAAGGTTGAAGACCAAAGGTTGGTCTCTGTAAAGAACATGTACTGTACAGTAAAAAAATGATATAAAAGTATTTCACCAATATTTTGAAATCTAAAATTGCTATAAAGTCAAAAACATATGTCTAACTATGTTATGCTCCAAATTTGAAGTTGATATCACAAAAATCAAGGTTCCCGTGAGATTTTAAGCATCATACCAAAAATATCCACCAGGGGACACTCAAATTCTTCACTTTACTTTTTGATGCAGTTTTGTTTATATAATATTGTAGTAAATGTTGCCCGCTAAAAGGATTTAAGGTAATATTTACACGTGAATGCAATGTC
Organism: Schizothorax lantsangensis; assembly: GCA_027422415.1. NCBI lineage: Eukaryota > Metazoa > Chordata > Actinopteri > Cypriniformes > Cyprinidae > Schizothorax > Schizothorax lantsangensis. The sequence goes on from CM049854.1 coordinate 25,607,387, forward strand.
CGATTTCAAAATTTTCACTTGATGAATTTTGAGTGTTTAAGCTTTTGAATGATGTATATATATTTTTCATTTAGGATTACAAAAATATGTAATGGGGAAAAAAAATCAGTATTGTGTTGTGTTGCAGTTACCCTTTTTTATCCCATGACAGAAACAAGCTTCAGTAAATTGATCACTTATGTCATACTAGTCAAGAGGAAAGAGTCGGGATGAAGTAGAAATGGACGATTCACCATTAGTAAAACTCATACAACATAATGAAATCTTCAGGATTATAAGCCGCTCCATTTATCTTTCCAATCAGGGTGGAAATGTGCAGGTCCTCACGCTGAATTAAAATGGAATGTGGAATTTACAACATTAATTCCCATGCAAATGTCGTTCCATGACAAATCTTCCCCCATATTTACATTGCACTGCATAAAACTTTCATTTCACAACATCTGCTATATATATATATTAATAAAGATACCTTTGTTTTAGTATAAAAAGACTACATTTCAATCAACAATATCATAATCTCGGTAGTGCATAATACCTAGACGCATACAATGTCTTTGCAGTTAAAAAGCATTTATCAAAAAAATCAAACGATGTCTTGATCAAACGTCTGCTATTTACAGGGTTGCAAAGCTTCAGCATTTCCAGTTACAAACATAACCTTACAGTTTAAGTGCATCCCTTTGCAGGAAAGTGGGTTCACGGGTACAGCTGGATGAGTCGTATAACTGACACAGGATGTTCAGGTTGACAACAATACGACCTAAAGTTATTTGTTTTGAATAAGATGCATGTCATTTTTTGGTGACTGTTGATGAGCAGCTTTCAATTTTATGCAAATGAGATGCGACATGCTGTGGAACGAATAGCAGCCAAGAGACTCGATGACCTCCAGCAGTTTAATCGCTGTCTGTGTGAACGCATTTTTAAAATGAATCACTTGCTTTATTGCAATCCAAGATGCGTTTTCCAAGTACTTACTATAAAATTACACTTTTTTTCTCATGCAAAAAGTAGTTTTTTTGAAGTGAAAATAGACAATAATAAGTTATTGCTAGTAATTGTTCACAACTTCGGAACAGTAAAGCTGGTGACATGGAAAACTAAACATTTACATTTACAAGAAATGAACTGAAGGTGTTGTTTTATAGAGCCCCTAAGGGGACATGATGGAACAAAATGAGATGGGATGACAAATGCTTTTGCTTTCTCGCAAAAATATGGCGATGCCCCGAGTAGCTTTGCGTTCAATTGGAAAACATTTAGCGCTTTCTTGCAAAACTATTACGTTTCCCCGACCTTTGCAGTCACTCACAAAACTTTTGTGTTCGTTCATAAAAGTATTGTATTATCTTGAGAAACTTTGTGGTCACTCACAAAACATCTGTGTTCCCCTGAGAAACTTTGCATTCTTTCGCAAAACATTTGCTTTCTCTCGCAAAAGAACTGCATCTCCCCCCCCCCCCCGAGGAACTTTGCGTTCACTTGCAAAACATTTGCATAAAACATTTACGTTCACCCACAAAACATATGCGTTCTCTCTGGAAACAGAAATATTGTGTTACCCCAAAAGACTTTGCCTTCACCCGCAAAACATTTGCGTTCTCTTGCAAAAGTATTGCATTCGCTCCCTAAAATTTCCGTTAACTTGTAAAACATTTGCGTTCTCACTAAATATTCACATTTCCCTTTGCAATAAACACAATACTTAAGCAAACTCAAATGTTTTTTGAAGTTGAAGTTTCTTGGGGGAACTCAACACTTTAGCGAGCAAACGCAAATGTTTTGTGAGCAAATGCAAAGTTTTTTAAGAGTGATCACAAAGGTTTTTTTGTTGGAACGCAATATTTTTGTGAGCGAACAAAAATGTTTCGCGAGTGAACGCAACATTTCGTGGAGGAACGCAAAAGTTTTGTAATCAAACTCAAAATTTCTCAGGTTAACGACTATGAATTAACAAACAAACTAATAATTTTACAAACAAATATTTTCTCTCTCCTATCCCATGTTATTTAGCATCGCCATGTCTCCATATTATTTCTGGGAATCCAATTTGTAGCTTAATTTTAGAATGGCTCTTTACACAATCTCAAAATGAATCTTACACAATCTAATCCATCAAACGTCTCTTTATGTACTATTACACTCTTAGGGCCGGTTCACAGAGTATGGTTTTGTGTTAAAAACGTGAGACAGTGCAGTAGAATGGGGGGAAAAAACAAAAGGTCTCAAAACATGTTTTGAAAACCTGAACATGTTTTAACTTGAGTGCAGTCTCATGAGAGAGTCACCGTAAAACATGCGAGTGCAGTGGTCAAACATGTCTGTCTAGCACACGTTTACATAGAAAAATAATGGAAAAGCATCACATAATAATGCAAAAATGCATTCGGTGTGAACGGCCCCTTACGCAACTAATTTTTAACGTAGATAACTGCACATAGAGTTTACGTTTACAAAAGCCGGTATGACAGACATATTTTAATTAGCTTCTGTTCCTGGTTTATATAGGGAAGTAAAAAACAATGAGATGTTTTTCACTGCGACGTCGAGACTAGGCACTGTGGTTCTGAGAAAACATCAAGAACGGAGAAGAGCGACAGACTGCTGGAGGGACAGACAGACAAACGGTGTGAAACTGTTCCTTCAGACAGGAAGGAAATTAAAGCAAGCTAGGCTTTGCATCTGCAGCATGTGAGCAGCAGCAGTGCATCGCTGCAGTGCAAATGCAACTCCGTGCAGTGATTTCTGGGTCACTGCACTGAATGTTTCTTTTAAAAATGGCCATATATTATAAAATGGTTATCAGAAATGGGCTCTCTGAGAACTGTTATTGTCATTAAACCAAATTTACATGAGGAAGAACATGCAAACGCTACACAGAATGAAGCTCAAACCTCAAACCTCAAGATTCAGAACAAATCTGTGTTTAACTTGCATCAAGCCCAACAGACACCTGTGTTCAAACAACAGGAGTGTGGTTCGCTCAACAGTGCATTTTCACTGTATTTTTCATGCAGTGTCATGCTTGCAGTATAAATGCTGTAACAGGCCTCACTTGTGGTTTCCTCGCTCCTTTAGCCCTTTAAACAGTAGATTACTGTAAAACTGCACAACCTGGAGCACTTGTGCTCTGTCAGAAGGCATCGGTCGTGAGGTATTGATCTGCTTTGTATTTGAGCACTGCATTTTAAAACTGCAGTTACGGACTGAGACCGTAATATTGTGAGTGAGCCGATAAAACTATAAATAATTCATGTTTTTCACAATAACGGGAAAAGGAAACCACTAAACATTCGCAAATGTTAAAATATGACAGCTGGAAACTGATTAAGATTAAGAATTCTGTGTTGTATTTATGTTCTCCCAGGTTAACATAAAAAAAATAATAATTCTGCAAAATCCCTGTAGCTTTACAAAACGGTCAGTTTATGGCAGGTCTACGTGGAAGTCACTTGGGTGAAAACTGCGTGTTTAAAGCGTACGCTATCAAAAGTTACCGTGTTAATATAAAAAAATCATATTGCTGTATGAATAAGTTGGATTTTAGGGTTTCTATTCACAGTATCTGGCCCAAGGGCCCAGTAAGCATTTATAAAAATATCCAAAAATCCTAAAACCACAGGATGCATTTTAATTGGCATTGTCTTGTTTTTTTCTCTTTAAATCAACAACCGCAGAAAGCATTGTTTAACTCAACGTTAATGAAGAGCCCTGATGTTCCTGGCGTTTTCATCCAGAAATCCCAAAAATAGTGGTTCAACATGACGCCCCTTAAAAAAGATCACAGTGTAGCTGTGGAGGGGACTTGTTTTGAGGGCCCCTGAGTGAAACGGCCCTCTCCGAGCATGAGGTCTTCTAGAAATCAACCAGAAGAATGAGCCAAAGGTGACTCAGTACATGTCTCTGTAAATCTCCTGCAGTAAGGGATGCAGTGAAGTGTCTTCTGTCTTTTTGATTTCCTGCACTAACTGAGCGTGCTCCGTCACCAGCTGCCGCAGGTCCACTAGTTTCTGCAGGAGTTTAGGGAAGAGGAATCCGTTGTCAGGATGGTTGCTCTTGAGATGCAGATGAAGCACGTTTACGATGCTCTCCTGCATTCGCTCGATGTGAGGGACGTTCACCAGGCCTGGCCGATCTGGAAGACAAGACCCGGGAAGAGCATGAGCCTAAAAAAAAATCACTAGTATCTTGTTAATTCTTGTCTATTAGAAAAATGTTCTACAACACAGCACAGATTCCATCTTGCGTAGCTAAAAGCACTTGCATTTTTTAAGCCTATATTAAATTATTATTGCAAAAAGTAAAAAATTTAAATAAAATGAAAATAAAAATATAAAAATGTTTATATTTTATATAAACTTATGAGACATATGAGATTATATTTTTAAATACATAAATAATATAAATTAATTTATTTATTAATTAATTAAATATGACATCAAATTTAAAAATATATAAATAAAAATCTAACTGAAAAACATTTTATAAAAAATTAAATCTTAAAATTCTATCTATCTATCTTTATATAAATAACTATATATATATATATATATAATACGTAAATATAATATATATCACAACTAAAAAACATTTCAGAAAATATCATTATATCAATATTTTCATTTTTAAATATATAAATGATAAAAAATAATAATCATATATATGAAGCTTTCAAAATTATATAATCGAATAAGCATCTAAAAATAAAAATATAATGAAAAAATCTATATTAGTAAAAGTATCTATTTATATACGTATAAATAATACATAAATAAATTATTAATTAAATATGTATAGAAATATCTTAATATTATATTAATAATTATACTATTTATAATAGTATAATATTATTATTATTATTATTATTATTATTATTATTTAATAATATAATGTAATTCAATATATACACATTTTATTTTACTAAAATATTAAACCAATATACCTCCACAGCAGATGATGGCAGCGACAAACAGTGCGAGGTCACTATCGTCCAGTTCGAGGGAGTTAAACTTCATTGCAAACTGAAACTTAGGCTCCATCATTTCACTGAACGGCCGTCGCAAGCTCTTCAGGAACTCTCTGGTGATGAAGCCGCTGCCGTACGCGACCAGCAGACCGTCTTTATTCATGCATGATGCCAACATGGCAAAGAGCGCCTCATGGACGCCGTACTTTAATAATGTCACCTGTCGGAGAAAACAGGCTGCATTTAATAAAGATGTTTATGCAATATGTGCACATCTGAAGATTTTCACTTTCATGAAGCTTGAAGTGTTTACAGGATGTGGTGCTCGTTTTTGGCACTAACCTGGTCATTTAAGTCCAGGTTTGAGAAGCCTGGCACGGACTTGGCGAATTCAGTCAGTTCTGTCACCGTCTCGACCGAAGTGCACTGACAGCAGTGGAATATTCGAACCTCTGCGTCTTTATTCAGCAGAGACCCAGAAGAGCCCACCATCTTGGCCACAAGAGTCTGTTCAGCCAGCTGCAGCGTCTCCATGTCGTGGATGACAAAAGGCTACAACACAATGAGAATAAAGCATGAAGATCAAATTAAGAATAAACTGCTGTATAGTGGTCGATAGGTTTTCAATGGCAGATGACTATATCTAGAGAAAAGGGTGACAGGTGGGCAAAAATAACTCAATACGTAACAGATTATTTGTATTTGTAACAGATTAAAATAGTGGCTTTAATATATATATTAGTAGACCTAACATATATATATTAAAGCCACTATTTTAATCTGTTACAAATACATACTTATATTTTATTATTTATTTTTATTTATAATACATTTTATTTTTATCAGATTATTGAAATAGGATGTTGGGAGAACTGTCTAAGTGCTTGTCTTCTTTAATTTAATTTATTTTATTTTTTAAAATAAATACATTTAAAAAAAAAAAAAAAAAAAAAAAAAAATATATATATATATAATTTTATTTTTTTTACACAATATAGATAATTAAAAGAATAGAAAGTAAGAATAAAAACAAAAGAAAAGAAATAGTAATTACTAGTAATAATAATAATAATTATTATTGTGTATATGCATATGTAACAGCCCCAGCTTCCTGTTTCAATACTTTCTCGAACTTGTCAAGACAATTAAATGGTTCAGAGGGACGATACAATACAAAAACCTCAACCTGAAACCGTTCAGATGACCGCATTTGTTTCAAACAGGACTAAAACTCGAAAACGCTCCCCGCCTCCGTAAGAGAGGTCAACACGACACCCCGAGAGGCTGGTTTACAGGCCGTGAGAGAACAAGCGTACTGTGAGAGATGAAAGCCTCGTCTTAATTCAGCTGCTCTCACTCCAAACAGCTGGGCCGTGTCCTGCGGAGCTCAGACCGAAGAGCACAGCCAACAATCAAGCTAGTGTTACAGATGTGTGAAGGGAAACACGTCTGAGGTGGAAGCCATCCGTACTGACACTCATCCACACCCAAACTCCAAACCCCCGTCCCATGAGCCCGGTGTCATATCAAGCTTCTTTAATAGAGAGTGCTGCTTTATCGATGGGCTTTGTGCTTTATAAGAAGGTTTAGAACGACATGAACAGTGGAGAAAATGCAAATGCGTAATCTGATGATGCAGCTTCAGTGCTGAGTAGTAACAGATTACATGGAATCTGGATTATGTAATCAGATTCCAAAAATGAAGTAAAAATTATTTATTTTAATTTTAAATGTTTATGATTTCATTAATTATTAGCTTTTCACTGAAATCACAAACCCCCAGCAGTTCATTTTAGTGCTGTCAAACGATTAATCGTGATTAATCGCATCCAAAATAAACATTTTTGCTTACATAATATATGTGTGTGTACTGTGTATATTAATTATGTATATATAAATACATACACATGCATGTTTATATTTAAGAAAAATTTTGTTTATATATTAAATATATTATATATAATATAACTTATATGAATATAAATACATACATATAAATACATGTACAAATACATATTTTCAAAAGATATACTTTATGCGTGTGCATTCATACATACATACACACACACACACACACATATTATGTAAACAAAACCTTTTATTTTGGATGCAATTAATCGTTTGACAGCACTAGTTAATTTACAAACCCCAGTTTGGGAAACCTTGATTTAATATAATGTTTAATGCACTTTGTGTGGTTAATAACAAAGAATGGAATATGTGGTTACACTTTATTTTAAGGTGTCCTTGCTACAGTGTAATTATACATTTAATTACTAAGTAATATTAATTATACTTACTATATGGTTAGGGTTAGGATTAGGGTTTGGCTTAGGGTTACTTGCATGTAATTATGCATAGTTTATTGTTATTATAATAATAAGCACATGTAACAAGAACACCTTAAAATAAGTGTTACCGAATATGTTTTCTTTCTCTTGGTATATTTTTATCAATATAGTACAAGTTTATCCTATTTAAATAAATGTGATGTACAAATTAGGTCAAAAGTAATCAAAAAGTAGTCTGATCATATTACCTAAAATGTGTAATGTAATTCATTACATTACTAAGTAAAATTTTTGTCATGTAATCAAGAATCAGTAAAAGACTACAATTTGTAAGTAATCTACCCAGCTCTGAGTAGGTTGGATTCAAACCGGTGTCCTCAAACTGCAAAAACAAAAGTCATTTTCAAAATAAAATTAATCAAAACAAACTGATCTTGGCTTGACGTGCTGCCTGAAAACTTAAAAGAGATTTAAAATGTTCTAGATTCAAAATGCTGCTATGGTGTTCTGAGTGGTTGCTAGGGCTTTACTAAGGTGTTCTTGGTTGTAGCTACATTTTACATTTACATTTAATCATTTAGCAGACGCTTTTATCCAAAGCGACGTACAAATGAGGAGAACAATAGAAGCAATCAGACCATCGAGAGAGCAACAGTATACAAGTGCCATGACAAGTCTCAGTTAGTCTAGCACAGTACACGTAGCTAGGATTTTTTTAATTTTATTTTTTTATATATAAATAGAATAGGTAAGTGTTAGTATTAGTTAGTCAGGTGCTGGCGAAAAAGATGTGTCTTTAGATGTTTTTTGAAAATGGCTAAAGACTCAGCTGTTCGAATTGAGATCGGGAGGTCATTCCACCAGCTGGGCACAGTCCAGGAAAAGGTCCGTGAGAGTGATTTGGTACCTCTTTGGGATGGCACCACAAGGCGTCGTTCACTTGCAGAACGCAAGCTTCTGGAGGGCGCATAAGTTTGAACTAGTAAGTTTAGGTATATTGGTGCAGCGCCAGTTGTGGTCTTGTAGGCAAACATCAGTACCTTGAATTTGATGCGAGCGGCTATTGGTAGCCAGTGTAACCTGATGAAGAGAGGGGTAACGTGAACCTGCTGCATTCTGGATCAGTTGCAGAGGCTTGATAGTACATGCGGGAAGGCCCGCCAAGAGAGCATTACAATAGTCCAGTCTGGAGAGAACAAGAGCTTGGACAAGGAGTTGTGCGGCTTGCTCTGACAGGAAGGGCCTGAAGGACCTGAAGCTAGGGTGTTGCTAATTTGTTGCAAGTATGTTGCTACAATTATAGACAAAATAGATCCAGAAAAAGACACACATCAGCTCTAATACATGAAGCACATGGCTGGATGCTCTTACCGGCGTGCTCGTCTTGCCCGTCAGGATGGTCCGTGCTTTGGATTTGTTCATGTTGAAGTTCTTCAGGTAGGCCTCGTAGATCTGCTTGGCCAGGGTTTTCTGATCGGCCAGCTGCGGGTCCTCGACCTCTCGTTCCCCCGTTAGGATCTCCGCCTTCAATCTCAGCTTCTCCGACTGTGGCATTCGCCCAAAGCGGATGGCTGTTTGCAGGATACAAACAAGAACCTCAACTTAGAGAATACAACTAAACGAACGTCCCATGTAAGACTTATAATTACGGCTGCTCACCTAATCGTCGACTAAACATTAGTCAATGAGATGAGGCTTAAAGTGTTAGTTCACCCAAAAATTAAATGTCTGTCATTAATTACTCTCCTTCATGTCGTTCCAAACCCGTAAGACATTCGTTCATCTTCCGAACACAAATTAAGATATTTTTGACAAAGTCCGAGAGTTTTCTGACCCTCCATAGACAGCAACACAACTACCACGTTCATTCATGTTCAATCATGGTACTCTCGATAATGGCGGCGGACTAACCCGGAAGAGAAGAAATTGTTGAATAAAGGTTTTTTGTTTGTTTTTTTCGCACAAAAAGTATTCTCGTAGCTTTATAACATTACGGTTGAACCACTGAGGACACATGGACTATTTTATCGAAGCCCTAACTACCTTTCTGGGCCTTGAACATGGTAGTTGCATTGCTGTCTATGCAGGGTCAGAAAGCTCTCGGAATTCATTAAAAATATCTTAATTTGTGTTTCAAAGATGAACGAATGTCTTACGGGTTTGGAACGACAGGGTGAGTAATTAATGACAGAGTTTTCATTTTTGGGTGAACTATCCTATTAAGACCTGGCTATACTTCACGTTTTGTGTTCTGTGTTTTGTGATCATGCGGATCCACGCAGCTTTCAAAATATACTCAACCGCGGATGAGCGTGGATAGATAAGTTCGACACATGTGCAGTACCAGCTAGTAGACTCATTCGGTCTCAACATTCACCTTACGCCTGCACTATTGTACGCGGACGTCCGCGGACACTTCTGATGATGGAAAATGCTTCAAGAGGACAGTCACGGAACGTGGAAGTATATGTTGGGCTTTAATCGACTGAAATTTTATTAGTCGATGAGTCGCAGAAATAAAAAGGTCTGTGTTCGTGGCGGACAAATCGTTAACGGCAGGTCTTTGAGGTAATTATATTGGGGAGGAAATCAAAACGCTCGCCTGTCATTCATCGACCTAAAATATTGCTTAGCATTTGATTGTGATTTACACAGCTGCTCACTCTAACAGTAATCTAGATAAATGTGCACTATTAAACATGTCCGAGTGTTTGTGCGGAATATGGAAGATATTAGCGTGCTTACTGCAGGATATGGAGGCGGCAGCGCAAATACTGGCATTTTTTCCTGATAACAGCGGAAACAACTTAAATACGACATCATTTTTGCTCATACAGATAAGAGTTAATACATCATTCGAAACTATAAAGGGTCTACTTTTATTTGTGTACACTCACAATAACAACAAAACGTGCTTTTGTAAAATAAAGAAAACAGACAGGATGCTCTTTGTGCCGTGAACTGGAGCACCTTACAAAAATGAACAGAAATTCAGTGCATTGGCTACTCGCCTCATAGACGTTAAAAATATATGTATAGAAAACTTGAAATGTCTACTTTCTTTTGAAAAAAATACTCTGATTATGTTATCCGTATTAAAGGTGCATTTCTCTCGAAAGGCACATCTACTGTGGTGCAGAGGTGGCGAGTCAGCATTGTCAACTTCCTTTGAAACATTTGTTTTTTTAATGAATAAATAAAATATCTTGCAACACATTCATAGTCATTACTTCTGGAGGTGCTTTGTGACAAACTTTATGTGTGCACTTGAGTGCGGAATAGGCTATCCACCTTGTTCTTCCCGTAAAAATGGCCACAGCCATTTGTTAATTCTATGGGTCTAGCTTCCGGTCTCATCTGCGTCCAGTTATTTTAAACTGTACAAAACAGTTATTTTTGCTGCTTGATATTGAAAATTGGTGTGTCTTACCATATTATTTTAATGTATTATCTTAATCATGCACACATTGGTTTGTAGTGCAAACAGTTTTACCGTTTACTGCACGTTGTTATTCTTCTCGTTACTTCCCTATAGCGCAGGGGTGCCAACCCTGTTCCTGGAGATCTACCTTCCTGCAGAGTTTAGCTCCAACCCTGATCAAACACAACCGAACCAACTAATTAGGATCTGAAGGAGCACTGGATAATTACAGACAGGTGTGTTTGATTAGGGTTGGAACTGAACTCTGCAGGAAGGTAGATCTCCAGGAACAGGGTTGGGCACCCCTGCTATAGCGCATTGGTCTCAAACTCTATTTCTGGAGGGCCACAGCTCTTCAGGATTATGCTCCAACCCTAATCAAACACACCTGATCCAGCTAATCAAGGTCTTCAGAATTCTTGCTGCGCGATCTGAAAGCTGCGCAGATGCGCTCTCTTCATAACAGCACTGAGACGTGCGACATCCAAAGGAGGAAATGCATCAAACTAACAACACTTTAAAGACTGACACCCGGATCAAATGAAAGAGTTCAAGCAGGTAAGTTTCTATTTAATATTTAGATATTCTGTTATGAATATTATTCCATATTTGAATTTGAATGTCGGATTAAAATAAACTGCCGTTATAGCGGAGTTAATCGTTAGCATAAGTGCGCTAACGCTAATATAATGAGCATTAGAATGAAGTTTCTTTATTAACTACTTAATGCGCCTATATCTTTTATTAGGGTAAAAACAACAGGAGGACATGATGGTATTTACTATTGTTACACACCAGAGGCTTTTAAATGAATTGTGAATCTAAAATATGCGTGTTGGAGAATGTACAAACAGTTAACAGTGTTTATGTCATATCAGTCCGTCAGAAAACAGTTCTGGCCTGTTATTTTTTTTTTGCTAGTTAGTTGCTAGTTGTTGTTGTTCTTGGCTGGATAACTAGCAGTTTTAAAAGCCCTTTAAAATTAAACATTTACACAGTTTGTATTAAATGAAAGTACAGTCAAATGTTATCTCCTGTATAGACTTTACAATGACTTCATGTTATTATCTAACATCAACTTACAGTGAGTGAACAATATATTTTTACAACATTAATTAATGTTTGTGAATGTTATTTAATACAAACACATGATCATTGTTCATTGTGCATTAAATCATTTTAACAGATTGAACTTTGATTGATTGATTGATTTTATGTATTTGTAAATTTTGAAATTAACCTTAAGAAGAATATTGCTATATAACTATTGTTTATTTGAGAGGTCATGTTATCTAAAAGATGGAATCTTATTGTAAAGTGTTTTTAATACTACCGTTTCCTTCTATTTGATATGCACTTGTCTTAAAATATATGTAATCGTATCTAAATTTATTATAAAAGCTGAGGTTTGTTATTTACTGAAATGTTATATTTTAGCTGGAGTCAATGATCTAATGTTGCATTTGGTCAGACTCAGTCCACTGCTTTACTAATATTATATTTTCCTTTTACAGCTGCAGGAAGATCATGAAGCACCAGCAAACCCTAAAACAGACAGTTTACAGATGTTTTTCAGCGGCAGCAGAAATATGACAAAAACTTTTGGGTGGAACTTGTTTACTTTTTTTTCATACTTTTATTAATTGTGGAAAAACTTGAAATAATTTTAAATAAGCATAAAAAATGGCATAGGTTTTTGTGCAGTTTATTTTTGCTTAACTTTATTAATAAAAATGTGTTTTTTAATTAGCATATTTTTGTGTTTTGCTTTGGTACCGAAATTGGTACCGAGAACCGTGGATTTTCACTGGTATTGGTACCGAATACTGAAATTTTGGTACCGTGACAACCCTAATTTATATAGTGCTTTTCTGGGTATTCAAAGCACTTTACATGGAAGGGGGAATCTCCTCAACCACCACCAATGTGCAGCATCCACCTGGATGAAGAAGCCAATGAGGATGACTAGGAGGCCATGAAGATGGACAGAGGCCAATGGGTGAATTTTAGCCAGGACTCCGGGGTTACACCCCTACTCTTATTCGAAGGACATCCTGGGATTTTAATGAGCACAGAGAGTCAGGACCTCGGTTTAACGTCTCATCTGAAGGACGGTGCTTTTGACAGTATAGTGTCCCCATCACTATACTGGGACATTAGGACCCACACAGACCACAGGGTGAGCACCCCCTGCTGGTCTCACCAACACCTCTTCCAGCAGCAACCTAGTTTTCACCGGAGGTCTCCCATACAGGTACTGACCAGGCTCAACCTGCTCAGCTTCAGTGGGCAACCAATCTAGGGCTACAGGGTGATATGGCTGCCAAAAAGGTGGATAGCCTACAGTAAAGGCCCCACAAATACATATTTAAGTAATTAAATGAATATAAACATGCAATTAGTCGACTAATGGCATAAATGAGCGACTATTAGTCGACTAGAAGAATCTTTAGTCAGGGGCAGCCCTACTTATAATGCCGAGGCCTTTGTAGGAAGCTCTCTATATTTTGGAACAAAACCAATATCTGACTTGCCTCATGAAGTTTCTCCAGTGATATGCTGATAACATTTGATGTGATCATTTGTGGTTAGTTCTTGACAGCCTTCCAAGAGTTCAAATCACATAAAAGTTCATCTCTGCCTGACTACTAGCCCAACTGCTATGTGACTTACTTGGCATGACATTCAATGTGCTTTTGTTCAATATCCCTATTGATCGTTTGATGCAAGTGTGGATAACATACAAGCGGACTGTGAGCTGTGTCTGTAAACCTTCACTCTGCGGATTCTCTTGCAAAACAACCACATGCGCTGCTGATCACGGATGAATCATATTTGCTGAAATCCAAGGCCACTATTTACAGATTTTGTCAGATCAGGATGTCTGGTGCCTTAGAAACTTGCCAGAGGAATTGAGCAACATGAGTTTCAATCTGGACCGTGTTCAAATGCAGTTTCATGGTGTCATTGGACGGGCAGAGTTTTGGATAGTTGCGTAGGTCTCTACTGTAAGTAGTATATGGTGCATGCAAATGCAGACATCTTTAAAACCTGAATGCAATCCTAATGCAGACCCCATAATCTCCAACAGCTAATAAGCTTACAGTCCCGGCCTGCAAACCTCCACTGCATGACACACAAATGCATGCACAAGCATACATGTTGAAACTAATTTCCACGAATATGTATTGTTATGGCACATTAAGATCACAGTTCATAGATGATCAATTCAGAACACTGTCAGACTTTCTTGTTTCTTTTGTTGTTGTTTTTTTACAAACGTCAATGTCGCATAACATGGTTTTTATGAGATGGTTTTTGAGATGTTTTTTGAGATTGTGAAGGACATTTACAGATAAACAAGAGTCCAGCAACAGGATTGTTATGTTGAACATGAACACAAAAACCACACAGAACAAAACGAAACAGAAAAAAGCCAATTTCTGGGGCTTGCAAGGTGCAAAATAGGTCAAAATGTAGAAAGAAGACTCTTCTGCTTACCAAAGCTGCATTTATTTGATTAAAAATACAGTACAAACAGCAAATTAATGTGAAATATTATTACAATTTAAAATAACTGTTTTCTTCTTGAATATATAGTAAAATGTAATTTATTCCTGTGATCAAAGCTGAATTTTCAGCATCATTACTCCAGTCTTCAGTGGCACATGATCCTTCAGAAATCATTCTAATATGCTGATTTGAAGCTTAAGAAACATTTCTGATTATTATATGTTGAAAACAGTTTTATGTCAGGATTCTTTGATGAATATAAAGTTCAAGCACAGCATTTATTTGAAATAGAAATCTTATGTAATATTTTATGTCCTTACTGCCACTTTTGATCAATTTAATGCAAAAAAAGGTTTATGCAACATGAAGGGAGTGGCGAGGATCGCTGGTTTTAACTTTCACTGGGATGAGCAAGTCTGAAGCAGATGTCTATTCTAAAGCAAGCACATGTGTTTATATCATCTCATGATGTGTCAACCTGAAAGATAAACCGCTTTAATAAAGAAAAGAATGGAACAACCAATCTCTGTTTATTTAGTAACACAAGTCTCTTTTCCAACACAATTTATAGAGTCTATTTCTATCAAAATGACCAAAGACACCATATTTTAGCAGCTAACCTACATCGCTTTGAGGAATGTTTTCAAGTGTCCACAGTTCAGATTACAGACTTCGACCATAGCGTGATTTCAGCACATGCCTTCACTGGTCATAAAGCCTGCATAAGATGAGTGCTTCAGCAGGTCTGGACGTGTTAGCGGCACCTAATAAATGATGACCTTTGACTCCAGACTGAAAACAATGAAGAGGTCATCGCAGGAAGTCAATGCACTGATATCTCAAGGACAAAACAACCAAACACTCTCACGTTAGCTCATTTAGTCAAAGATTATCCAGAACGTTGCTACGACACCAACCCATACATACGCTGTTATTTTCAGTGGAACATGAAATGTATCTGTATATAGGTGTATGTATATATTCTCTGTCTCTGAATTGAACTATAATAAGCAAATAATGGTCATGTGTTGTCAAACTACAAACTTGACAAATCACCATAAAAGTAGCTCATACTACAAATGTGCTATCTATGTGCTATCTAACACCAAACAACAGTTTTTGTGAGGAACGGACTGAAATTTAAATTTTGCAATTCAAAAAGTTGTTCAGATGGACAGCATTTATTTTGGACCTTGCTACAACACTTTGGATGGTAATTTCTCATAGGAAGTCTGTAAAAATAAAATAAAACTCATGCATTCGAATGGCATTTAATTCATGGTGAAGAAGCAGTAAACAAAATGTATGTTATTGCTTAAATAATAAGTTAATATTAAATGTAATAATAGGAAATACCATCCTATTTATTATTTAATTATTTAAATATCCTATTTATAGTTTAAATGGTTTTCTAACTTGCATTTTATCTCTCAAAATGTCATTTTAAAAATGTGTAAAGTACATAAACATACTATTATTTACATAAAGTAAACTTATGACTCGACTACTAATCAAGGTTATTGTCGTTGACTAAAACTAAAACCATAAAAAAAATTCACTACTTGAAACGGCTTATTTTATTTCAGCTATTTGTCAAAGCATAATTTCTCATTTTCAATTGAACTTGAAGTAATGCATTACTAAACATTACTAAAACTGAAATAAATTTAATATAAATCTAGTCAAAAGAAACCTAATAGACATGACAAAAGCACAAAACAAAATGACTAAAACTTTAACTAAAATTAAAGTGGAAACAGAAAATATAAAAAATGTAATTACAAATACCAATAAAATTATAATAGTATCTCAGCGATACTTAAATAACACTGTAACTGCAATAACACTGATTAGTTGTGCAAACCCTAACATAAAATGTATATAGAAAAATATTTAAAAATATAAAATTTAAATTTAAAATTTATTTAAATAAATAAATTGCAACAAAAAAAAAATGGTAACACTTTACAATAAGGTGTCATTTGTTAACATTAGTTACTGTATTAACTAACATGAACAAACAATGAACAATACATTTATTACAGTATTTATTCATATTTGTTAACGTCAGTTAATAAAAATACAGTCATTCATTGTTAGTCCACATTAGCTCACAGTGCATTAACTAATGTTAACAAACACAACTTGTGATTTTAATAATGCTTTAGTAAATGCTGAAATTAACATTAACTAAGATTAATAAATGCTGTAGAAGTATTGTTCATTCTTAGTTCATGTTAACTAATGTTGTTAACTAATGTTAACTAATGAACCTTATTGTAAAGTGTTAGCAAAAAAATAATACAATAAGTATTTATTAAAACTATAATAATGTCCCACTTCACATGATTTTGTTCTCTTTTATTCTTCTTAACTTCTACTTGCTGTAATGAAGCAGTGACGTAATATTTTTCTTGTAAAGTTTCCAGCATTTCACTAATAAAAGTGTCCATATTTAAAATATGTGCACATTGTCATGAAGCGCAACAGTTCGCAGTGATCTATGTAACGACTTTTGGATTGATGCGTTCCCATAAACTGAGAGAAGTGGATTTGGACAGTTATTAAATTACCAAATGACCTTAGTGTTTGTCACAAAAAAAAATAATGAAATCACTAGCCTCTGCAAATGTTGAAATGAGATGAAAAACAATTAAATGAGCATCAGAACTGGGTTTTGTTCGTCACACTCACCGTTGTGGGACATGCCCACAGACAGGCACTTCTGAAAGCGACAGTATTGGCACTTGTTTCGGTTCTTCTTTTGGATCTTACAGCGTCGTTCACATTTATCGTACTGCAGCTTGAGGCGAATGGTCCGGCGGAAGAAACCCTACAAGACGGAGAAACAGAACTCTGTTTGAGCTCATTCTGAAAAGCCAGAATAACACACATTCCTACAAGCATTTCCAGACCAACCAGATCAACGCTAGCTTTAAATATCTGTCTCGATCTGTACTGTACCCCATAAAGACAACTCCTCCTATTTTAAGTTCATATCTCGCTATTAAATTCATGTACACAATCTAAACCAGGCGCTTCTGGAAACAGCTTGGCAGCACATTCACAGGTTGTGTTTGTCCTCATTTGTCCTTGGCTCCGTCGAGGTTTCCTCTCTTAGAAACACAGCTTCTGTCTTCCAGGTGACAGATTCAAAATAAGAACGAGGCTGACTATCTGACCCATGCTTCACATTAGGAGTGAACGGCATGATCAAAATATTATATAATGGAAATCATATGCATGGAAGTAGTCATTCTAGCTGGAGAAGCATAATATTTTTTTTTTATTATTTAATAAGTTAATTTAATATTTTACAAATGGAAAGTACTAAAATTATTATTGCTTTAATAGATTTTAAATGTTTATTTAAATTAATTTAAAGTTAAATGAATGCAAATTATTATTTTAAAATAAAATGAATGCAAATGAAATGAAATGAAATGAAAATAAATTTTTCCTTTACTTGTTTTGGACACGCCTTGCTCTGTATTTGTGTTTTCTGATGCTCTTACATGGAAATATAGTAAATATATCAGCACAAAATATGCTTTTAAATTAAACAACATTTACGTTATGTTAATATTATATTATATTATATTATATATATATATTAAATAAGACATTTAAAATGGTACAAGATTTCAAATAAATGCTGTTCTTTTGAACTTCATCAAAGAATTCTGAAAAATAAAATGTATCATGATAATAAAATGTATTAAAAAAAATATATTGAAGCAGCACAACTCTTTTCTGACAGTTTTGATGATCATTAAAAATGCTTCTTGAACAGAAAATCAGTATATTAGAATAATTTCTGAAGGATCATAAGACTGAAGAACTGGAGTAATGCTGCTGAAAATTCAGCTTTGCATAACAGGAAGAAATTATATTAATTATATATTTTAACATTAAAATAGAAGACAATTCATTTTAATTTGAATAATATTTCATAATTTTTTATAGTATTTTTGATCAATTGAATGCAGCCTTGGTGATCAAAAACACAAAAATATCTTCTATAAAACATTTATATTCAAACTTATTTGAGGATGAACCGCTGCTCAAAGCCAAGCATTTGAAGCCATAAGCTCCAGCTTGATAGAGCGTTATTCCCTGGAAAGAATAAACAGTTCCCGAGGTCATAAATGCATCCAAAGCATGAAATCGAGTGTCTTGCACAATCTGGCGATGTGCTGAAGATGACCAGCGGTTTGCCAGCAGAGCAGAGACTCAAGAGCAGGCTGGCAAGAAGGGACGGGGCTGTAAAAACTAATCGCTCTTGCTTCACTCATATTGAGCCATTTTGTCCCTAGAAACACTGCGGTTTGGAAAGAGAGATTAGATGAGGAGATACAGAGGGAGATGGAGAGGCACCAGGGACCGGAGGAAGAGGAGGAGAGGTCGAGTCGAGGAGTGTCCAAAACATGACTGAGCAGACGGAGACGCAGACCAGTTAGGGCTCACAATTCTGATTCCATAAGCTATCTTTGATGTAAAGCACATCAATTAAATTCTACATTAATATTAATGATGGAATCTTTAGGCACCTGACGATTCGATTCGATCTGATTCTGGAGTCACGATTCGATTCCCAAACGATTCTTGATTTAAATTAATGAATTTGTTCAGCTACTTTAAATATGTGATTTATACAATTTTATTTAATTACTTATTCAATTATAAGCAGTTCAATTTTTTATTACAGATTAATAATAATTACTGTAATTGTTTTAAATTAACAATTTTCTAATAGCTTCAAAACACAGACTAAATAATACAATATTTAATAAAATATTTAATTTATACCATTTTTATTTAATTACTTACAATTACAGGTTTTTTTATAATAATTACTGTAATTGTTTTGATTATAAAATTTTCTAAATACAGCTACAAAACATAGGCTACAAGCAAAAAGTAAATAATAAAGAAAAATAAAGAGACATATTACAAGCAATAAATAAAGAGTACTGTATTTTTTAGGCTGCTTTAAGTATCTGAAAGTTTCTAGAACTTATTTAATTATAAGTACTTTATACAATAATTACAAACGTATAATAATTACTGTAATTGTTTTAGGTCATTTTCTAAATATAGGCCAAATATTTAAATATTTAATTAAATGTTTAATTATATATTTTTTATTTAATTACAAGTACTTTTTAAACAATTACAATAATTATTATTAATTTGTAATTAGGTCATTTTTAAAATATAGTTTCAAAACATAGGCTAAACATTTCAATATTTAATTTAAACCATTTTTATTTAATTACTTATTTAATTCTAAGCACTTTTCTTGAATAATTACAAATATGATCTTTAGGGTGGGTTGCACCAACATGGATTAATCTTAAATCTAGATTAAATCAAGGTTTATCTAATAATTCTGTTGCACCAAACTTTAAATCTTGTTTAAAAATAAGCAGGTTTACATTTAAACCATCAGTTTGATCCTGGATTTATTTTATATTTAAGATAGATTAACTCCATAACTTTAAACTCAGATTTAAATCTCAATTAAGGATTAACTTTAAATTTACAGGTGAGGAGGTTTAAATACAATAAAGTGCAGAATGTGTCTGATTGAACAAAGACAGAAACAGTGGGTGTGTCGTCAGGTCTCAGAGAGGTGTTTATTATAAATTAAAATGAAAATTAAAGCACACTGAGCCGGCAGATTGTGAGGGTCGTGGCAGCCTGTAGTAAACTCGAGTCTGTTGAGTCCGGGATGTGAATCTTTCACTTATCTCGGTGCATCTCGGCGTAAGACAAAGAAAAGAAGACAGGATCACGGCCGCGCCTCTCGTTTCTTTCTCTCGGCCGCTCCACAAGCGTGCTGGACGGCGATCAAACGGACGGGAATCATGAATCATGCCAGTTATTTTCTCTTATCTCGGTTGTTTTGTCATAAGCTATACTCCATTAATTGATACAATAAATATATATTTCCAAGATTATAAAATCCGTATGCACTGTTTTATTGCTTGCTTGATCAACGGTCTCTCTACGTAGCGTTTTATAAAGACGGCGGACCTTTTACAAGTTTATTTCCTTTATCAACAAAAGCAACTTATGTCAGAGACAGAGGATAAGGGATATTAACATTGTTGCTGATTAATTACATGACGAATCCATCATGGCGGAGAAAATTAATCGTAGATGGAGGTTTTAATCGCAGGTTAGAATTTGAATCCCCGATTTGTTAATCTAAATTAAAAATTAAGTGGTGCAACAACTCGATTTAAAATAAAACCCAGATCAACAAATCCTTGATTAGCTCGAAACTTTGCTTAATTTAATCCTTGTTGGTGCAACCCACCCTTATTGTTTTTATATAAGCCATTTTATAAATACAGCTTTAAAACAAAGGCTACAAGCAAATAGTCAGTAATAAATAAAAACAAAGAAGCATATTACCAGCAATAAACAGAGAGTGCATTGCATCTCTAAGTGCTGAAAGTTTCTAGACAAGCACATTTTCTGTTTTTCTAAGCATTATTGCTGATCTGTTTTGACATTTGTGATGTTTTCAGAATCCATCAAGAGAAAATTGTGAGGCATCAGAGAATCATTTGTTCTCCCACCCCTAATTAATATGCAATGTAAAAATATATTATATTAAATATATATTATTATGTGTGCTTTTATTTTACTCTCTGATCCACAGTACCTATCTTACTCCAGCTGATGTGGTAATATAAACAGTATTAGAAATGAGTATAAATAAGTATAAGCCTGTATGAATGATAAACACTGCATCATCATCATATCACACGGGCTGTATTTAACTCTTCTAGAGCGTGTTGACCTCTGCAGCCGTGGCCTGTGACTCGGCTCAAGCAGTCACATGACATGCAGCCAGACGGGGCGAGGACGCACCTGTCGCCCGTGTTTGAACTTCAGAGTCAAAGCCTACTGTAAGTCAGGTGACAAATGAATAAATAGCTTCCAATGATTCTTTATGAGCAGAGAGCATTTAAAGTCAAATAAATTTGCAAGTGAAGTGACAAAACATACACAACAATAAAGATAAAAAAATTACAGAAATATTATGAGAGATGTAATGCAATCTTCGGTTTGATCAATATTCATTAATGATACTTGCACTTTGGGTATCAGCTACTTAATATCTGGTATACCTGAACATATTCTGATAATATATGAAAAAATTCCACTTTGTCATGATTGATTTATAATAATAATAACAACAACAGTAATAAAAAAAAAAATAATTGTTGTTGTTGTTGTTAAAATAAATACAAATTGTTATGATTGTTGTTATAATAAATACATAATAACAGTAACTATTATGATTATTGTTATTGTACATATAAAGTTTTGATTGATGTAGTCTAATGATTATTTAACACAAAATAAATAAATCAAAACTAAAACATCAGTTTTGCATAGCAGGTTAATATTCTGCCAATGTATTAAAACATCCCACTACGCTATAACTGATTATTTTTATTATTATTGTGCATATTAAGTTGGATTGATTTAGTCTAACGATTATTAAAAATTAAACAATTATTATATAATTATAATTACATTAATAATTATATAATTGTTTAATTGATGTAGTCTAATGATTATTTATTAAACTAAAACTAAATTACTAAAACATTAGTTCTACACATTGGTTTTAAAATAAAATGATTACTAAATTACTAAAATAATTGGCTTTGGTATCCATCATAAAATAAAAATATCAACCTTTAAAAAGCACTTTAAAATACTTCAAAATGCATTAATTCTCCCTGACAATATTACGGTCTGTCTGGCCTTTAAGTTCATAAAGCCGGGAGCATGGGTTGGTGCATGCGCTTGGGCCCGGCTCTGGTGTGGGGGTCTTCGATGCATCGGTGCCTCCGCGGGGGGGGGGGTCCAATAGAGGCGGGGTATACGGGCTTTACCTGGGTGTCTTATTGTCTTATGTAGTTTGGGAAGTGACTGGATGATGGGGTGGGGTAGTTTTTCCTCTGCTGTGGGGTCTGGTGGGCCGCCCCGGGCTGCCATGGGCCCTGGTCTGGATGGGCCTGGGTCCCCCGCCCTGGGCAGATTTGGGGTAACAGGGGTGCCTATGGGGGTCAGCGGGGGAGCTGGCTCCAGAGGGGGGGGTATTTTGCCCCCTCTGATGTTTTCCTCCCCATCCCTAAGGCTTCACTTCTCCCGCTCCATACACCAACACATAGGTAGGGTTTTGAGGTGCGGGTGAGTCGCTGGGATGCGGGGGAGGTGTACTCCTCTGTCTCCTCGTGGCCGCCTGCATCTCAATTACACATTACAGCTTAGACATTCTCATTACTTACTGTCACATGACACATACATATAGGGCCTTGGGGGTGGGCACACTGAATGGCATCCGGAGGGCGGTCTGTTCATTCAGCCTTCCCTCTGGTGCCAGTGCCCACTTCTCAATTTTAAGTTGCACATAGACATTGAGGGCTCTAGGGAGGGGACGAGCTGACACAAGCTTGTGGAGGGTGCCCCTCCCCTGTTTTAAAGCACCCCTGTTTTAAAGCACCTTAGAACAACACACACCAACACTACATTTGAGCGGGTGGGGTGAAGCATGGGGTCGTTTTTTTTTTTTTTTTTTTTCACACCCCTGTTCTCTGTTCTCTGTCTGGGGCCGGGGGCTGTGAGGATGAGCTGGCCGCCCGGTCGGGGTCTGGGCTGTTGATTTTCTCTGCTGCTGCGGGGACCGGGGTGGTCTTCCTGTCCCCACGCCGGAGCGAAGGGGGTTCAGCTCCGGGATCGGGCGCTGGCTACCCCTCTGGGGGTGGTGGTGCCTGGATCTAGGAGTATAGAGTGCATATGGGGAGTGTGAGTGTGGGTACTGTGTCCATTTTTGTGTGTCTACATGTGGGGCGAAGGTGTGAATATTTGTTTGCGTGCATGAGGGTGGGAACATATGCTTGTGTATATGTGTGCTTGTCGTCTACGTCTATGTGTCAGGTCGGGCCTTAGACTCCGCCTCACTCATCATCTTAGTCGACCCCCACCCCACCACCATGCCCTGCTGGTGGAGGATGCCGCCGGTGCGTTGGTGATTTCTCGCGCCGGGGCAGGATGCTCGGGCGAGCGCCGGCCCGCTCTCGGCGGTCGATTGGCGGGGCCTGGCCCTACTGGCCTTGCTGGGCCCCGTTTGTGGGGTGGGGGGCCTTTGGGTCTCCGGGCCCAGGGCCTGGTCCGCCCTGGTGTGGTCGGCTGCCGGTGGAGCCTGCGGGCTTGCCGCCACGGCACCCTGGGGCGCCTACACTGTGGCTGTCGGAGGTCCCGCCTTCGGGCTCTCCTCTGCCCTTTTTTGGGTGGAGGCCGCGGTTGTCCCTGCGGTGGTTCTCCTGGGGGTCTCGTGCCCTGGGGGGCCTCCGGATGTTTGGGGCCCGGGTCTGTTCCGTGCCTGCTTCATGCCTTGCGGGATGGGGCTGTTGTTCCCCACACACACTATTAAACATTTACATGGAGGAACCTTATGAACACAAGCGCGCTCACACACACAGGTGTACACTCAAGCATTCACATTGGTGTAAAAACAGGTGCTCACAGACACACATTGTCTTGATCTGCTGTTGCTTCAAAACTTATTTTGTAATATTAGTTATGTGTGCTGCTCAATAACATTTAACATTTAGAATTTATTGTGATTTATACAGATGTTGGTTGTTGCTGCAGTCTCTTTGATGTTGTGTCTTCGGTTGTTTTCTCTTTTTGTCAGCAGGTATTGAAGCAAATTGTCTGTTTTTTTTGTTTTTGTTTTTTCTCCCTCTCTCTCTCTATCCCCCATTCTCCTTTTTTCTCCCTCTCTCTCTCTATCCCCCATTCTCCTTTTTTCTCTCTCTCTCTTCCCCTTCTTTGTTGACTTTCCCCACAACCTTTTTTTTTTTTTTTTTTTTTTCCTATCTTCTTTCTTCTTTCTCTCTCTTGTTTTCTCTGTCCCCTGGTCTTGTCTGTCACAGTGTGGTTAAGTAAAAGGGTATATAAAATTTAATTAATTAATTAATATTAAAAAAAAAAAAAAAAAAAAAAAAAAAAATAAATAAATAAATAAATAAATATATTTAATTAAAAAAAAAGAAAAAAAAGGCTGTGAATGATGATAGTATAGCCATGCATATGTACTGTCATGTGTTATCTGTGCTACTGACAGGCAAAAAAAAAAAAAAAAAAAAAAAAAAAAAAAAAAAAAAGTTCATAAAGCACATAGATATTAAAGCAAAGGCAAACACACTGTGGTAAGAACTCAGCCAGTGTTTTTGTTGCTCATCTATCAACAATATTATGACTAATGTGTGCAGTCAACAGATGTTCCTCTAGACACAGATATGAGGGCAAAGCATCCTCAGTGACCTCAATGAGGCCAGTGTGTGTGTCCTGGGGCTCTGACAGGCCAGCAGTGTGTGTGAGAGATAATATACAGAAACTCTTCAGTCTAATGCCTCTATACTTCATACATTATACACATATTTTACAGTAAAATTCACAGAACTGTTATCTTCTACTGTAAACCTCAAAAAGTAGGCAAACAGCTGCTAAAGTGCCATTTCAGCCCTCATTCATTGTCTATGTGAAGGCAATTATCTGCAGGTCTTAAAGTGCCCCTATTATGGATTTTTGAAAATGATCTTTCATGCGGTGTGTAACACAGCTCTAAGTGAATGAAAACATCCTGCAAAGTTTTAAATCTTAAAGTGCACTGTGTATAAAGTTATTGTCTCTCAAAAGAAAGAGTCGACTCTGAATCATTGAAACGTTAATCGTTTTTAAAACGAATCCCAAGCCGTTTCATGTTGACATCAACATGAAACATTAGCATATTGCCTGCCCACTTGACCTGTGAAAACTTGATTTTCACTTTGGTCTGAATGAAAATGCTAATTCATTCTTTGCCACTAGGTGCTGTTTTTGGAGCGTTAAAAATAGCGGTTTCCCCGGTAACGCTGTACACAAAGCAGCACTGCTCACAAACACTGCTTTATCAGGCATTACAGGCATGATCCAATCGACCAATCACTGCAGATTAGCGTCACGCAAAGAAGGGGTTTGAAAAAGTGAATCATTGAGCGAATCGTTTGGGAGTCGTTGAGCAAATAAGGTAAAAATAAATGCTTATTATAAGACAATGAAAGTGTTTTTTGACCTTGCATGCATGTCAAACTGTTGTTGGGGACTCCCAAAAATCTAAATATGAACCTTTCATTACCCATAATAGGGGCAGTTTAAAGGGCCGGCTCTCACCTTGCAGCCCTCACACGCGTGAACCCCGTAGTGGTATCCTGACGCGCGGTCCGAACACACGCGGCACTCCAGGTTCAGAGAGGTGCAGGTGAACTCATCCTGTCCCGCCGGGCCGCTGTACACACATGACGACGGGCTGGACGCGGGAGTCAGCGCATCTGCACAAGAGAGCAAACAAAACCAAACTAATAGAATGTCAATGTCCTGCAACAAAACAAAACAACAAGAATTATATAATAAAAGAAATGTTCATACTGTAATGATCTAGAACACAATTAGAAAATCACTAATAAAATGAAATAATAATATTTGTTATAATAAATGATAACAATAACTATCATTATTATTATTGTACATATTAAGTTTTAATTTATGTAGTCTAATGGTTATTTAAAATAAAACAACATTAAAACATCAGTTCTGCATCTTAGTTATCATAAATATATATCAAATCATAAATATATATCATAAATAATCTGATTATATATTATATATATATATAAACATCTCATTTTGCGATCATTGATTTTAAATAAATAAATTAATATTATGTGTAACTGATGAAGTCTAATGATTATTAAATATCGAACACAATTTGAAAAAGAATAAAATAAAATAAATAATAATTATGATTAGTGTTATAATAAATAATGATGATGATAATAATAATAATAATAATAATAATGCACATTTTACATTTTAACTGATATATTCTTACGATTCTTTAAAATAAAACAACATTAAAACATCAGTTCTGCAGATTAGTTTTCATAAATATATATCAGAAATCAGAAATTCATCATAAATAATCTGATAATATAAGGAAACACTGCACTCTCATTGATTTTAAATAAATAAATGAATATGTTTAACCGATGAAGTCTAATGATTATTAAAAATATCTAGTACATAATTTGAATAATAAATAACAAAATAAATAATTGTTATTATTGTTATAATAAATAATAATAATAACAATGTACATATTACATTTTAATTGTCTTGTGGTTCATTAAAATAAAACAATATTAAAACATCTATGCATATTAGTTATCATAAGTATATATCATAAATAATAAATTCCACCATAAACAATCTAATATATGAAAACATCTCATTTTGCTGTCACTGATTTTAAATAATGTAGTACATTTAAACATTTAAACTAATGTAGTCTAATGATTATTAAAAACATATCTAGAGCTCAATTAAAACAAAATATTTAAACTAAAATATAATATAAATATCTAAATATTATTTTTTGTCTATCTATTTTTTATAGACAAATCTATCATAGACAAATCTTTTATAGATCTATCTATCTATCTATCTACACATGAACTATCATACATAAACATCTGCATAGTGCATCCATATGTATATATTTTTAAATATTACAGGTTTTGCAGTGTAACACCAGAGAGTCTTTGGTGTGAAGTTACTTTGAAGTCTTCTAATAATTACTAAAATACTTCAAAGTTTCTGCCAAATTATTAAGCCTAAGCTTCTTTAGAAACCTGTTTACTTCACTTCAATCCACTGCTCTGAGTTTCTGCTGCCTCAGAAACCTTCCATGATGTCACTTCCTCGTTTCTCAAGTATTTCAACCTGAACAATCCTTTTCTGTCTTTGACTGCCTGATATCTTATTATTCAGCACGGTTATGTGCGTTGTGTGACTGTTATAAGGTGAAACAGCAGGTTGAGATTATTAAACGAATCACATTTAGGAATATAAAGTTTGTTAACATAATTAATATGGATTCAGTTGAGCTTCTAGAAATAAAAACTAGGTCAGACGTTCCAGAACCACAAGCCACTGATGACCGATGAAAACCACTGAAAGGTCTAAAAGGTCAAACATGTCAAGTGACACGTACATCAAGTCTGATAAATCTTGTGAATATGCGCTGAATGCAATGAAGAAAAACTTACATTTCCTGCCTGACAGTAAATAAATATGAAATTATTATGCTGCATAAAATGTAATTGTCCACAACATTTTCTTTGCAATTACATGAATGCAAAAAAAATTATATATTATAAAGTAAAAAAATATTTTTAATCAGCATACATATATCAACATTCATAAAAGACGATACATTTTGAGACATACAAAACAACACTAAAATAACATTTCTTAATTTTATTATCAGATAAATTAAATGATCAGATAAACATTCTGGTAAAATATGAAAACATCCCATTTTACCAATGTTGATTATAACTTAATAATAATAATAATTATTATTATTATTATTATTATTGTACATGTTAATTTGATTGATGTACTAATGATTTAAAAAAAAAAAAAAAAAAAAAAAAAACATCAGTTATG
This sequence comes from Schizothorax lantsangensis, assembly GCA_027422415.1. Lineage (NCBI taxonomy): Eukaryota > Metazoa > Chordata > Actinopteri > Cypriniformes > Cyprinidae > Schizothorax > Schizothorax lantsangensis. The sequence goes on from CM049854.1 coordinate 25,635,165, forward strand.
CATATTAGTTATAAGATAAATATTCTGGTAATATATGAAAACATCTCACTTTGCCATCATTTTTATTGTAATAATAATAATAATAATAATAATCATTATTATTATTAATGTTTTTTTATTTTGTTATAATAAATTAGTAATAATAGCAGCAATTATTATTACTATTACTACTACTATTGTACTTATTACATTTTGATTGACATTGTCTAATGATTATTTAAAATAATAATAATAAAAAACATCAGTTCTGAATATTGAAGGGAAAAAAAGGAACACTTTCTTTTAGATATTTCTTGCCTTAATTTTCTGTTTTTATCCTATTGGCGAATTGTTTATTTTCTTTTTTTCATAAGCATAAATCTAACAAAATTACAATGCTTACAGCATGTCAGCAAAGCATTCACTGCTGCATTCTGTAGAGTATGTTTTTGGCTTTATACTGAAAAATGCAAACTATGCAAAGTATGGTTTGCATTTTGTGGAACCGTTGTCTGGGGTTCTTAATTCTCATAATGTGCAGAGGAAAGGTGTCTTTTCTTTAAAAGTCTGCATGTATTTGAGTGGCAGTGTTTGTGTACCTAACGCAGTGGAGCTCTCCGATCCGGAGCCCAGACCTGAAGACTGGTTCTCGATCACCTCGAAGCTGCTGAGAGCGTCCTCATCGATGGACTGAGAGATGTCCTGAAGGTCTTCCATTCCCCCGATGAAGTCCCGGCACAGAGCACTGTCCAGCGGCGACGGGGGGCTGTAGTGCTTCTCCATGTCTACCATGCTGGCGGACAGCGGCAGAACGCCAATCACACATCAGCCTGTGAAGCAGAGGAGAGCAACCACATGGAGATATTAACAATCTTTATTGTATATATGTACTGTAAATGTTGCATATGGTCATTGGCACATTGGCCATTAATGGGTCATGAAACCCCGTTTCAGCACTGGTTAGTTCTCACCACAATTGTGACCCTGGACCACAAAAAAAAAAAAGACCCTTATGACTGGTTTTATTGAGATTAATACACCATCTGAAAGCTGAATAAATAAGCTTTCCATTGATGTATGGTTTGTTAGGATATCTAGAATCTGAGGGTGCAAAAAAATCTAAATATTGAGAAAATCGCCTTTAAAGTTGTCCAAATGATGTTCTTAGCAATGCATATTACTAATCAAAAATTAAGTTTTGATTAGTTTATGGTAGGAAATTTTAAAAAATATCTTCATGGAACATGATCTTTATTTAATATTCTAATGATTTTTGGCATAAAAGAAAAATTGATAATTTTGACCCATACAATGTATTGTTGGCTATTGCTACAAATATACCCGTGCTACGTAAGACTGGTTTTGTGCTCCAGGTTCACAATTTTTAAAAATGCTGCAAAAGTGGGCTTGGTGCGCTGCGGAGCGGAGGGGGAAGAGGGGAGACAGACAACACAGACAACTTCGGTTTCAGAGTTTCATTTTGCTCCCATAGAGTTAAAAACACAAATAATGCACAGTCATTTGCACTCTGCATCGAAAACATATGTATGAATGCGCTGTTGCACGTCTGATAACTTTTAAGGCTTATTCTGCAGCGTTTATATAAGCCTTTTGACAGGTTGTGTTAAGGAGCTGTAAAAACAGTTACACTCACTAAGTGAATGAATCGCGTTTGTGCCGAACTTTTATTGCAAAGCAAAAACAAACACTCTCCTTCGATCCATGAACATTTCTCTCAGTTAATGTATGAAATCTCACAGTCTGTAGCGTCTGTCATAGAAAATGAACATATGCTGTTGTGAATAATTAAGCGAAGCATCTTTTCATAGGATAAGAACACGCAGTCTCATGAATAATTTAAATAGACATTGACGCGTCATCAATGTACTACAGTCCTTTGCAGATTTTAAACCAGGAAGATGAAAAAGCAAAAAAGCTTAAAATTAACCAGTTGTCTCCAACAATTAAAATTACGGAGTGTCTATTTACACTAAGTGCAAATAGCCCGTCTTGTTGGCAGAGGCTATTTACACTAACTCCGCCCACCAACGTGTGATTGGGATAGAAAAAACTGAAAAAAGACGCTCATTAAGCATCAGTTTCAGTGGCGTAAGTGATAAGGCGTGTGCTTTTTAACGCGATCGACCCCGAGTTCGAACCCGCCTGTTGACGAACTTTTTTTCTTCCTTTTCAAATCTCATATCGCATCGGAAAGGCATTTATTTTCAATAAAAATGAAGGAAATAAAAAAGTTGAAAAAGTATCGGGTAGGGTTAGGGTAGGTGTAGGGAGGGCTTTATTGTCCAAATAAGGTGCCATCCATTTAATAATTTGAATTAAAACTATAATTTACACTCAATACGTTATTATTGCATACTGTTTTATAATGTACTACAATACTGAGGTGCAGATAATTGCCACTATTTGCAATAAACAGTATAAATAGCAGAAAATCTCGCTATTTTAACATGGTGTAAATAGAATCTATAGCTATTTGCACTTAGTGTAAACCGCATCCATCGCTATTTGCACTTAGTGTAAATATCATATATCACTAAGAAAATATGCTATTTGCACTTAGTATAAATAGAATCAAATTGCTATTTGCACTTAGTATAAATAGAATCAAATTGCTATTTGCACTTAGTGTAAATAGCATCTATCACTATTTACACTTCGTGCAAATAGCCGCTGCCTTAAAATTAACGGATGCTAACATTGTGCAACACAAACACCTCGGCTAAAATCTCAGAAAAAGTAGTCTGGGGTTTCATGACCCTTTAATATTGATTATTTTTATACACTAGTTGCAGTCACACACCAGTGTCATTTTAGTATTATTTATATACTATATAGTATTTGTTAATATTTTAAATTAGCTTTTATTTTTATTTCATTTTATCTTATTTTTTAATTTAATTTAAATTTTAGTATTTTGGTTATGTGCTTTTTTAAATGCATTCTTGTAAAATTAATAAACCTCATTTCTATTTCGCTATCTCACTTTTTTTATTACATATTTTACATGTAGTTTGAGTAATTTTAGTATCTCAGCTTAAACTTATTTTATTTCCTTTGGTTGCCAAGTCAAAATGTCTCATTCGAATTAAGTTTTTAATATAATATTTATATTTATTTCAGCTTCAATTAATAAAATTATTTTAGTTAACAATGACAGCATTATCATAAAACATTTTCAAAACCACTCAACATAAATCACAGTATTGTCTCATTTAATTGAGGCACAACAAATAACAGCTTGTCAGATACTAGCACTGCTAAAAGCTTTGTGTTGTCTGCCAGCCATAGCAATTTTTTTATCAGCAGTAAATATGGTTAAGTTCACTCAAAATAGCCTTATCTAAACATCTGTCCTGTCTGTGTCACACAGAGAGAAAATCAGTGAGCAAAACAAGGCTGCAGGAGCTGCGAGCTAAAGAGAGAGATTTTGCGGACACTTAATCAATATCTACGAGGTGTAGTTAAGCTAGGGCTGCACAATTAATCAAATTTCTAATCGCGATTACGATTATGGATGCCACGATTACATAATCGTTCAAAGCCGTGATTACAAAAATAAATAAATAATAAAAAATGCCCACTTGCATCATTCTGTGTGCTTAAGAGGTGTTTGCAGCGCGGGGTTTAACAAACTCAAACACACTGGATAAGAGATATTTTGTCTAACTGATGTCGTTGTCACTCTGTTGACATGATGATATGTTAAACAAAACGTGTAAAAGCGGAACTCGTTTGAACTGCGTGCCACACGGACCTTTTATCCGCGCGCCTCAAAAGAAAACAGCGCAGCGCGAGCTTAGAGCAAACGCGTTTATTACAGAGACCAGTCGCGATCACGCGCTAAACAACGCTGTGATATCCAGTAAGAAGCACTCGAGTTCAGCGAGAGTTCTCCAGAACAAATCTCGTCTCTTTCATTTAAACTAAAGCCAAATAAATCAGAGCTGTTATTCTCAAACACTGATGCAAAACAGTGCAAAACGATCCAGTTAGAAGACGTAATCACAAATCACCCACATTTACCATAGTTTTACTGTATAACACTAATGGTAACAATTACTGGCAGAAAAGTAGGATATTCAATTGAGTATTATTAATATACTAAATATGTTAAAGGAGTAATGGAATATAATTACTTATTTTGTTAATTATTCTATCAGTTGATGTGGATTTGTAATTGACTGAATGTCTTTAGGCTACTGTTTTTCAATGCAAACACCATAGAAACCATAAGTTAGGCTACTTTTTTACCACGGTAAGAGGTGTGTACTTTTGGTTAGTTAAAAGATGAGGTTGTTACATTTTCAAATGGTACTGTCAAATGTACATGCATCCCAACTCAACTCCTGCTCCTCTGAACTAAGCTCCTGTTCTAATGTGATTTCTAACAGACACAACTTGTAATATTACTGTTCAGTGCTACCAAATCAGGAGCTGGTGCCACTGCTCTCCAATGTTAGTCGACCCTGATCATATAAATTGTACTGTAAAATGTTACTGTAATTTGAAATTTTGTCTGTTTATTTAAATGAAATATATAGCTTTATAAACTATTTTTTTTTTTTTTGATAACAATTATACTATGCTATTACCTTTTTTTGTTTAAAGAGAAACCAAACATAAACATTTGAGGCTTATAGAAAAGCATACAAGTAAGGAAGAGTGTTTTCATTAAAATATATATTTTATATAAAAATAAGTTCAAAATAATCGCATTAATAATCGCAATTACAATCTCAAGAATAATCGACAATTATAATAATATTAATAATCAAAAATAAAAATTAAATTTTTTGATAATCGTGCACAAGTAGCTTTTACCAAACCAATAGCAAGCTTTTCAAAAGTGTGGGGGATATGTGGTTTGTTTGTTAAAAATAAAAATGATGAATACAATGACAGAAGGGTACAAAAGACTACAAGATTAAAAAGCTCTTTAAATGTATACTAGAAAAGTATAAAAACACACTCGGAACACACAGAAAATAAGTCAAAACTTGTTGTGAAAATACACTCATTCAAAGACCTGGAGGGAGATGTAAATAACCATCTAAATTCCCGCCTCCTCAACGAGCTGACAAAATCTAACACACCAAGAGAGGCGGGACTTAAGGCAGAACAGCCAATATCAGCCGGTCACACTCAAAGCCGGTGTCATGTTTGAGAGGGAGGGGAGAGGAGGCAGCAGCGAGCGCAGACACAGAGCGGCCAGAGAAACGGAGAGCGACTGCTGTAAGGCGTTTGTGAAAAACTGCGGAAAAAGTGCGGGTGTTGAACCCTCTCACCGGGAAAAATGTGGGTGTTAAAACACCCACATCCCCCACGGGTGCGACGCCCCTGTATGCCACTATAGGCGAGTGAGGTCATGTGAGGTTTCCTGAACTCATGACACAATGCAAGTGTAAAGAGTTCATCTGAAGGTTACTAGATCACATGACTTCAGAGCGAGTTTATAAATGACACACAAACAAAAAAGCAAAGCGGTACAGTGATGGTTTCTATAATACAAGTGAACTGACCAAAGCAAACTTAATACTATAAACTTGAAGATGTAAGTTCATAAGAACACATGTAAAACATATGCTGGAGTACTACCTCAAAGACGACAATATTTGGGTAAAGTATTTCATAGACAACTCTATTAAAAGAGTAAACACTTACATTACATTAAGTGCATTAAGTGAATCGCAATCAAAAGATTACAAGTAGACCAAATAGGCCTATACTTAGACTTTTCTGTATACTTGTTTTCTGAAGTATATCTCAATCAAAAGATGTCAGTAGGCCAAATACTCAAACCATGTATACCAAGTTAGAATAATAATACAAAATAATAATTTTCTTAAGTATACTTTTTTTATACTTGTCAGTATTAACCAAGCATACTTATAGTACCTAATAACACTAGCGTATCTTGATCAAAAGATTAAGTACAAGTACAGGTCAAATATACTAAGACTTTTCTTTATACTTGTCAGTATAAACCACTTATAATACTTAATAAAAGTATATCTTGATCAAAAGATTTAGTATAGGACAAGTATAGGACAAATATACTTAGATCTGTCTTTATACTTGTCCTTATAAACCAAGTATACTTAGCATACTTAATACTACTAGTATATATCAAAGAATACACGTATCTAGGTCAAATACACTTAGATTTTTCTGTATACTTGTAAGTATAAACCAAGTATACTTAGAATACTTCAATATTTTTCTTAAGTATATCTCAATCAAAAGATTAAGTACAAGTATAGGCCAAACATACTTAGACTTTTAGTATACTTGTCAGTATAAGCCCAGTATACTTAGAATACTTAATAATAAAAGTACATCTCAATCAAAAGATTCAGCACAAGTATCTAGGTGAAATACACTTAGGCCCGGTTTCACAGACAGGGCTTAGACTAACTAAACCAGGATTAGGCCATTGTTCAATTAGGATATTTAAGTAATTTTTATTAACATGCCTTAGAAAAAAACATTACTGTGTGCATCTTGAGACAAAACAAAGGCACTGCTATATTTTAAGATCAGTCAGTGCAAGTTTCTTTCAGTTAAAACAGCTCAGACTTACACTTTAGTCTGGGACTAGGCTAAAGCCTTGTCTGTGAAACCAGGGGTTAGACTTTTCTGTATACTGTATACTGAAGAGATCTCAACGTTGCTCAAGATATAAAGTCTGGAATCATGTCAGAGATCTCAATATGAACCCAAACATTTCTCATCAAAAGATCTGAGCTGCTCTAGATATTCATTTTACAGCTCTAGACTCTTACCACATGACAACTAGTGACTCATTTGGGTCTGTTTTTATCTCTCCTGAGGAATTTTAGGAAACATCTGAGATGAAGTTGATACTGAAAGTCAATTGTCTTCTACTATAGTACAGGTCCAAGAATAAATGGTATTTCCATGGTATTTTTTGCATCTAAATACAGAGATTTAGACTAAAGGAAAATCTGAGACTGAAGGATCTGGAAGCGACAATCATGTTTGACTGACACGATCATATGTGACAATGAGAAAGACAGAAACAGACAGACAGAAACTCCTTCATTCAATGTCACTGAAGAGTGAAGCAAGAAAGAGGGAAAAACACTCTGAAGACGGGAAACAATGAGCCAGAGGAGAAGGAGCACAAATACAGCAGATCTTTGTGCTCAGGGGTCAAAGAGGGACACGGCACTCTCAGTCAGAGACATTCAAGGTCATCGATCTACAATGAGGTCAGACATGGACCGAAATGTTACAAATATACCAAACTCATACCAACTCAGAAGAAGTAAAGGGAAAAATGTGGACAGAATCATGGCACCTAGTCACCAAAATGGATTTTACTGTATAATGCAGAAATTCACAGTTGGTATTTTTGCATCAATTGATCAAAAGTATCATCATTTTTGATAATACATTTGTATTAAATCATAAATTCAGAAAATTTAAACAGACAACAAAAAAAATATGGAAAAATAAAACTGTTCATATTGTAAAAATGTTTATTTTTAAATTGCTTTCCTTTTACATTTTTTAATTGTTAAAGTTTAATTAATTTAATTTAGACATGGTTTTTGATTATTCAAATGTAATTAATCTATTAAAACTGAATCCATAAAAAAAAGAAAGGTAAAAACACAGAGTTTGGCAAAAATAAAATTGAATTTGGGAAAATAATAAAACGATTTTCAGGGCCCTAAAAATTTAATATTTTTAAAACTTTTAGTAAATTGTTATATTTTATTAGTTCAATGATTTCAATTCAATTAGAAACGCTTTATAATTAAACCATTAAAATGGAATTCAGAAAAATTTAAATGGAGAACAGAATTTGGGGGGGGGGGGAATTTGAAAAAATAAAATTAATTTCTTTGGGCCCTGAAAAACAATCAAAAAAAAAACTTTTCATAAATTATTAAATTGCATCAGTTTAATGATGTCACTTAATTAGACTTACTTTTTTAATAACTACAATTTAATGTAAAGATACAGTATACTACTTTTTTTAAATTAAGTATGCAGTATGCAATGCTAAATGTTTCAAATGGTCCCGTGCAAACTGTGCTTTCTTTTAAAACTGTGCAACAACATTGTGCAGCACTTAAGTTAAAAAAGTACATCTTTTTCTGCAATTGAACATAGTTCTGTTCTATTTATGCTCATATAGCCTACTACAGAGCGCCTGAACACCAGTTGCCTCCATGCATCAAAAAAACATTCATCAGCCAACCAATCAGCTGCAGCAGAATAAACACTTCGCCGCTACATGATTATGTAAGCCTTGTGCAAATAATCAAAGGTCCAGTATGTAACGCAAGCTTGTTGAATGCGTGCCGCTCCAAGTTCAGCACCCACTCGTCCCGTGATGACAAGCCACTGAACACGCTGCATCACCCCTAGCCAGGACACGCTGTTCCCTGCACACCCACAGGAGACGGAGAGAGGGCGGCCAGTGGTCATAGACCGCGGGCGATACGCCAGGGCATTTCCAATGCGCCCTGGCAGCCACGGGAAGTACATGTGTACGGTATTCAACGAGCTGGACAGTACAACGATATGGCATGTACAGTTCTCCAGGGGCTATTCTCGATCAGTGGATGCTCTCAAAACATTTCTGAGTCACTTATTTTCATCTAGCATTTTAGTTTATATTTTCCTAATGTCCACTTATCGATTATGAGACTATCAGATTATAACCATTTCTGCTTGGATAATTAACAGAAGTGTAAGCGTCTCCTTGTGTCAATTAAAAAATATATATATATAATAGTAATATAATAGTACATTAAAAATAGAAAATAATAATAATAATTATATTTTGTTTTCATTTTTTTAAATTCTAAATATTTTTTAAAACAGTAAATAATCAAATATTATTAAATTGTGTTAATTACATCTACTTTTCACTATCAGCCTCAGCTACTGTGAGAAAAATGAATAAATAATAATAATAAATAAATAAATAATAATGAATACTAATAATAATACTAATAAATAATTAATAATAAATAATATAATAATAATAATAATAATAAACACATGTAATCAAAGATACAGTAGAAAACTCAGCCATAAATAACAACAATAGTACTAAAATAACAATTAAACAGTAATATTAATAAATTTGACCATGAAAAATGCCAGTTTTCAGAGTTTGCACTTTCATTTTAATTTAGCTGAAATAAATTAAGTTTATGGGTTTTTGTTTAAATTTCATTTTATTTTAACATTTATTTTATTTTATTTCATTTTTATTTTATTAAAATGTTTTTATGCCTGTAGTTTTAGTTAACTATAATCCCTGCACAAGATCAAGGAAAACCTGTTTTTAATGACACAATCCCTCTAAATGCCATATTCAACAACAAAAGTTCATGATGAGGTTGGCACTATGACCAACAAATATGAGGAGTTAGTTATGAGGAGTTAAGGACAGAGTATTGGACAGCCAAGGACGATCTTATTGAATCAATGACAACTCCTGCCTACAGCATTATTAACAGAGCGGATTACAACCGAGTTATAAGGCGGCACAGACAGTAACTACATACTATAGTCTGTGTGAATGAAGAATCCTAGAAGTCATCAATGCATGAAAGTTATCACGACTTCAATCAAAGAGCTTTTGACGTCACTAGCTGAATATATCAGCAAAACCATAAAAATACAAAACAAATTAGCTTCATTCCTAGTAGGATTAAAGTCGGAACAGCATGTGCAAAACCACAACAAAACCACACCTCCCTCTTTAGTTTATACACGTGATTTGATTTAATGTTTGTGTGTCTTTATACATGGAAAGTACTAATCGTCCAGAAGGGTTTAGTGGCGAATGCTTGACGCGCCTGCCGTGTCTTGTTTCAAGTTGCAATTCAACACACGGCGTGACCTCCAGAACACAGGTTGGGGGTGGATGAGGGGCCGACACTGTCAACAAAACCAGACACCAAAAGCCAGTGACATCAAGATGACACACTTCTCACGGTAACATTATCATGGTAACATTACAAACATCGGCATGTCAGAGTCATTCTTGGACAGTTTAAAAGTGCTGGAAAAATACATCACATTATAGAAGTATAAAGCATTATGAATGCAGATTCATGTTGTTTTTAAAAAGAACTGACCCCTGATATTCACCTTATGCTGAAAAATAAACCAACTGCCAACAAATAAATAGTGAAGAAGAGCAAAAATAAATCTAGAGGAAAAGCTATTGCGGTCGTGTACTGTATATTACAAAGTCTGTTTTGATTTGGACCAGTAAGCAACCATTCAGTAACCAATACCCCAGAAACCACTCAGCAACCACCCAGCAACTGCCTAGTGACCACTCATAACACCCCAGCAACCGCCCAGCATCCACCCAGCCACTGGTTAGCAACCACTCATAACACCCCAGCAAACGCCCAGTATCCACGTAGCCACTGGTCAGCAACCACTCTTAACACCCCAACAACCACCTAGCAACCACTCATAACACCCCAGAAAACATCCAGCAACCACTCATAACACCCAGAAACCACCCAGCAAATAGGGCTGTGCAATTAATCGCATGCGATTCTCATGCGCATCTCGTCAGTAAAGCCGGTTCCGTGATTGGCGGTAAATCTCCATCACCTGTTTTCAAATAGAGCGGCAGTTAATACACAGAGCCGTAGTTCACTGACAAGCTACACGTTATCGCGTTCATAATTGAATGCGATTCATCTGCAACAATGAACGCGATATCGCGTAGCTTGTCAGTGAACTACGGCTCTGTGTATTAACTGCCGCTCTATTTGAAAACAGGTGATGGAGATTTACCGCCAATCACGGAACCGGCTTTACTGACGAGATGCGCATGAGAATCGCATGCGATTAATTGCAAAGCCCTACCAGCAACTACTCATAACACCCCAGAAACCACCCAGCAACTGCCCAGCTGCTACTCATAATACCCCAGAAACCACCCAGCAACTAGAGCTGCAAGATTCTGGATAAATTGAGAATAACGTTGTTGTTTTTTGTCACAAATAGAGATCACGACTCTAAACTTAACAAAATAATGTGTAATTTACTAGAGGCTGTGACAAAATATTAATTGCTGCAGTCTACAGTATTTAAAAGTGTTTAATTAATTTGCATTAATTATTAAAAGTTGATATACTGTATATAATATATCTACATATATTTAATAAACCAATTTTTATTCATAATTAAAATTATGAAAAATTGTTTTAAATGAATGATTCAGTGACTCACTCATAAATACTTCACTTGTTTCATTACTGGATGAATCAGCGTTTTTGAACCTATCTTTTGAATGAATGATTCAATGACAAATACATTTTTTTAACAGTCAATTGTATTACAAACAATGTAATCGGCATGAACGTTATTTGAAGCACCAATTACTTTCAAAAGGTGATTTGCTCCATTTTGATTGCTACCATATACATCAATGTTTATATCCGAACTATAAACTTTCACCCCAGTATTTCTGTGATAATATGAATGATTGTAAGACAGAAATGTTTGTGAAGCTGCTTCTTACCTAAACATGTTAACTGCTCTCTCTGTGTCAGCGGCAGCACAAACTCAGATTTCAATGTTCCGGTATGATTTTTTTTCAAAGATTTAATAGACACTGGCGAATCGGTCATTTAGAAATGAGATCGCGTGGGTGTTTGAATCAAGATTGCCATCTTTTAATGATTAATCGTGCAGCTTTACCAGCAACCAGTCATAACACCCCAGCAACCATCAACTGCCCATCAACCTCTAATAACACCCCAGCAACCACTCATAAAACCCCAGCAACTGCATAGCAACACCCTGGCAACCACAGTGGCATCAAGGCAAAAAAAAATCACATTGTCAGTTATGTAAACAAGACAACTAGGTTGTGCAGTACTCAAAACCTCATTTACTGAGTAAAACTGACAGTCGTTAAAGTTACATTAACACAACAATGCTGTTGTAGCAAGCTCTACTGGGTAAAGAAACGCACCTGCAGGCCTCAGTGGAGACTCCTGGATCATTAACTCACAATCTCTCCTGAGCTGCTTATGGTTTGTCTGTCTCTGACATGGTCATTTAGTGTGATGGACGTTTAGACTGAGACGGACTTAAGCGGTGAACACAACTTCAGTATTGTCTGTCAGGACAGAAGCTTCTGAGATTAAAACTGCAGCGAGACAACAGCAGATTAGGTCAAAGCACAGGAAGTGACATGTTTAAAACTGCCTTTGTTGGCTTAAAGTGAAATTCCCCTCAGGGATCAATTAAGAAAGTCTGTCTTTCCGTCTGTCGGTGGGTTTACAGATACCAGCCTTGCCTAAGTAAACCAGAATGTGGTTTTCCACATTTTCAACAGGTCTCTTCAAACACAATGTGCTGATGCTGCAATAAATGCACAAAATATACACATGCACGGCTGTGTTTATACAGAGTGAAAACATTCTGGGGGAGGAAGAAGCAGTCTGTGTACTTTTTCACTGTAAACATTATGTAAAAATGTGTCCATGCTTTCATAAGTGCTCAAAATGCATTGGTAAATGCAGAATTATCAGGAAAAACTAAGAGTTTTAGAAACAAAAATTAACATTTTATCATTATCTCACCCTCATGTTGTTCCATATGACTTTCTTCTGTAAAACACAAAAGAAGATGTTTGGTAGAATGTCCAAGCTTCTGTTTTCCATACAATGAAAGTGGATACTGCAGTCACCCGTATCCAGTCCGTATCCAGCCCAGGTGGTGGATCAGCACCTAGAGACGACCTCTACAGCCCTGAATTTCAGCGGAGACCAGGACAACTAGATGAGCCCCAGAGACAGACCCCCAGTGAAGACCTCGTCACCTAGACGGCCATCGGGACAAGACCCAGGGAACCAGATGAGTCCTCTGCACAATCTAACTTTGCTGCAGCCTGGAATTAAACTGCTGGTTTCGTCTGGCCAAAAGAGAACTGGCCCCCCGACTGAGCCTGGTTTCTCCCAAGGTTTTTTTCTCCATTCTGTCACCAATGGAGTTTTGGATCCTTGCTGCTGTCGCCTCTGGCTTGCTTAGTTGGGGACACTTAATTTCCAGCTATATCGCCAACTTGATTGCACAGATACTATTAGAACTGAACTGAGCTGGACGATGACATCGCTAAATTCAATGATGAACTGCCTTTGACTGAAAATTGAGTGGTTAATATTGTCCTTCTGCATTGAATTTGATACTGTAAAGCTGCTTTGACACAATCTGTATTGTTAAAAGTGCTATATAAATAAAGGTGACTTAATTTGATACTGATTTGTACAGTAAATAAAAAACACAAAAATATCATAAAAATAGCCTATGTGACTCACTGTATGAATTATATTCACTAGGGGTGTAACGATACGCGTATCGTGTATCGAACGATTCACGGGCAGTTCCAAATGGAAGTGATCATCCCTATCCCCTTGGAGTGGGGACTTTGGAGTGAACAGGGCACGTGCGTGTCGTTATTTAGTCGTTTGGAATGCACTTGGTGAAGGGAGCGATCTAATTTCCTCATGATCTTCAGCTGGGATGTTCCCGTGACAACACAGCACGGTGTCAGTCAGCAGATTCGCTGTTTAAATGTCAAATGTCTTTTTATTTTTGTTATCATAACTGTTGCAAATAAACATACATTTTATATTTTTAAAAGTTTTTAAAATATGCTATATAATATATAAAAAATAATATATATAAAACTTTTTAAAATGTATATATTTTTTTATGCTGGTGTCCGTCAGCGAATCTGCTGACTGACACCGTGCTGCGTTGTCACGGGAACATCCCAGCTGAAGATAATGAGGAAATTAGATCGCTCCCTTCACCAAGTGCATTCCAAACGACTAAATAACGACACGCACGTGCCCTGTTCACTCCAAAGTCCCCACTCCAAGGGGATAGGGATGATCACTTCCATTTGAAACTGCCCGTGAATCGTTCGATACACGATACGTGTATCGTTACACCCCTAATATTCACTATAAAGACTTCTGGAGTCACATGATTTGAGTTTTGCGAGGAACATGCCCAAATTTAAGTCGTTATTTGTGGAAAATCTTCCTTTCAAATCTCCTTAATCAGATCACTATACCTTTTTTTGTACAGAAAACCAAAGCTTGGACATTCTATCTAGCATCTTTTGGTTTTTGAAAACTCAGAAATCCTGATGAAAATATCATGACTTTTTATGTAGAACATCCATTACCATTCAAAGTTTGGGGTTGGTAAGATTTTTGTAATGTTTTTGAAGGAAGGTTCTTCTGCTCACCAAGGCTGCATTTATTTGATCAAAAATACAGTAAAAACAGTAAAATTGTGAAATATTATAATATAAAATAACTTTTCTATTTGAATACATAGTAAAATGTCATTTATTCCTGTGATCAAAGCTGAATTTTCAGCATCATTACTCCAGTCTTCAGTGTCACATGATCCTTCAGAAATCATTCTAATATGCTGATTTGCTGCTCAAGAAACATTTATTATTATTATTATCAATGTTGAAAACAGTTGTGCTGCTTCATATTTTTGTAGAAACATGATACTTTTTTTTCAGGATTCTTTGATGAATAGAAATTTGAAATAAACAGCATTTATGAAGATCGTAGGAGACATCTTGAAGCGCTACTTGCTGATAAAAGATGCTGTGAGGTAATCCCAGAAGGTGCTCTTTGGTTGGGTTCGAAATAACACACTCTGAGGAAGGCTGAAGTCCGAAATGCATTAGTGTGCATAGTTTTTAATGTTTAGATGGCCAGTATGTGAATAAAGGCTTTTTAACTTTTTGGACCAGAAGAAGTGCCTTGGATTCTTCTTTTTTCACAATAGCATTTATTTGAAATAGAAATCCTTTGTAACATAATAAATGTCTTTTCTGTCACTTTAGATAAATTTAATGCATCCTAACTGAACCAAACCTCTGAACAGTAGTGTACATGTTCTGCCTGAAAGCCGTTGAGACGTTATGTTAACATTTAAGGAGACACAGACAGGTGGTTAGGACAGAAAAACTAGTCAGCCCAACCTGAAAATCCTGTTTTAGGAAAATTAACAGTGGGGAAATGAACAGAGCAAGAACATTCCCATTCTCCTACTGAATAACTAAGCAAGAAGGGTCTGATTAGCAGTCTCAGATTCCAAACGCGTTGGACAAAGACCCTGAGAAAGAGACACAGAGAGACGTGTCGGAGAGACGTTAGCATTTTGCTAACACTTTTGAGAGTGAGAAAACATTGCAGAGAAGCAGACAGAAGCAGCACAACATGTTCTGACATGAAAGGAAATTTGTGATAATTACTCAAAAGAAACTCAAATTAATATGTAACGGTACTAATGGAGACCAATTTAGCTTTCCTTGTTCCTTATTATGTGGCTTTTCTGAAATACGTGATTCACACATTGTGGAGTCAAATATTTTTGCATATTCACTGCTAAACTAACCTAGACAAGCAATATCCTACATACAATACCAGTGTATTTTGCATCACTTTGAATTTTCTTTCTTCTCAGATAATAAACCTAAACTCAAATGAATGAATGAATGAATGATGCATTTATATAGCGCTTTTATTGTGTATTGCCATACACCCAAAGCGCTTTACAATCATGTGGGGGGTCTCTCCTCAACCACCACCAGTGTGCAGCATCCACTTGGATGATGCGACGGCAGCCACAGGACAACGGCGCCAGTGCGCTCACCACACACCAGCTACAGGTGGAGAGGAGAGAGAGTGATGGAGCCAATCAAGTTGATGGGGATTATTAGGAGGCCATGATTGACAAGGGCCAGTGGAGGGAAATTAACCAGGACACCGGGGTTACACCCCTACTCTTTACGAGAAGTGCCATGGGATTTTTAATGACCACAGGGAGTCAGGACCTCGGTTTAACGTCTCATCCGAAAGACGGTGCTTTTTACAGTATAGTGTCCCTGTCGCTATACTGGGGCATTAGGACCCACACAGACCACAGGGTGAGCACCCCCTGCTGGCCTCACTAACACCTCTTCCAACAGCAACCTAGTTTTCCCAGGAGGTCTCCCATCCAGGTACTGACCAGGCTCAACCCTGCTTAGCTTCAGTGGGCAACCAGTCTTGGGCTGCAGGGTGATATGGCTGTGGCCAAATCAATAGTTCACATCCATGTTTTGACTTATTTTGTAAGCAAAAGTACAATAAGCAGGATCATTTACAGTCAGTTGGTCATTTTGCGCAATATAAACTCCTTAAGGGTAATAACCCTTCCACTTTGTGTTTATTTAGTGATTATGACCGTCTGACTGTATATTATCTCTTACACGTCTGACACTGCAACCAGAGTTACTAATTAATCCTGATTGGTCGGTTTTGAGTTTCACACTGCACACTGGTAAACCCTGGGTTAACGTTCTTATTTGTATGTAGATTAAAACATCAATGGTTTATTGATGGTCTCTACACATTCAAACTAGTGCGTTGCATTAAGTTACGTCACATGCGAGAGCTTAAAAATTCCATGGAATTGTGCTGCATGTAAAACATAACATAAGGGTGATTAAGTAATGATGGAATTTTCAGAGTATTTTCTGTAAATACAGTTTGCAAAGACTACAGTTAGAAAACACTAAAAAACTCCACAGATATCATGACAGATAAAGCCGAAGACCTACAGCAACATACAGCTCAACACAACTATGAAAACACAAGGTGAACTCAAGACCCTCGCAGAATGTCCGGTTAGGCAACTTTATGGGGGGTTGGTGCTGCGAGCAGTGTGTCTGCTTGAGTAATTTAAGCACGGGCCCCACAGCGAGAATAGGACAGTCTGGTTTGTGGCCAGGGGCCTGTTGCATTAGCAATGCGTTGCAAGTTACAGCTTAACCTAGGTGTAGCAGAAATGACAAATAATGCAGCATGTTGGAATTAACACAATTGCAAGTTTCCGATTTGCTCACGTCTTGTCGAACTTATTTGCTCACATCTTTGTCAAACTCAATTAGAACATTGTGACAAAGTAAAAACAACCAAAAGCATTGTATTAAGCAACTAAGTGGTAGTTTTTAAAGAGCTTAGTAGGGCTGCACGATATATTGCATGCGATTGTCATGGGCATCTAGTAGTTCACCGACAAGCTACGCAATATCACGTTCACTATCGCATGCGATTCATCTGCGATTCTGAGCGCGAATTGCATAGCTTGTCGGTGAACTACAGCTCTGTGTATTAAATGCCGCTCTATTTGAAAACAGGTGATGGAGATTTACCGCTAATCACGGAACCGGCTTTACTGACGAGATGCACATGACTATCGCATGCAAAATATGGTGCAGCCCTAGAGCTTAGCAATTTTTTATTCACTAAGTCTTGCATAAGGAATAAACAGAGCAATCAAACTACGTACAGTAGTCGTTTCTAAACCCCAATGTGAAACAATAAGGTATGCAAAATGAAAATTGTCCAAAATAAAATATAAGATGAAAATCTTGATAAATAGCAGCAAAACAAATAAATAAATAAAATTTAAAAAAATCAACGTTTAACTGTACAGTCACATAATCTGAGGGAAATCTGAATTTTACAAGCAAATAAGTACCAGTTTACAGAGAGATTAGGACTTACTAGAGAAGTCATGCATAAAGAACGAATTTAGCAACCAAACTACGCACAAACTAAGTAGTTATTAAACTACCTAGTGTGAACTTCAAAATAATTCCAAATAAAAACATAAACTAAAATCTTGGTGAAGAGCAATTTTGACGAAAAAATAAATTAAAATAATATATATATATATATATATATATATATATATATATATATATATATATATATATATATATGTATAAATTTTCAGTGTTGTAAATAAAACCAATATTATTGCAGTGTTTTACAAGAAAATGCCATTTCATAAAGCAGTCTTCTTTATTATTAAAACTGCCAATTATATTAACAGTAATAACATAAAATAATATTTATTTTTATAATTTCTTTCGATATCTTTTGAGTTTAATAGGAATTATGGAACAGTTTTTGTCATCGTTTGTAACCCATTCTTTGTACAATAAATGATTAAAAGAATAAGAACCTGAGAAAGCTGCAGAAAGAACAAGCCGAGCTCAACATGCTCCATCATTGCATAGTTCTGGTGAGTTGTGCTGAACTTTGATTCCTATTTCTTTAGACATTGTTTTTCAGGTAACAGTCCGTGGATATAAACGCACTCGTCCAAACGCAACTTGTTAAAACTTTTCATAATTCATCGTTTGTAACAGAAAATTATCATTAATATTATTTAACTATTAATTAGGCTACATTTATAACAGCAACCTTTTTTAAAGTGCAACATAAAAGAGGCTTTTTTCTGATTTTTTTTTTTTTTTCAAAGTGCAACATAAAAAGGGAACGCAGGCTAGCCTACAGTCTGTACAAGTACAAGTGTTCGGCTGTTGTACAACTACTGGGCCGCTTAAGTGAATCGGCAAGTCCTGCTGCTTTATTTTTCGGTCTTCATGTTTCGTGCCAGGAAAACCAACATATTCACTTTGTCTGGTTTCAGCGAGGATCTTAACGGAGTGACAATGTTGCCAGCCGCACTGAATACATGCTCTGAGGGAGTGCTCATAGCACATATAGTCATATATTTGTTACACTTTTGATGTTCCTGGTCAAAAAAGACCACAAAAAACCCTTAGAATGCTGTATTATTACCAAATACTAGATTTAAGCTTTTTATTAACTTTCTTGCAATGAGCACGGGTTTTGCATTTCTTTTTGGAACTGATTGATGACAGGCCTCATTGATCTGAGCTTATGCACCTCAGGTGACAAAATTACACACATCCACAAAATAAAGTTTTTTCACTCAAAAACTGAGGAGAATATAGTGCATGCGTTTAATTGTTGAGTCCTAATTTAATTACAACCTGAAGAACTGGTAGTGCAACCCATCTCAGATTTCTATGATCAGAAAATTGAGCCATTATAAACGGAGATGGAAAAACCCCATCAACATTTATGTAGTTGGTGAATCTGAGACAGGCACTGCAAGATTCAATTCAATTCAATTCAATTCAAGTTTATTTGTATAGCGCCTTTTACGATACAATCGTTGCAAAGCAGCTTTACAGGAAATTAAGTTTCTACAATATATTTATATATTGTAGAAACTTAATATATTTAACTTATGGCAAAATTTGGTAATTCTGTATGTTGTCTGAGGGTTGGCATCCTCTGAGGTCCTCTGATCTGGGTCAAATTACAGAGAGTCGTGGTAATGCACGCCGTGTGTGTGTGTGTGTGTGTGTGTGTGTGTGTGTGTGTGTGTGTGTGAGAGAGAGAGATCTCGTGTCCAGCGACATGCCCCTATCTGATGATAGTACTAGTTTCACTGTCAAAACAGCCTAAGGATTCGAGTTTATTAGGGCTCGAGAACTTTCAAAACAGCAGATCTATTCCTGACCAGGGCTTGAAGCAATAAATACAGGTGGACGAATGAATGGAGACGTTCTGATTCAGGCCAATACTTACTATTAGTAGAGCAATCATCACTTAATTTGGGTTAGGATAAAAAAAAAAATCCCACTTATATTGAACAAGGGACCAAAGACACGTATATAACATAGCGACTATGATATCTAAACCCTAACGAATCAGTCCATGGCCATTTATTACACAATAAACTCTCTTTTGCAGCTCTGCAAACACATTAAAAGCATAAGCAACCTGTCAGATAACACTGCAACCAGCTTTATCACGTTGTCTATTTGAAGAAGGCGCCCTTAACATTGCAGATGTGCTGTGAAAGAGCAGTTCAGAGTAAATTACACCAGACCCGGGAGAAAAAAACTGCAGTAAATACAGATTAGAGAAAGCCTGCGGGACGCTGAGATGGTCTTGTAAATGCATGCTCAGCTAACATAGCAAAAAGTGGTCACTTTGTAGCAAAAATAGGATTAAATGACAATATTAAGTACTAAATTATCACATGGTGTCTGATATGATATAACGGGATCATTATAAAAAAAGTACTGTGGTGGTACCATGGTACATTAATGTAATTTACATTAATGTACATTAATCATATTACCAGATTCATATATCATGGTATTTACATAATAATCCAAGGTAGTCAAAGAATACAACAGCAAGCAATGAAAAAAAAAACGTACATTGAAAAAAAAAAATTGGTAGAAATGATTTTCACTCAGAAACTTCTAATAAATTTTACAATAAATTACAAAGGAATGGCAAGTAACACATTGAGTTAATTTAGTAATAAAGTAGAAAGGAGTGTTATTTTAGTATCATTGAGATACTATTATACTTTTCATTAATATTCTGAAAAAAAAATGAAAAAAAAAGTTTTTAGTTTTATATTTTCTGATTTGATTTGATTTCTAATAAAAAAATTTTTTTAAGTAATCTTGTTTTGTTTTTGCTATTTTTTTATTTTATTTTAAATGTCTAGATTTTTTTTTCCATTTTAGTTTTACTTATTGTTGTACTTCAAGTTAAACTAAATGAAAATGAGAAATGTTGCCTTGGCAACTAGCCAAAATAAAATGATTTTTAATAGGTTTTCTTATATTTTATTTTAAAGTGTAATTTATCTCAAGCAATGAAAAATGTTTTTTGTTATGGTTTTAGTTAAAGACTGCAAAATGCACTCCAATAATCTTTGTTATTTTTTATTTACAGCTTCGAAAAATTATTATATAAAGAATTATAATAAAAAAATTATAATATAAATAAAGTAATATAATAAAATAAAATAATAATAATAAAATTTTAATTGTACTCAAAATAGGCTACATAGTCTTTATGATATAATTACTATTGATTATTTATTTATTTATTTTTTGGAGTGATATATGACTTTTTTGTCATGAACCTATAAACAGATTAACCTACAAATTTAAACAGTCTGGTTGACAAAATTGTCTTGTTTTCACTGGTTCTCAACTAATATTAATATGAATTATTAATTAATTACTAATATTAATAATGTCATATGAAAGTTTATAGTACTCAATAGTAGTCAACGCATACCATGTAATTAACATGTTAGAAATCCACCATTCCAGAAAGTGATTAAGACTCAATGTCATTCTGAGCTGCTACAGCAGTTTAATGGACACACAGTAACTACACCTGTGATATTATGTAACTCTCTTTCACCACAGGAGCAAAAATCTCTTCTCTTCTCAAACCCAGAAGGCATAATGTCAACAAAACCGTCTGATGTGCTCAGAAAGCCTGGTCAGTGATTTTAGTCAGACAGAGAAATCAAGCTCTGGTCAGTCACAGCACGTGAAGCTCTGTAAATCT
The DNA here is from genome assembly GCA_027422415.1 of Schizothorax lantsangensis. Classification (NCBI taxonomy): domain Eukaryota; kingdom Metazoa; phylum Chordata; class Actinopteri; order Cypriniformes; family Cyprinidae; genus Schizothorax; species Schizothorax lantsangensis. The sequence continues at coordinate 25,656,479 of CM049854.1, forward strand.
AGAACCACATGATCTAAAACTACATATCACAACCAGAAAACCACCAGGCATGAAACACACCGAGACTAATCAAATCCTGCATGTTGTTAAGACACTAATTCTCTGTACACCTGCTCATAAATACAATATTCTATGAAAAGAACTAAAGAAATAGTCAAACATATTATCATTAATATTATTACATAATATTAATAAAACACTATGTAATCTACAATATAAAATATACAACAATAAATATAAGAAAATGCATAGATTTAATAGATTAAAACACAAATTCAGAGTTACAGAGCAAACTAGAACAGGACATAAAGCAGAAAGGAACATAAAACAACTGAGAGTAGAGTAGAGTAGAGTAGAGTAGAGTAGATAGAGTAGAATAGAATAGAATAGAATAGAATAGAATAGAATAGAATAGAATAGAATAGAATAGAACAGAATAGAATAGAATAGAATAGAATAGAACAGAACAGAACAGAGTAGAATAGAATAGAATAGAATAGAATAGAATAGAGCAGAGTAGAATAGAATAGAATAGAACAGAACAGAACAGAATAGAATAGAATAGAATAGAGCAGTATGAGGGAGTGCAGGAGGTGATCTTCAGTTCACACAACACTGACTGACAAACACAAACACCGAGTCACCTTCAGCCGCAGCAGCCAGCGCTCGCCAAACATCGCGCGTCGAGGCGTCAGTGAGCCGATGGCGGTGCTGTCAGCGCGATCACTGCAGCGAAAGAGCATTTATATCAGTTCTATAAACACATAATCTCAGCCGAGACTCGTCGCGCACCTCCGCCGCTGTCAAACTGCAGCTGCAGCTCTCGCGCGCCGCCCGGAAACGGCGTCATGCCGCACAGATGATCATGCGGACGCACGAACACACCCCCCGACACACCTCAGCGCTCGGCCAATCAGAGCGCAGGACACGCCCCCTGACGGGAACGCTGATAAAGTCTCCAGTACGTGAAGAGAACAGATTGTCTGAATGTCTGTCCACTGCATACAGTAATATTCAGCACATACTGTACACTCATCATCTCGCCAACATCCAGCTTAAACATTGACAGTTACTATGCAATGCAATACTGTACTGAAGAAGGGAATAAAAACAAGACAAATGCAATTCAGTTATAGAACATAGACACAAATCTCTGCAAGATCAAAACAGTGATGATTATAATGCAATGCAAATATTTAATTTATAGAAAAAGCAATGTAAAAACAATAAAATGGCAACAAAAAGAGTAAATCTGTCGAAAACACAACTACAACCATTTTTCATCCAGAATATGTGTATGTGTGTGTGTGTGTGTGTGTGTGTGTGTGAGACCCTGGCCCTCAAAACCAGTCATAAGGGTCAATTTTTTTAAATTGAGATTTATACACCATCTGAAAGCTGAATAAATAAAGCTTATATAAATAAAGCTTTCCATTGATGTATGGTTTGTTATGATAGGACAATATTTGGCTGAGATACAACTATTTGAAAATCTGGAATCTGATGGTGCAAAAAAATCAAAATATTGAGAAAATCACCTTTAAAGTTGTCCAAATGAAGTTCTTAGTAATGCATATTACTAATCAAAAATTACGTTTTGATATATTTACGGTAGGAAATTTACAAAATATTTCATGGAACATGATCTTTACTTAATTAATAATTTTGACCCATACAATGTTGGCTATTGCTACAAATATACCTGTGCTACTTATGACTGCTTTTGTGCTCCAGGGTCACACACACACACACATATATAGCATAAAGAAATTTCATTTCTAGTCTATATTTATTATTTTATTATTATTACATTTTCAACAGTGTAATTAGATTACTGTACTAATTGCTCTCTAAAAAGTAATGCATTCCTAATTACTAACTACTTTCTGAATCCTATATCAACTGCCTCGACCAGCTGAACAATACAAGGGTCGAAATGAAATTACATAAATGATTCTTGAAGTGAACAAAGTATTTAAAGGTAGAAGGTAACATTAAAAACAAGTTAACGTTAAATGTTAAATTTTGATGTTAAATTCACTATTGTTTTATATATTCAATGTAATTATATCAGAAGTTAAATTACAGAAAAAATAAGAGTAACTCCTTACTTTTTCAAGGGAAAAGTAATTAAATGACAGTAATTCATGCATTACACAGTTTACACCCAACACTTCATGTGAAATAAAACAATACAAAAATTATATATATATATATATAGCTAATTTCTAGTACTATAGTACAGTAGCCTATATGTAGCTTGTATCTAGCCTATATGTATAGTACAGTATATGTAGCTTATTTAGTTGTTTCATCCTGTGATGAAAAATTATATATATGTTTTAAAATATTTATATATTTTTTTTTTTTCTTCTTTGTGTGATTCACCCACAAATTTAAGCACAATTTCTTGTTTTTATGTACTCTATTAATTATATCATGAAAGTATTTTCTCAGACTTTTGGAAACACTGAACAAATCTGTGTTTGAGTTGCACTGCTTGAACATCAGTGAAGTATAATTTGATTTTGATGCATTTCAGTGCAGATTGCAGTTGAGAATGTGTACGCTTTTCTGTATTCTTACAGCAGTCCAGAGAGTCTGTAGACAGACAGACAGACAGACAGAAAGACAGAGACAGACAGACAGACAGACAGACAGACAGACAGACAGAGACAGATAGAGACAGACAGACAGACAGACAGACAGACAGACAGACAGACAGATAGAGACAGACAGACAGACAGACAGACAGACAGATAGAGACAGACAGACAGACAGACAGACAGACAGACAGACAGACAGACAGACAGACAGACAGACAGACAGAGACAGATAGAGACAGACAGACAGAGACAGATAGAGACAGACAGAGACAGACAGACAGAGACAGATAGAGACAGACAGAACAGACAGACAGACAGACAGACAGAGACAGATAGAGACAGACAGACAGACAGACAGACAGACAGATAGAGACAGACAGACAGACAGACAGACAGACAGACAGACAGACAGATAGAGACAGACAGACAGACAGACAGACAGACAGACAGACAGACAGACAGACAGACAGACAGACAGACAGACAGAGACAGATAGAGACAGACAGACAGACAGATAGAGACAGACCGAGACAGATAGAGACAGACAGACAGACAGACAGACAGATAAAGACAGACTGACAGACAGAGACAGATAGAGACAGACAGACAGACAGAGACAGACAGACAGACAGACAGACAGATAGAGACAGACAGAACACGGTGCTTGAGCTCTCAAAGATATAAACAATAAAACAGGTATATGTGCTGTGATCTGCAGCAGGACTGCATCACATCACACAGCCTCAGTCTGACAGAGACGCCTGCGCTCAACCAGAACTACTGCACATGTACAGGTACAAGAAACATATCCACCATTTACCTCAAAGGAACATCGGAAATACTTTTTTTGGGTTTGGTGAAGTATTTTACTTGATTATATACAGTTGCCGCTGTATTTATTATGAAAGGTCTACTATAATGTCACATCTACTTGGGATTTAAAATCCTATACATACTACATCTGTAAATATATCTATAATTTTTCTATACTACTGTAGTAATATATCTATTTGTAAATATATCTTTTTTATATAAATAATTTATTTTTTAGAAACAAAAGATTTTTTTTACCATATTTTACTATAAAATTGTATGTAGTTTTCTATATATTATATATATATATATTACATATAAGGTAACTTACACTTTAATCAATTAAGAGGTTTTTGTTAATTTTTTACATTATCTATCTTTATCTAAAATCCTATACATATCTGTAAGTATCTGCAACTATATATATATATATATATATATATATAGATTTTTCTCATCATACAAACTTATCTAGACAAAGCTAGTTTTCAGTAAAAAATTTTGTCATACACATTGTCACACACACACACACACACACATACACACACACACATCACATCACACATCACACACACACAACACACACACACACAACTACAACACAACATATTCAATTTTACACAAAACAACACACTGATACACAAACACACACACACGTCACACACACACACACACACACACAACACACACACACACATGAGGACACAGGTTATAGTGAGGGTCTGCCATATCATGACTTAGATTTTTAAGACCACATGCAGTATATAGACCTACTTAGGTTATAAAATCCTATACATATTCATGAATATCTATGATTTTTAAAATAAATCTATTTATAATTACATGATTTTTTTTCTTTTACCGGTAACTAAAGGTTAACCAGTTTTTATGATGTCGTTTTTATGTTCTTTTAAAATGAAAAGCATCTTGAGATGAGGCAAGCAGGCAGGTTGGCAGACGGCAGCGTCTCATCCAACTTAAAAACTCTTTCCATTGCAAAAGCACTTTGAGGAAAGACACAGGGCTTATGTTGTGAAATCTTCCAGACATAAATTCTGGACTTGCACTGATATTGCCCAGGGAGCAAGTGGGTGGGAGGAGATGGGGCAGATTTCAACAGAGCAGTGAAGGTGAGGTCCTCTCCTCTGGACAAGCTCCAGACAGCCCTGCCAGCCGAGGGACTGGAGCACTGTGCAGGAACAGGACGGCTGATCAGGGACTCTGGAGAACTGGACACCTCCCAACATCTGAAGCATGAGCTTGCTTATTAACTCTCTATGTACAGCAGTACAACAAGTATTTATATAAACATACTGTATAAAACGTGCTCATCATTCTATGTATCACTTCTCACACAGTAAAAATGTGTCTTTGTACAAGAATTGTACACTGAAATAATATTTGGAGTAGAAACAATTTCACACCGAAATTGCTATTAAATTTCGCAATTAAAAGAATAGTTCACCCAAAAATGAAAATTTGCTGAAAATGTCCTCACCCTCACCCTAGATACGTTTGTTTTCTTCTTAAGTTTGTTTCTTCATCAGATTTGGAGAAATGTAGCATTACATCACTTGCTCACCATTGGATCCTCTGCAGTGAATGGGTGCCGTCAGAATGAGAGTCCAAACAGCTGATAAAAACATCACAATAATCCACAAGTAATCCACACCACTCCAGTCCATCAGTTAACATCTTGTGAAGCGAAAAGCTGTGTTTGTAAGAAACAAATTCATCATTAAGACATTTTAACTTCAGATCATTGCTTCCGGCTAAAATATGAGCTTTCTCCAGTAAAAAAGTTGTCTCGCCTGAAGCAGGAAAGAAATATGCACAGATCAAGCACCGATTACAAGCAAAAACAGTCCAAAACAGCTCTAAACAAATATGTTGGTGGATTTTGATGTGAGACGACAAAAGGAGATTTTCACGGGAGGAAGCATTATTATAGATTATGGACTCAAAAGCATCTTAATGAAGAATTTGTTTCTTACAAACATGCAGCTTTTCACTTCACCAGATGTTAACTGATGGACTGGAGTGGTGTAGATTACTTGTGGATTATTGTGATGTTTTTATCAGCTGTTTGGACTCTCATTCTGACGGCACCCATTCACATCCATTGGTGAGCAAGTGATGGAATTCTGCATTTCTCCAAATCTGATGAAGAAACAAACTTATCTACATCTTGGATGGCCTGAGGGTGAGCACATCTTCAGCAAATTTAAATGTTTCATTGAACTATTCCTTTTATTTTTGACCTTTATCAAAAGGCAAACCATAATCCCAAAATTAAGTGTAGAATAACATGCAAGTGTTTTAGCAGTGGAAAAAGGGATGAATTTAGATATTGTGCACAGCATGTCCCAATATCCCATTTAGGGTTCTTGCAAAATAAAGAACTTGGAAAAGTGTGTTTGATGAAACATCAGAGAATAGTCATGGCAGAGGCTTTGTTTAAAGTGGAAAAACAAACATCCTGGACAATGAGACTGCAAGATGCTGAAATAATGGGACTTGCATAATGTATGGTGAAAACACTGATTTTTGCAAAGCGCAGCTGGGATCTCCTGAAGGCTTTGCTGAGGAAACCGTGTGGAAAATCAATCATTGTCATCTGAAATGTTTCCTAACAATAATCTTCTGATGAACCCTTTTAGTTTTCTTTTTTTGCGGCACAAGACACCAATATAATTCATTGTTTAATTAAAAATGCCCATGGTAACAATTAAAACAATGTCAGCACATTATTTCAACATTTTTTAAAGATAAATAAATAGTGTAATCGATACATTTTATAAATATGCAACATTTAAAATGCATGTGACAACTTGCCCCAACATGACATTTTTGAGAAATTCCTTTGTGAACACTACATACAGTACTGTCACTGTGTTTTATTATGTTCACTTGTTACTCAAAAGATATTACACAAATATAATCACATTGGAAATGTTGAATTCTAACAAAAATTCTAAATTTTAAATTCTCATTTTAAATTGTGATGCTAAATGACAGTTTTCTGTTAACTTTATATATTTTTTCTGTTAACTTTATTAATGAATGCATGAACATTGTTTTATACAGGTGCATCTCAATAAATTAGAATGTTGTGAAAAAGTTCATTTTTTCTTGTAAGTTATTTCAAAAAGTGAAACTTTCATATATTTTAGATTCATTACATGTAAAGTAAAACATTTCAAACGTTTTTTTTTGTTTTAATTTTGATGATTAGAGCTTACAGCTCATGAAAGTCAAAAATCAGTATCTCAAAATATTAGAATATTTACATTTGAGTTTCAATAAATGGCCATCCCTACAGTATAAATTCTGGGTATCTCTTGTTCTTTGAAACCACAATAATGGAGAAGACTGCTGACTTGCAATGATCCAGAAGACGAACATTGACGCCCTCCACAAAGAGGGTAAGTCACAGCAGGGCCGTGCAGAGACCTTTGGAGGGGCAGGTGCTCAAAGTATAAAAGGGGCACATGAACACGGCTTTTAATAGGGCTGTGCTTCTTGCTGATATGTGCATTGAAATGGATGCTTCTGTATTGATACAGCAGCAAATGCCATGACGCAGGTTTGAATAAGAAACACAGAACAGAAAAGACCATTTTAAGTTTAAATGTTAAAGACATTTTTTTGCACCTCTTAATTACTCTGGAATGATTATTAATAATTATTACTATTATTATTTTATTATTATCGTTGTTGTTGTTGTTATTGTGTTTACAGGGTATGGTGGTTTTGCTGTAGTAAACACTACTGTTGTTGTTGTAGAAAAAAACATTCCTGTCTTATTTAAAATAGAATTCTAATCCTGTTCTGAATTTATACATTTTTTGAATGATAATGATTAAAAACAGGATTGATAAGTATAATTCGGAGGATGAGAAAATCAGTATAAGCCTGTTTTACCAGTGTTGTGATAATAATTTTTAAGGCACTCTACGTTTTTTTAAATAAATACTGTAATAATAATAGTTCAAAGTATGAATAGTTTTTAGTCAGATAACATTAAAAAAAGACAAGGCCTCGACACGCTTTAAACTTTTCCCAATTAAACAGCAAGAACGAAAGAGAACAAGCACCTTTGTTTTTATTGCTGTGTGTAGAACTACATTAGCTGCATTTTTTATTTAATATTAATTTTAATAAAATGTAAATTCGTCCCCCGCACTTTATTCCAGCTCGAGCAAGTGTTTTCACATAGATGTTTCTAGATTTAAATCTAGATTTAAATTAAAAGAGACATGACCTGACGTTTTATTCGTATCCAAAATGAGGAGATATGAATATCAGGAGAGCTGAACACTCTCGTGCAGTGCATGTTTCATTCATACTCGAAGTCAGAGGACGCTCTCGCGCAGAATCTTTAGACGTGCATATGGACAAACTCACACGGCTATCGCTGTAGCTGAGCTGAATAAAAAGCAGAAACGTTTTTACTGATGAAACGTGAAGACAATAAACACACGATTGCGAAAATATATGGTTTATGTGTGTTTTTCCAAGATATCTTCAGGTAATAAATAAATAAACTATATGAAAAATGCAGTACTGATTGACATGTCATTTAGTATAGAAACTATAAAATATATTTCCTGAATTATTCTGTGATAAAAATGGGAAAAGGGTGTTCGTAGTAGCCTTTATAAACCAATCATAAAATTGTCATTAGGAAAACACTGAACAAAAATATTGTAGCCCCTTGCTGCAGCTAACCGTGCTTCCACAGGCTACACACAGCAATATAAACAACAGCTGTGCATGATCTCTTCACGCGTTCTCGTAAAATAATAATAATTCAATAAAATAAGTTTACAAGCACACCCCTCTGCTGAGAACTCCACTTACCGGCAGCCGCGGACGTTATTGAAGGCATCCTAAAGCCATGTCTGAACATGAGGGATCTTCCCTGATGAGATCATCAGGTGAAAGGTCATCATGTGTATAATTTAATTTATGTCTAAACTATTATTAATTAATTTTACTAATAGTTAGATTGGGCAGGCTTTCACAAAAGGGCGTTTAATTACAAAAAAAAAAAAAAATTGCCTTGACAAAAGGGCACTTTGGGCATCAAGGGGAAAAGGGGCAGGTGCTCAAGCGCCCACCGCCCCCCCTCGCACGTGCCTGAGTCACAGAAGGTCATTACTGAAAGGTGTGGCTGTTTACAGAGTGCTGTATCAAAGCATATTAAATGCAAAGTTGACTGGAAGGAAGAATTTGGGTAGGAAAAGGTGCACAAGCAACAGAAAAGACTGTTAACTGGACTGTAGCAGTCGTAAGCGCTTCATGAACACTGATGGGAGAGCATTTGGAAAAACTCACTGATTCAAATGATCCGTTTAGAGCGAGTCTTCAGTGAACTGAACTCACAAGTAAAGAACCGGGAGATCTTGTGAGCGTGAGCGCTTAACTGATGCTGCAAAAAGTAAGTTACTAATGTCGAATTTTAGGATTAATTATTGTAACGTTAACTGAAAATCATATTTAGGTCAAAACTGTCAGTTGTTTGTGAACTAAATCTGCTGTAAAGGGTGATCTATTTAAGCCCTCTGAAATGCTTGAATGCAGACAGATCAATGTCAGTGTCTCTATGTTTTAGGTCAAAAAACAAAACATTAAAATAACACAGATTAAATAAAATAACTCATGAACGTTCATATTCCCCGCTGCTGTAACGTTAGCAGTTTTATTAAAATACTATACGCATTTAGCCCAATGTGACGTCTGGTTTATATTGTTTATCAACAGTTTACATTTTTATATTGTTTGGATCAACTAGCCGAGTAAGTTAGACAGATATGAATGTTTATTCATAACCATACTGAAAATAAGTAAATATTGTTAGCTGATGCTAACTGTCTAGCTAACAAGCTTGCTGGTGCTAAGTTGAGGAAATTTTTAGATATAAAGTCCAAATATTTTTATTCAACCACCCAGATAGAATACATCTGAGGTAAAAAGAAAGCATGTGATGTTCAGAACATAACTACAGTAATTATCAAAGTGGGAAGTGATGCCCTCTGGGGGCATTTGGACAGGCATGTTTTACACCACAGACAAGGTTTGAGAAGAAAAAAATCATTATGAAAATATAATTATATTTTCCTTAAAATGTTCTTCCTAACTTCAGGCCTTATTCTCATGTCATATATAACTGTGACGTTCTGCAAAACAAGTTTTAAAACATTTTTTTTTAACTGGTGAAAATTAGATGGTCAAATCTGTTTTCTCTCAGGTACATCAGAGTGTAAGCTTCACAGTGAACATTACTACATCACTCTCATCAACATAGTCCAAATCAACAACAAAATATATATCTTGACTCCATATAGTGGTTATTTTGGGAAAATCCCAGGTATTTTGAATAGTAGGATTATAAAAATATGTGCTAATGTAAAATTAAATAAAGTAGTCTATATAAAATTGTAAAATAAATCTCTCTATCAGTACTTTTTTACTTAAGTACATAAAAAATCGCGTACTTTTGTACTTTCACTCGAGTAAAATTGAAAAAGCAGTACTTTTACTTTTACTGGAGTAATATTTTATTATACGTATCTGTACTTTTACTCAAGTACTTGATCTGTGTACTTTGTCCACCACTGCAAGCAACAGGGATGACTGCAAGCTTGAGAATACTGTCAAGCAAAGCTGATTCAAACACTTGTGAGAGCTTCACAAGGAGTGAACTGAAGCTGGAGTCAGTGCATCAAGAGTCACCACGCTCAGACGTCTTCAGGAAAAGGGCTACCAAGCCACTTCTGAACCAGAGACAACATCAGAAGCGTCTTACCTGGGCTGTGGAGAAAAAGAAGTCAGTGGTCCAAAGTCCTCTTTTCAGATGAAAGTAAATTTTGCATTTCATTTGGAAACAAGGTCCCAGAGTCTGGAGGAAGAGTGGAGAGGCACAGAATCCATGTTGCTTGAAGTCCAGTGTTAAGTTTCCACAGTCAGTGATGATTTGGGCTGCCATGTCATCTGCTGGTGTTGGTCCACTGTGTTTTCTGAAGTCCACAGTCAACGCAGCCATCTACCAGGAAATTGTAGAGCACTTCATGCTTCCTTCTGCTGACAAGCTTTATGAAGACGCTGATTTCATTTTCCAGCAGGACTTGGCACCTGCCCACACTGCCAAAGGTACCAAAAGCTGGTTCAATGACCATGGTGTTACTGTGCTTGATTGGCCAGCAAACTCACCAGACCTGAACCCCATAGAGAATCTATGGGGTATTGTCAAGAGGAAGATGAGAGACGCCAGACCCAACAATGCAGATGAGCTGAAGGCCGCTATCAAAGCAACCTGGGCTTCCATACCACCTCAGCAGTGCCACAAACTGATCACCTCCATGCCACGCCGAATTGAGGCAGTAATTAAAGCAAAAGGAGCCCCTACCAAGTATTGAGTACATATACAGTAAATGAACATACTTTCCAGAAGGCCAACAATTCACTAAAAATGTTTTTTTTATTGGTCTTATGAAGTATTCTAATTTGTTGAGATAGTGAATTGGTGGGTTTTTGTTAAATGTGAGCCTAAATCATCACAATTAAAAGAACCAAAGACTTAAACTACTTCAGTCTGTGTGCATTGAATTTATTTAATACACGAGTTTCACAATTTGAGTTGAATTACTGAAATAAATGAACTTTTCCACGACATTCTAATTTATTGAGATGCACCTGTATATACAGTATATACTGTATATATATATATATAGGTTGGAAAATATTAAATAAATAATACAATAATTACATAAATATAATTAGATTTTATATTCAATTTATTCTTAATTCTTTTTTTATAAATCAACTGTGATAATAAAATAACTAAATATATATATATATATATTAAAAATAGTAAATAAATTTGAAAATAATCAAATACACCATAAAATGTGTCACTTGATGCATATGCATTTAAAACAATATATAATGTTAATAGCACCATTTTATATATGCAATCATAATGATGATATGTACATTTGGCCGGGTGGTGCAGATGAATGTGGAAAGACGAAGGAGATTGTCGTTGACTTCAGGAGAGTATCAGCATGCTCCTCTGACCATCTGGTGCGACCGTGCAGCACCAAGTTCCTGGGTGTACACATCACAGAGTACCAACAACACTGATGGAAAGCACAACAGCGTCTCTACTTCCTCCGCAAACTAAGAAGAGCCAGAGCCCCGGCCCCCATCTCTGTTATGAGGTGGTATGATGATGGATAGTGAGAGCAGCTGGCTAGGACATTTACAACATGCAAAGCTAGCTCAGCAGTTCTTCAGTCTGCTATGATGAGGAGTCTCCAAGCGCCAGACTGAAAGACAGCTTGGCTGTCAGGAAGCTGAACTCCCTCCCGTCCTTGAAAATCACTGAACTTTCACACTCCACTGAGACAAGCATCACTTGTACAGCATTGGACTGACCTCATTCATTCAACTACCTCGTCTGGCAGTCTGAATAAAAAAGACTGCTCCTTGTCACTTTAAATAGTCTTAAAGCTCTTTGCACTACACCATCTATATTCTGCACTGTTTGTTTGTTTGTTTATCTCACTGATTTGCACTATCTGCCATGTGCCTTATGCCAGTTTTATTTTTTTCCTACATGTCCTTATTTGTATATTTGTAATAGTTGCATCCTTATCTGTACGTTCTACTGTCTGTATGCACCAGGGAGTAAGAGAGTAACGCAATTTCAATTCTCTGTATGTATGTACGGTACATGTGGCAGAATTGACAATAAAGCTGACTTTGACTTTGATTTGAGATGGGAAATGGCAATATCTATCTGTCTGCACTGCATCAGAGTACCCAACAGATGGCGCCATGTCTCTGTTATGAGGTTATGATGATGCGCTGGCTAATAAACATGAGCTAGCTCAGCAGTTTTCCGTATGATTCAGCGCCATTTGGCAGAAAAGTTGAAATATTGCACAGCCTTTCCTAACAAATGTGTATGTATTGTAGCCTGATATTAAAAAAATGAAACGGGAGGAAAAAGTCCCTGAAATTGCTCCACACCGTCTGTTGATCTCATTTTGTGGCGCAAAAGCAAGAATTGTGACTCAGTATAGGCCTATGGGTTATTACACAAAATCGGTGCAAAACAGAAATTTAAAGTTTAATCAACAATTTTTAAAAAAAATATCCATGAAATGAAGACACCTTAAAATGTCAAGAAATTGTATTGTGCCATCTCAGGATATGTAATTTATTATTTTATGACAATTTTTCTACCTCATGCTTTGGTATTTTTGTCAAGCGTTACTAGATACTATAGTTTAATTAGAAGAACTCATATGCCATTGAATGATAGGCTATAGGCATTAGCTCAACAATATACCGAGGGTGACCTTTAAAATGGTTGAATTTTACACAGACAATCTTTAAAGGGTCAAACTTTATCAATGTCATCCCTGTTACCCACACAACTGTTCCTCTAAAAAGTAACAGGCTTGACGATTTCAAACCAATTTTCTAATTTCTAGCTAATAGTCAAGTTCACAAAAGCACATATTGTACACTTTGAAACGATTTATTTGGAGATATTGATTATTAAATGTATGTAAGAAATAATTGTTTAAATTTACATTTTAAAAACGGTAACAGTATTGACTGCATGATCCAGTCAAGCCTCATAAATCATCAAAAATAGAGCATTATAGAAGTGTGAGAGAAACATGCTTGTGTTTTAAGTGTAGAAATCCTGGTTGAGAGATGATGCAACCTCCTGGAAGTGATGTCACTTGAATATACATTATTTTACACGGTTTTTTTTTTTGATGAGGGTAACAGGGTTGACATGAAATCAGGGGACACCAATAAAATGATTTAATTTTATAGAAGAAAATGCACACTTATGCCAAAAACATTGCTTAACAATGAGACTATATTTAGAACAATATGCAAATGTGATTTTATATCATTTTACAAATTAAAAGTCCTGCTGAAAAAGAAAAATCATAGTGAGGGACAGGCCAAAAACCTTACCCTATACCAGCACAAATGCTCTTTAAATTATTTAAAATAATATTTAATTGACTTTATGTAATATTGATGAAAGCATACATAGTATTATGTTTTTAAATTGCACATTTATTTGTTGTTACATTAAATCTATGTTTGATTATTTCTTAGGGACGCAAAAGGCACCGATTTCGTGGAATGACCCACATAGCCAAGTGTTATTTAACGCTGAATTATTTTAGCATGAGAACAGTATGGCAAAGCTTTACACATGTTTTCACAGATAGAGTTGTCCAGTTCAGTTCATGTGTCTCAGTCTGAAGGGGTCTACACTAAAACATGTTTACTAAAAGGTCATAAGCAAGTCAAGTGTTTCTTCATGGGCTCTTTTGAAACACACTGGTTTGTGAGCATGTAGAGCTGATTACTTGACTAAAATATCAACACAAACTATAAACAACTGAAGGATACTCAAACATTTCATAAAATCAGGAAATAATGTGATTAGATGAGCTTCTTTACAAAGTGTGGGCAAAAGAGTCCCTGTGATCTTAATTCAGTCAGTATTTCTCAAGCTACGTGTTTATTTGATATTTCATTTCTTCAGCAATGTGAAATAAGACATAAGACATCTTTATTAACAGTCTGGTTTATGATGACAGATGCCATTTATAAATATTCTCTGTCAGATATGTAATAATGATCGATGCACTACATGAAGATGAACAGATATTGCTGAATTATATTCTCATAATATTATCTGCAAGAAAGTTTAAACAATAACCTTCCAAAATATCAAAAAACCCATAAAATAGCAAACTGAACGCAGTTTCATATTTTCTGTTGAAACAGGAAGGTGGGCTCATGCTTTTTGTAGTAGCTATAGAAAAGAATAATTGTGAATCCTGTTTAATACCAGTTATGATTTATCATTTTTTTTTTTTTTGTTGATTAATAATATGATTAATAAAATGTTATTTTTTCCCATTTTGCAGTTGGTTTTACCATTTATTAATGGTATTACTATTTATTAATTACTAGTTCAATTCAGTATAATTTATTAATTATCATTATTAATTATTAGTAATATTAGTAAAAATCTACATGCTTCCACACTTTACTTTTTAAATACTATATGTATTTGATCATCTTAACTAAATTTGTTAAAAAATTTAGTTGGCTATTTTTCTAATATTTTATATTTTTTATATGAATATAGTTGATAAATAAAATTAAACATTAATAGAATTAAAAAATCAATTTAATCTAAAAAATAAAAACAGCCTAAATTATATATATATATATATAATAATAGAAAATAACTAATAATAAAATAGTATAGTTTTAGTAATCATATAATAAAAACAGACAATGATAGATCATAACATCAATGATACAATTGTAATAATAAATAAAGCTTCTTTATTGGCATCTATTGTTCCTTAGCTCATTCAACAAAAGGTTGTTCACAGTGGAAAAGGGCTCTTCAGTGTAAAATGTGATAACAGCACTTGTGTGTTGTTGATTGAATGTACCTGTCAGAGGTGATGCATGAGAAGCGGCGCCTGCTGCTGGTTGACCGCTGCTGTGTCGCTGTCCTCCAGGGAAGGCAGTAGGTTGTATAGTTATCTCCTGATGGGGCAAAATCACTACCCTGAAACCACACAACCTACTACCTCACCCTGTACGAACATCAGGAGCGTCCCGAGACCACAGTCTGGCAAAGATCACGCTCCAAATGACCGCTGAGACCTCCAGATGCTGAAATATTCTCCCAACTTGCATAATATGAATGACAAATGATCTCATATTTCTGCAAAGCACTTCTGAAGCGCACATCTGTGAAAACTTTCCTCGAAAAAACTGCAGCAGAAGCAGTAGGGAAAAATCAATCATAGTGATCTGAAATGTTTCTTAACAAATGATCTTCTGGGAAATCATTTAATATCATCAAGTCAAAAATCAAGAAATCAATTAATCATTCAATCCCAATATGCACATCATGTAATTCAAATGTAATCATGTTTTAATAAGTTTTAATATTTTGTTGGTGAATGTTGTCCAGCCCAGAGACTTCATCAGTCCAACCCAATCCGGTCTAGCTGTGTCGCAGCAGTGTAATTAAAGTTAAACTAAACTGTAATATATATATATATATATATAAAATTATAAGCAATTATTAAAATTAAAATATATAACCATTTAAAATATATTAAATTTAAATATATAAATATTTATTATGTGTGTGTGTATATATATATATATATATATATATATATATATATATATATAAATAAACGTTTAAAAATCAAATCTATTCGTTCTCATTTTTGTTTAGTTAAACAAATTAAAATAAATAAATATAAAGTAATAAAAACTATGTAAACATAAAAAAACAAACTAATAAAAATGACAAAAACACACCAAAACCTTGACTAAAATTAAAAATGAAAACCCTAAAAATAGCTATATTAAAATATATAAAATAACACACACCTCATTATTAAAACAAATAAAAAATATTATAAAAACTACCTTATTTCAGCTACTTGCCACATTTTAAACATCGAAATTACAAATGAAACTAAAATGAATAAATGAAAATTATTAAAAAAATATATAAAAATACAAATGACACCAAAACTTCACCTGAAATTAAAATGAAAAGTGAAAATGTTAAAATAAAATTGAATTCAAAAGATTAACACAAACTATAAGAGTTTATCAATAATCCTAAAACAGCACTGGTCCATCCGTGGTCCGGCTTAAAGAGGAAGATGACGGTGATATTACAGCCTCTTCAGGAAAGACAGTAAGTTGTATAGTTATCTAACAGGAAGGGTGTCACCCTCAAACTATACAACCTACTACCTCACCCCAAAGGACAGTGAGATCCGCTGGAGATGTCCTCGCTTCAATACATCACAGCAGGGGTCTTCAACAGCACCTGCGGGGTCCAAACTCAGAAATATAAATATGAACTGTGCAAAAACAGTGTAAAAGACAAACACGGTAACGTGTGCATTTGAACTGGCACCTTTCATGAAGAGAAGTGTTTCAAACTCTCATCTGTAATGAAGAGAAACGAGTCTGTCAGTTTCTGATCAGGGTTTTCTTTAGGAACGGCTCAGATTTGGGTGTAGGTAAGGGACAGATCCGTCTCTACAAGGAGAAAAATCACACAAAACTGAACATGTGTTGAAAACCCAAATCCTGTCTTAGTTTGACTCATTTCCCAACCTGCCTTCTGCCTACACAAAACCCATCAAATATTTAGAGAGATTTCAAGATTTTATTAAGTTTACATTTAGAGTAACACAAACAAAACAATACAATTAAATATGTACATTATTATTTTAATTATTTAAATGTTTTATTCCATATTTAACATTTGCTTATTTCATAATCCCAACCTGCGTTCTTGCTAATGTTTCTGTCAGATCTCTTACTGTTAGCTGAAAACCTCATAAAATATGCATAAATATTTATATTTAAATTAGTGCTGTCAAACGATTAATCGCATCCAAAATAAAAGTTTTTGTTTACATAGTATATGTGTGTGCACTGTGTATATTTATTATGTATATATAAATACACACACATGCAAGTATATATTTAAGAAAAATATGTTATAATTTATATTATGCATAAATATATTTAATATACAAATATATAAATACATACATGTAAATATTTTCAAAATATATACTGTACGAGTGTGTATTTATTTATACATACATAACTTTTATTTTGGATGCGATTAATCACGATTAATCGTTTGACAGCACTAATTTAAATATTTTATTACATTTAAATTTAGAGTAAAGCAAATTATACAAATAATATATAGTTTTTTAAATACTTATTTTAATTATGTATTAAAATATTTTATTTAACATCTAACTATTTGTTTATTTAAATTCTTTATTTAAATATTGGTGTGAAAAATGAAGCAATAAATATTTATTTGTTTAATATTTAAATATTTGTTTGATATTTGTCAACTGATATGTAATCAGTCATATGTACTTATATATCATAAGTATGTATAAATATTTACATTTAAATATTGTATTAAGTTTAAGTTTAGATATATTGAATATATAAACATTTTAATAAATAATTTTAATTATTATTTCTTAGTATTTAAATATTTTTATTTATATTTAAATATTTTATTAAGTTTAAATTTAGATTAGAGCAAATGATTAAATAATAAAAATAAACATTTTAAATAATTATTTTAATTATGTATTATAATATTGTGTTTAATATTTAAATATGTTTATTTTAACTATGTATTTAAATGTTGGTGTTAAAAAAAATGAAGCAATAAAATACAAATATTTAAATAAATTATTATTTGATTTATTTATTTATTTTAATATTTATTGACTAATTTAATTGAAATCAATTGAAGAAATGCTAGTTTTGCTTACATAAAGCAATTTTCAGAATATTTCAATCATTTTTCGAGGTTTTTCACATGAACATCTTGAATTTCTAAATCATGAATAACATGACCTTGACAACTGAGACTGAATTATCTAAGACTTACCGACCTTGACACAAAGATTTCTTACTTATTCATTTTAGTTTAGTACTTCAAGTTAAATCAAAATGATGTTGCCTTGGCAACTAGCTGAAATAGGTTTTTAAAAAGAGTTTATTTGGTAATTTATTTGGTAATATATTATTTGGTAATATTTTTAAAAACATTTATTTCAAGTAACACATTTTTCTTATTATTATTATTTAATTATTATTTATGGTTTGTTAAGATTGCAGGACAGTTACACAACCTTGACTTCAAGCTCAACAAAAACAATCATAATTCAGAAAACATGCTCACCATATAATAGGTGTGTTCATATCATTATCTGTATAAATTGCATATAAAACTGAATAAATGACTGGATTGAAAACATCATAAAACTGTGCTACTGTGCTACCCAGCACACCCTTTAATCAGCCGATGCGGCGGCCCCAAGGGGCCCCAGGTGCAGACAGGAGGAATCCAGACAGCTGAGTTTGCTCAGCAGACACTAAATAGGGCAGGAGAGGCTCGGCGGCCCCTGGGTTCACAGGGCAGGGGCCTGCAGCAGCTATTTTTATATGCCAGCAGCTCCTGTTACAGATGTGCGGGACTCTGGCTGTGGGGAGGACCCCTGCGTGATCTCTGGAGCCCCGAGCACATGAGGTACAGTGCAGGGCATGAGCGCCAACGCAGCTAGAGGGCAAAGACACACATATGCAGCGCAAAAAATGCAAAACTTGCACACCAATGTGAAATGTCTGTTCGGGAGTTTTGGGGTCGGTACAATTTTTTTTTTTTTTTAAAAACCCGAATATTTTTATTCAGCAAGGATGCATTAAATTGATCAAAAGTAAGAGTAAACATTTCTAATACTACAAAAAAATTCATTTGAAAGAAATTTGGTTCTTTTGAACTTTCTATTCATCAAAAAATCCTGAAAAATGTGTCATATAAACAGTTCTGAGAAAATAGTCAGAATTGCGATATTAAATTTTGGCATATTGCACAGATTAGAAACAAATACAATAAAATAAAAATAAAGCAGGATGGAAATACAATAAAATAGTAATTGTTTCAAATAAAATGTACAATATGTGCATTAAGAATGTATGTATATATTTTTTAATTACATTATTTTATCCAAAGTAAATGATCAAACAACAATAACAATATCCTGCTGTCCAAACACTCATTTTTATTCAAATTTTAGGGTATTGCATAAAAATGCTGGATTAGAAAAATAAAATAATAAAGCAGTATGGAAACAAAATAGTAATTGTTTCAAATATTTTTTTGGTTTGTAAAATTACATTATTTGATTTTATCTGAAGTAAAATATCAAACAATAACAATATCCTGTTGTGCATATACTCATTTGTATTCCCATTTTGGGGTATTGCATAAACATGCTGGATTAGAATTTTTTTTTTTAAATAAAGCAGTATGGAAATAAAACAGTAAAATTACATTATTTGATTTTATCTGAAGTAAAATATCAAACAACAATAACAATATCCTTTTGTCTATACACTCATTTTTATTAAAATTTTCGGGTATTGCACAAAAATGCTGGATTAGAAACAAACTAAATAAATAAATAAAAATGTGCATTAAGTATTTTTTTTATATATAAAATTTTTTAGCCAAAAAAAAGAACAGAAAAAAAGATGAAGTGCATAAACTAGGATGAAAACACATTTACCAAATAATTTACTAAATGCACATTAAACAGGTCATGTGACTTTACCTCAACAAATAATGTGACTGGATAGTCTATTTAATCTCATTACTATTTTCATGAGCATTTTCTTTACTATGGCATCTTTAAAAAAAAAAGTGTGCTTGTTCTGTCCAGAGCACTAGACGGTGTATCCGGTGATGTAAACATCACTAAACAGCAGCACGACTCAATAATGAGCCTCATTACACAGGATTTGGACACTCCAGAGCTCGACGCAAGACAATGAGCCTCTGGGAAGTGTTTCGTCGGGCCGCAGACTTCAAAGAGCAGAGGAATGCGGAGCAATGATCAATCAATGAGGGCCGGATCAGGTTCACACCAACAATAGCCAGAGGAATCCGGCTCGCTCCGATTTCCTCCCCGCTATCATTCCAGCAACTATTTCCACCTTATTTGTTCAGAATTTCCCCAAACGCTCACCGTATTTGTCATAACTGCAAGACAATGGCCAATGGAGGCTCTCGGCCAAAGCTGTTGCACCAGCGACTCTGTGTAACCTGAAGTGAACCGCTTTTCAGCCAAACTAGCCTTGTTAACGCCAGAGTTTCCTTAGTTCCCTGTAATTGATACAATGTGAAAAAGCAATTTAGTGACAGGCCAGAAAAGACTTATGGTCCGTGTCTCTGGTCAGAGTCAGTCTGGTGTATTCATGAAGGAGAGCAGCTGCATCCTGTTATTAAAGCAGAGCGCTAACCTTTGCCAACAGCACCTGACGAGCCCACTCTCAGCCGCTTACAGTCTCGTGTACTGTACCCCACGCCACGCCAGAAGCCTTAAAGCCACACAATCACACTTATTTACTCACCCGCATGTCAGGAGAATTTCTTCTTTCTGCTCTTTCCATATAATGAGTGTTCATAGTGACCATGTTTGTCAAATTCCTAAAAGAAACAGAGAAATAGTTAATGCAACTCTCTTTATAATATACAATAGCTTTGTGTGAGATATAAGCTTGAAACTTTTTGAGTTTTTATTGATTTTATTTATCTTCATGCATTTGTTATGCATTAATGCATTTTAGAATCCACAGTGAAATATAAAACAATAATAATAATGGCCAGGTGTCCATCCACTCATTTTTAATCAAATTTTTGGGTATTGCAAAAAATTATATCTATCTATCTATCTATCTATCTATCTATCTATCCATCTTTAAATAAAATAATTTATTATAAAATAAGTAATCATTTAATCAAAATAAAAAAGTGCATTAAAATGCATTTCAATGTAAAATTACATACTTTTTATTTTATCCATAGTCACATTTTGTAACAACAATAATAATATCCTGTCCATCCATTTAAATCGTATTTATTGTTTATTTTTTCCGTATTATTTAAATTTTAGGGTATTGCAGAAAAATGCTGGAAATAAAAATAAAAAATAATAAAAATAATATATATATTTTTTAAATGTGCATTAAAAAATTTTTTTGCATAAAAAAAATGCTGAATTGGACAAAAATTCAAATTGAATTACACAAATTCAAAAACAAATAAATGTAAGTCTTTTTTTTTCAAATAAAACTTAAAATGTGCATTAAAAATGTACTTCAAACTTTGATCATTTTTATCATCAAAAAAAATGAAGTGCATAAACTACGATTAACACAAGCAAATAATTTACTAAATAGGTCTTGACCTTGACTTAAATTCACAACTAGCTTTTTTTGGGTCTAAATATTTTTTTAATGACAACACATGATTTAGTTCTTAAGAGTTCTTATACTGTATGAGCAGTGTTGGGAAGGCTACTTTGGAAATGTAATAGGTTACAGATTACAAGTTACCCTACTGAAAATGTAATAAGTAGTGTAACTTTTCAATTACTTTATTAAAGTAATGTAACTGATTACATTTGATTACTTTTTGATTACTTTTCTAAATTTCTAATGTTTTCAACTGTTAATCATTTTCAAACATGTAAAGCAGGCAGGGTTAACCTTACAGTAGTATTCAACACTGATAACTGTCAGACTTTTGAAATCCTTAATCACTTGAATTAAGATTATAATAATTTAATTTTAAAGGAGACATTGGTTGCAAAATATCTTCATTTGCATATAAATGTGTCTTAGCAGTGTGTGGACACAACCACCCTACAATGATGAAAATTCACTCCTTTTTTTAATCCCCCAAAAACCTAAACAGTCTCAATTATCAAGCCATTTTGATTTTGGAGTGAATAACCAGCGCTCTTTTCCACCTTCAATACCATGACTGAGGTGAGACCCTTGAGCAAGGCACCGAACCCCCAACTGTTCCCCGGGCTCCGCAGCAATATGTGTGTGTGTGTGTGCACTTGGATGGGTTAAATGCAGAGCACAAATTCCGAGTATGGGTCACCATACTTGGCCACACATCACTTCACTTTCACTAAATTCGTTTATGTCTGGCTGCGCAAATCATTTTACTCCAGACTGCTTTCTGAATGAGGGACAATTCAAGGCAGGTTTTGTTAAAAAGTTAAAACTCAAGGATGGATCAGTAACCATTGTTCATGATCCAGCTGCACCTCCAGAAGAAGTAATTGTCACACTTAGTATTTTTTATGATTATTTGTGAATCGTCTTTGCTCTTCCACGGAAGAGAGGGGCGGGGTGAGCAGAGCTCATTATCATGTAAAGAGTTATGCACCGAAATGAGTCGCTGTGAACAGAGCTGTTTTTGACAAGGTAAAAAGGGTGTTGTTTTACACGACCACTGAGACCATTTTAAGAAGACCCTAAAGAATCATACCAACTAGGGGAAGATGGGCATCCAATGTCCCCTTTGAAGCACAGCCACCACAAAATCAGACTTACTTTAAAATCAGTCTGAGGTTAAATATAGATTTAAAATCATAACAAGAAATAGTTTAATAGCTATGATACTGTTTTTTTAAATCAAATCTTTGCATAGCTATGACAGGAAACACTGGAATAACGATGTCTTAGAAAAAAACAGTTAATCTTAAAAAAAATTAAGCATATACATATAGGAAATACGTATAAGAGTTATCGGATAAGCATATTATAAACTTCTGAAACATTGGTGTTTCATATTTTAGAGCAGTCACTGCAATTTATGAAAAAAATCAATTAAATCTGTATGTGGGAGTGTGTGTGAAAAAAATCAGATGTAACCCCCTTTGTAATCCTTAACATTTTCATAAGTAACTGTAATTTAATTACACATTTTTTCTTAGTAACTGTAACTAATTACAATTACTTTTATTTTGTAATTAAATTACGTAATTCCGTTACATGTAACTAGTTACTCCCCAACACTGTGTATGAGTGAGTGTGATTTAAAATTCAAGAAATATCTAGCAGTGCATTTTTCCAATTGTTCCTACGTCCGCGTAGGATCAAATTTCTTGTGGTTTAGCATCTGAACAGTGACCAACTATCTGCTATATCGATCGACCATGTTGTGTGATTCAGAAAGCCTTTACTTGATTGAAATGACTCAGAGCCGTCACCCTCCATGGCCTCGTACCCCGCCTGAACCCCCCGCCACGGCCAGATAGAAATGCATCTGTTGCTATGCTATTATTAGAGCACCATGAACATACCCCGACTCTCTCATGCCTCTTTAACGATAGTAGACGTCCATAACCTTGATCCGTGAATTAGCAACTGCGACTTTTGAAGCCCATGCACATATTAGCCTATACTGCTAAAAGTGTTGTTATGCCAAGATGAGTTGTTATCCCAAAAATGAGAATTAATTCATTTGAGAATGTACTCACCCTCAGGCCTTTTGAGAGTTTGTTTCTTCATCAGATTTGGAGAAATGTAGCATTCCATCACTTGCTCACCAATGGATCATCTGCAGTGAATGGGTGCCGTCAGAATGAGAGTCCAAACAGCTGATAAAAACATCACAATAATTCACAAGTAATCCACACCACTCCAGTCCATCAATTAACATCTTGAGAAGACAAAACCTGAAACAAATCCATCATTAAGGCATTTAAACTTCAAACTGGTCAAAATATGAGTCCTCCAGTGAATAAGTCCATCTCCTGTTGTCGTCTCACATCAAAATCCATACACATATTTGTTTAGAGCTGTTTTGGCTTGTAATTGGTGCTTCATCTGTGCAGATTTCTCTCCTGATTCAGATGAGATGACTTTGTCCATAATATTGCTTTCTCAAATGAAAGAGGACTCGTATTTTAACCGGAAGCAAGGGTTTGAAGTTAAAAATGTCTTTATGATGGATTTGTTTCATACAAACACTCAGCTTTTGGCTTCTCAAGTCATTAACTGATGGACTGGAGTGGTGTGGATTATTGTGATGTTTTTATCAGCTGTTTGGACTCTCATTCTGACGGCACCCATCCACTGCAGAGCATCTATTGGTGAGCAAGTGATGTAATGCTACATTTCTCCAAATCTGACGAAGAAACAAACTCATCTACATCTCAGATTGCCTGAGGGTGAGAAGATTTCAGCAAAATGGCATTTTTGGGTGAAATTGTGGGTGAAATTATGGGTAAGATGATAAATAATGTGTTTTTTACAATTATGGCATAGTTTCTAATTGTACTGAGGTTACTATTTTTCATAGCAAACCTAGATTTGACTTGTAGCTGTGGAACGTAGCACGATCTAAAAACCCTTAAGATGTGGTAGCTAGTTTAGAGAGACTTTCAATCAGAAAAATAACCAAAATTTCTCCTGGTCCGCTTGTGAAGTTTTCCCGTTACATATGTGAGCGCGTCACACCATGTGAGATCCCATGCCATGCTGCGTGGCCATCTGCTCGGTGGAAATGTAAGCAGACACAGGTTGGTGGGAGAGGAACTCTCAGAGAGATTTCTGTGCTGCGCTCCTACAGGAGGTGGCATGGAAATTCGTGTGCATTGGGTACAGTTATGCAATATAGTTCATAATTCATTTTTACACAGCAATATGGATGGTGTTTCATGCCAAAGCCAAGCAGGGGAACAGCAGTAACTGGTACGAAGACAATCCTGGGCCTGTTGCGTAAAACTAGCATTGCTTACTAGTAGCGAACAAACCTGTTTTACTCTTTTGCTCTAAGATTAAGTCAAGTGCTTCTGGGAAAATCTTCATATTTTTTTAATCCATAATCAATTATAAAACAATAATAACAGCCACATGTCCTTCCTCTACTTTTTTAAATAAAAATTTGGGGGTATTGCATAGAAAATGTTGGATGGAAACACCTTTTTTTTTTTCCCCCAAAGGAAATTTTTAAAATGTTCATTAAAAATTTATTTTTTTAAATGTTGTTATCTAACAAGAAGTGCATATACTATGATGGAAACATGTTTAACACAATTTACTAGATGCACAAAAAAGACTAATGTAAGACTAACATTGCTTACTAGCAGGGAACAAACCTGTTTTACTGCTTTTGCTCTAAGATTAAGTCAAGTGCTTCTGGGAAAATCTGTATTTTCATATCCATATTCAAATATAATATAAAACAATAATTACAATAAATAATAATAATAGGCAGATGTCCATCCACTCATTTGTATTCAAATTTGGGAGAATTGCATAAAAAGGCTGAATGGAAAGAAGTAAAATAAAACACTTATTTTTCTTTTTTTTCCCTAAATAAAATTTTCAAAATGTTCATGAAATGTTTTTTTGTTTTTTTTACATAAAACTTATGACTATTTTTATCTAACAAGAAGTGCATAGGATGGAAACACATTTACCAAATAATTTACTAGATGCACATCAAAAAGGTCATGCAAGTTTAACTCAAAAAATGATGCAAGTAAATAATTTGCACAAAATATTATTTCCATTCGCAAATTTAACTATTGTTTTTGGTCTAATTAATTTTTGAGCGACTGAACATTCTGGAAAGTAACTGGTATAAAGACAATCCTGGCCTTTTGTGTAAGACTAGCATTGCTTAGTAGCTAACAAAGATTAAATCAGGTGCTTTTGGGAAAATCTGCATTTTTATATCCATATACATCTATAATATTAAAATGTGACTTAAACAGTGGTGCGACATATCTGTGTTTTTGGTAACACTTTACAATAAGGTCTCATTTGTTAAAAACTAACAATACTTCAGCACCATTTATTATTATTTTTTTTACATTTACTAATACATTTTTAAACATTAATTACATGCACTGTGAACTAAAACAATTAACAATTGTATTTTTTTTAACTAACAAGGATGTAAAAATATATTGCTCATAGATAGTTTGTGTTAACCAATGCATTAAACTAATGTTAACAAATGAGACCTTGTTGTATTGTTTTACCGTGTTTTTTCCCCTCTCAACAATGCAGATTTTACCCAGTGTGAGTTATTTTCCAGAATTAAACACGATAGATATTCCCTAACACTGCTATAACTAGCCAAACTAGGAGGGATTTCAGCTGGTAAAGGTGGTGAGAGAGGTCACAATGCTGCTATAGATCCTTGCCAATGCTGAAAAAATAAGTTTGTGGCTCAGATCCAAGGTCAGGACTCTGAGAGGGGCAGATGGATGCTATAAAGGCGCTTATTTACATGCAGTCAGTTGGTGACAATTAAGCTGCTAAATAAGAAGGAATGCTGTTATTTCTTTCTTGGTCTCTTAAAAGTTTCCAAAAGGGGGTTTTCGCAGCAGTCTTAGAAGAATAACTCTGGGCTCCCAAAAGAATCGTTCTGTGAACAGTTCTTAAAAGAAGCATTTTGTTAGTCTTAAGAACATTTTAAATCATATAAAGAAACTTCTTTGACTCTTAAAAATAAAGGTTCTTATTGGCATCGATGGTTCCATGAGGAAATTTAACAACATGGAATATGGAAAGATTCTTTATAGTGGAAAAAGGTTTGTCAGTTTATTAAAATTTTCTTCAAACTAAAAAAAAAAAAGGTTATTTTAAGAACTGATCACTGAAAGTTAATTGAAAGGTAACTGAAAGGAACCAAAGATGGTTCTTCTATGGCATCACTGCAAAAACCTCTTTTTGGAACCTTTATTTTTGGCTTTTATGGTTCCACGAAGAACCTTTAAAATCCATAGAATCTTTCCATTCCATAAAAAGATTCTTTACACTCTTAAAAATAAATTATCAATGCCACTTTATCCATGAAGAACTATTAACATCCATGGAACCTTTAGGGTTCAGTATAGCAGAAAAGGTTCTTCAGATTATTACAATGTTCTTCACACTAAGAAAAAAGAAGATTCACAAAGGTTCTTTGGGGAACCCAAAATTGTTCTTCTGTTGTATCATTGTGAAACCCCCTTTTGGAGCCTTTATTTTTTAGAGAAGTATCTTAATGGAACTAAAAAAGAACCTTTATTTTTAAGAGTGATGGTCTTCAATGCTCATCTCCCACCCATTTTTCTTCTATCCAAAGTTGTGCATTTCAGAGCAAACTCAGAAATATAGCCACAGATTACATGACTTACACTTGATTTATCAGCTACTGTAAACATAAGAAATTAAACAAAAACAAATTATTCTACAAATTTGAAGCCATTTTACTGTCAGCGATAAAACATCCAGCTGCCTCTGAACAAGTCTCTCGCCCTCCACTCAGAAGGATGAAATGACATTATTAAAAAAATGAAAGCTTCAATAAAAGCATAAAAACATAGCATCCACAGCTTTGTCGTGACTTGTGGGCAGGCAAAATGACACGTAGATCATTCACAATCAAGACTAAATCTGGAAATATGTCCACAGCGGCTGCACTAGGATTTAATGCAAAATACCACAGGTGAATAGGGTAAAAAATTTAATAACCAATATATATTACCATACTTCCCAAGTTGAGTGATTACATTAAGAATTGCTGACATTTTTTGTATCAATATTTTCTGAAATGTTATTTTTTTTAAAAGCAAACGATGCATCATCTAATAAAATGTGCAATCATTTACATACATTTCCAGAACATAAATATGAACACTGGATAAATCCAGATTCAAATTTCTTGTTTCATTCTATTTACATATTAGAGTTAAAGGTTTTTACAGAGGGGATTTTGGATTTCTGTTTTTATCACTTTGTAATTCAATAAATACTGTCAAAAGCCAAAATAGTCATTTTCACTATGCTTTTAGGAATAAAATGTTATATAAATGACATATGAACAAACCCCTCTATAAAAGGCCTCAGAATATAGAGAGGAATAAAACTTTAAAACTTGGTGCATGTAAGTGCTGCTGAAGTGGAGAAACAAACTCATTTTGTGTAAACGGCCTTTAAAGATATGCAGTGTAATTGAAATCTACAGACATAAACAGATAAAGTTCAATAATAAAATCATGCGAATTATATATGAACAAACCCTTCTATAAAAACCTTCAGAATATAGACAGGAATAGAATTGTAAATTTTGGTGTATGTAAGTGCTGCTGAAGTGGAGAAACAAACTTGTTTTGAGAAAATTGTTATTGAATATAAAATATTGTAATTGAAATCTACATAAGCAAATAGATTAAGTGCAATAAAATAAAATAAAAAGTGTAATTTGCCTTAGTCAACATAATGAAAAAAAAAATCCCAAAATTGACCAGTGCATGATTTTTTTTTTTTTTAGTTTTTGCCTGTAGTGTCTTGCTTTATTTACTCTTTCGGACAATTTAGTGATTCTATTAAAGTGAAATAATTTAGCTCTACGGTGATAACTGCACTGGGCATTTTACAAATTAATTTTGACATCTGCTTTGTGATTATGGGATTGTTAAACTGGCCCTGCACCAGCAGTGTTGGGTTTGAACTCTAGAGGGCGACACTATCAGGTACATAAGAATGGAAATGTGTTTCCCACCAGGATAGAATGTACAAATGTGCATTATATTCATTATACTGTTCAAAAACAGTAGTGAAATTACTCTTTTCTAAAAAAAATATTTCCGATTCATTAAACAAAATAAATAGTGAAAAAACAATCAATGCATTTCGGTGTAACACCTTCTATTGAACTTGAACTTCAACTCATAGTTTAGAATACAGACATCTAATCAATAAATATAAAGCCACCGCATGAGATTGTTAAATGCACAGGCATTCGTTTTCTAAATTAAAGGTTTTTTTCACGTTATTTAAGTAGTTATAAAAGATAATAATATCCGTACTGACCTGTGCAGGGCTGCATCTTGGTTAGTCCATTTCAAACTTTACTTTTGCCTAAAGAAAAACACATAAAATATATTATTATAATTATCATTTTGTAAAATGAGCAATTTGTTTGCTTAAAAGTACAGAGTTGTAATACTTATATATGTAAACACGGTTACTGCTGTATTTGTGGTATTTCACTCTATATACATGTGAGGCTGAAAGAACACTTATATACATAATAAATAATTAAACCATGCTGTTTATAAACATTTCACTATTTGTTTAATGAAGTAAATCATCAATACACTTAATTGATGACGGTGACAGAGGTTTATTTAGTGAATTATTTATCAAAGATCAACAAAAGGTGAAGTAATTAGTGATTATTAAATCATTAGCTGATTATGAAAAACTGAACATGCTTTAATCAATGTGAATAAGGAGATTAAATGTGAATATATAATTCAAAAAGACATCCTGCAAATTTTATATTTGGCAACTCTGCAAAAATAAAAGACATGACATTAGTTGGAAAAATGCCAACAAATTTTGAATGCATTTCTCAAAGCACATAATCTGCATTTACAAACTAAAAATGAGCTAGTACAAATATAAAAATACAAGGTGTTGTAACCTAAAACAAAGAAATTAGTATTATCTAATGAATCCAGTATGGACACATTTATAACAATTCAACAAGAATGACTAAGAATATCCAAAAACAAACAAACAAACAAGCTTATAGAGTTCAAAACTTAAAATATGTTGCGATGTGTGAACATTTGTATTCTTTTATGCATAAAAATACATTTTCTTT
Organism: Schizothorax lantsangensis; assembly: GCA_027422415.1. NCBI lineage: Eukaryota > Metazoa > Chordata > Actinopteri > Cypriniformes > Cyprinidae > Schizothorax > Schizothorax lantsangensis. The sequence continues at coordinate 25,686,026 of CM049854.1, forward strand.
GACATGCTTTATTATGAACATAAGTACTGTGTAGAGTGTTTTTTAAAAGAGAACATATTTTAGATAATGAATTTTAAAATATAAATTTAAATATAATATGTAATATTTTGTGACCGTTAAAGCCGACATCTTTTTTAAATCATGCATTAAAAAAATAAACTATCTACAGATATCTATTTACAGTTTTGCACATGAGCATGACAAACATGTAAATTGTGGGACTGTAATTGTATTTTAATTATGTAAGTGACTCTTCATGACTATACATGCACACGAACACACACTCTTTCTTCCTTTTACTTTTTTGTGTCTCACTTTTCTGTAAAACATTCGGTGCAAATTGCAAAAACACGAAAAGATGTGTAAATCCGTTTTTCCACTAACAATCGTGCAAGAAACTTTACAAAGGATTATCTAGCAGTAAATGACCCCATAAATCTGTCATCTAACACAAATTATCCTAACATTGTTGTGAACTCCATGAAAGTTCGGACTTTGGAGAAGAGAAACGAATTACGATGAAATATAATTCGTTATATTTCACAAACATGTGTGCAGTATATTTAAAAATGTATGGCATGAATGTTGCATGTGTTTGTATTGCATTGGTAATGTCTCAAACACATTACATGCAAAACATCAGAAACAAAGACAATTACTATAAATTTAATAGGATTAAAAATACTTAAATGGATTAAACCAAAAATAAAATGCAGTACAATAAATGTCCTGCAGTGCATCATAAAAGCCGTGAAAAACTAAATATTCTGCACGGTTATTTTGGGACTAAACTGTCTACAGTAGGTTAGACAATACACACGCTAATAGACAACCATTAACAATCACACACTAAAAGTCTCACAAAATGTTATACGTGCTATAATATCTGCGATTCTGGTTATTGTGTGTTTGCTAGTTGGAAATATATTTAAAATGTTAAAAAATGTAAATTATTTTTTCTTTTAAAGGCGGCGAGTACACACACACATGCTGATGACAATGCAAAACACACACATATTTTACCATTAAAATTATACAGATTTTACATAAAGCTAATCATAATTAGAAGACTAACTCCAAAACCTGTACGAATCATTTTGCACTTAAAAAAAACATTGATTTCATTTATGGATCGCTTTTATCTAAGTGAGGACCTCAGATATCTTCAAAAGGTAAAAGTGTGTGTACACACAGATATAAGCCAGTGTTTCAGTTTTCAACAAATGTGCACAAAATAATTGCAAAAAGATTTAAAAAGTTGATTTAAATTATGAAATAAAATCAGGACTTGTGTTTGTGTGTGTGTGTGTGTGTGTGTGTTTAAATATCTATTATGTCTTAAAATATAGTGGAAACTATAAAACAATTAATCTGCTGTCTAGGGTTTAATTTTGTCAATATAATAGATACATTTTTTTCTATATTGACTTAAAATACCGATAGAGCTCGATTCACACACTGAATCAAAATGGTGGATTTGAACTTCACACACACTGAGGCCCAAACTACTGAGGAATGAGACCCCCTCACTGCAGACCGTGTGTGTGTGTGTGTGTGTGTGTGTGTGTGTGTGTGAGAGAGAGACCAATCGAGTTCACAAATATTTAGAACTATCCCAAAATTCAATTTAAAGCTGTGTACTAAAATTTCACCATAATAAATATGTATTTTTTTTAAGTACTTCTAACTGTGTGTCTGACCAATCAAGATGCAAATATTAAGAACTATCCCGAAATTCAATTCTAAGCTGTGTACTACATTTTTACTGTGATAAATATGTATTTTTGAAGAACTTCTAAGTGTGTGTGTGTGTGTGCGCATGCATGTGGAGCTAACATACATTTCACAATTAAAATGTTAAAAGTCTCCAGATTCGATGAAGTGCCCTGTTCCTGCTCTAGCAGTTCTTTGCCAACCACAGTGAAATCCCAAAGTCAGCAAATTCAACGACAACTGCAGGTAAAATCACACGCACACACTAGGCCACAATCCGGGAATCCAATTGAATAATTCCACATCCACAATGACAGCTATAACAGGAGTATTTGGCTGGAAGGCATAAATCTACACCACAAGCGTTACAACAGAATATCAAACTCTCTGTCCTAAAAACGGCTTGAGAATTATCAGAAAACAAACAACCTTTGCAAAAAATACAATCCGAAATTCTACAAATCGGAAATAACCAATAGCAAATAAATATTGGTCAAGTTTCAGAATTCACTGTAATATTATTTAGGGAATATATTTATAAAATCAAGTGTTTCAATATTTATTTTTAATTCATGAAAGACCCCGATACATATGATATTATATCTAAAATTTAGGGACGCCATATTGTCTTAAAAACTTACAAAATAAATTTAAAAAAAGTCTCCTGAGCTTCGCTATTTATTAAATTTATCATAAATGTGTTAAATCATAATTATCAGGAATTTATAATAATTGTGTGGCTTTTTAAATGCATGGTGCAAACATATTACCTTAATAGTGCGAACCACATGTGCAATCTGTAGGTTTAAAATATATTTGATCAAAAAGCACAACAAAAAAAATCACTGTAATGGCAATTAAAATAAATATATTTAAATTCAAAGAAGAAAAAGATCGCAATAAATAAAACCACAGTTAGCACAGCATGGTGGATCAAAGGCCTAGTTCTGCTGCCAAGACTGTAATTCAATAGAGGCCAAATACAAAGAGTAAAGCCAGGCCTCTTACTACCAATTATAATTTAGTAAGAAAAAACAACAACATTTTGACCCAAACATAAATACTAAAAAATACCTTTTTCACCATGTTATATTTAATAAAACAAGGCCGCTACGTACAAAAGTTTCAGTTATCAACATGGTTGAAAAGTATCAGCATAAGCATACTTAAGATACTTAATTGTAATCTGATATTTATTTCGGACACATTGCAGAGTTTACTGCATTTGCAGGCATTTCGGAATAATATTAAATTCAAATTGCAAACAATGTGAAAATGCACAAAAGAAGCTTGTCGGCGTGTTTCAGAAATGCATGTTAGAAACGTTACCAGCGCATACGCAATCTGTGCATCGAAAAAGGAAAAAAGCATGCATGCACACATGCATTCGCACACGCTGCTGTGACTTACACACATCTGCGAGGACGTCAGCGTCCGGAGGCAGCGCTTTCCACAGGCCTCTTTTTTCTTGCTGCGGAGAGAAAGAGAGAGAGGGGCTGCGAGTCCGTCCTGTTCCGCTATCCTGTCTGGTCTCGAATTCCAGTTCCCCCTCTCGGCAGGCCTGCGCAGGGCTCTGGTTAGGCTCGCCGGCTGCTCGGCTGGGCCTCTGGAACAATAGGAGGCCTCCGGGGCGTCTGGGAGGCGTGTGTGAACCCCGTCTACGGACCGGAGCGCATCTCGCTGAATGGTGCGTGTTAGCAAACACACAATTAGTGTGTCTGCCACATGCAAATGGTCCCGCGTTTACCACGGCATATGCGATCGGCTCTCGAAGGCCCGAGGAGCATCAAGCAGGCTTGAATAAACGCCCCCCACCTCCTCTTTCACGATCCTCTTTTTCTGTGTCTTCCCCTCCCCTCGCAACCATTCTTCACTTTTTTCTGCGTTAGTTGCACGGACGCATGCGAGTTTGCGTTTTCCACTCACCCCCGACGTTTCTTCGTGCAGATCACTGATATTTTCACTTGCCTTTTGTGAGCAATTGGCACCTGTCCCAGAGCGGAGCAGCTTCACTCCAGAATCCCCTGTCCGAACGGATCGGGAACGGGTAAGTCGCAGGTCAGTACTTCCAAATGGCAAATCCAGCAGGTTTCTGGCCTGGTGCTGTGCTGGCGTGTGCTGCGGGTCAAGGTGGACTCAGCTGCTCACTGAAATCGAAAAAGAAAATGTAAAAATAGGCACTTCGCGAACCGAATGCAGTCGCAAACCTGGCTAAAATTCTGCAATCGGGTGCAGGAAAAATCACAGGAACATACTGGAAAACTGGGAGCGTGTTGGCAGGCTTGTGGTGGAGCCTCTTTCGCGCTCTAGTCAGGAGGCCCTCGCGGTAAAAAAAGAAAAGAAAAGAAGCTTGTTTTTTTCTTTCCCCTTTTTCCCCCCTTACACTCTCTAAACAAGTCTCCAGCAGGTCTCCACCTTGCAAAGACAGCGGAGCTCGAGGAACCAGTACGGAAAGCAAAAGAACGGCAGAGAGGGAAAGAGAGATATGAAACTGGAGACGTAGAGGGGTGAAACTCCTCATCAGACGTCCCACATGGCCTTGCACTTGAGAGAGAGAAAGAGAGAGAGAGAGACAGACAAATAAAGAGAGAGAGAAGTGGGAGGGCGGAAAAACTGCAAGTACGGAGCGGGAGGAGAAAGACGGAGAGAGAGAGAGAGAGAGAGTGAGTGTGACATAGATACTCCTCCCCCAGCGCGCAGACTCAGTATGTTTTCTCACACACACACACACACACACACACACACACACACACACACACACACACACACACACACACACACACACACACACACACACACACACACACACACACACACACACACACACACACACACACACACACACACACACACACACACACACACACACACACACACACACAGATAATCCAACCAGAAAGAAAGACAAATGAGTGGAAACACAGCAGAAGAATGCAACTTTCTGCAGAAAAAGTATTTGAATCTTTGAAATACACACAGTTTGAATTTCAAAACAGTGGATTTATTTTGAGGTCTTCTTTCCATCAAACATTAATTTGGTTGCTTTAAAGGTTTGCTTTAAAAGTTCACCTTAACATTTCGAAACCCTGAATGCTGCAGGTTTATTTATTCTCAAACACAAAGTAGATTCTCTGAATAATCCAAAAATAACTAATAACACCGCAAATAACCCTAAAAATGAAATAGCGTGTCCAAGTATTTGATGCCAAAATGGCGCTGGTTAACATGTGTGTCCGAACACGCTAATTTTGAATTCTGGACATGAACGTTAAAAAAGGAGGAATTTTGTTCACTAACAATTTACACTTCGGTGTCTTGCTCAAATAAAGCATAATGTGACTTCTGATGGCTTGGAATATAGTGCACAAGTTGCATGGACTACTGTTATGATCCTATAGGAATGATGTACAGAAAAGAGCTGCCTAAAACAACATGGTGAGTAATTAATGACAGAACCGATTGCAAACTATTCCTTTAACCAGCAAGTTCTCTCGACTTTGAAAATAGACTTTCCTAAAACAGACGTTTTCAGAATCTTACTAGTTCATTTAAATTGTCTACTAAACATGTCCAGTAATGGACATACACTGTAATTTTTGCCACATCTTAAAAGCAGAAATTGCATTTTAAACATTTGCAGAATAAAATATCCATCTTCATCTCATTTAAGCTAAATTCATCACAAGCATTTTATGCATCTGAACACTAATAAAATAATATTTTCACACTTTGCATAATTGGAAAAAAAAATCAGAAATGATGCACAACAGGAATGTTCTAACAAATGATATTTACTTAATGCATCAAGTGTCATATATCATCTCGAGGTCTTCACTGACTAAACTTATTAGGGGCAAAACGGTTTGTCGTAGTGGAAATTACACAGCAATTGATAACAGATGGTTGTAATTTATGCACAAACAATTGTATAAATCATTTTCGCATAATAAATATTGAAATGGAGACATTTTTGTTTAGATCATCATAGTCTTAAAAATGCAATCATATTTTTACAATGAAGTCTGTTGGTTAATAAAAATCAACCCCTGGTTCGTAAAAGTGCCTGTACTTAAAAAACACCCACATCCAACCAATCAGAGTCTCCGCACTGTATTAAAGGAACAGCTCTGACCTTCCAGCCAATGAGAAAGCAGGAAAACGGACAGGCTCTGCCCCCATGATACTGCTCTCCTCACGTGCCCTTTCTCTCTCTCTCTCTCTCTCTCTCTCTCTCTCTCTCGCTTTCTCTCTACCCCTCGTTCATCCGTCCATCTGCCCCGTTCCCTTAAATCCCTCCCTTTCGGTGACAGAACGAGGCTGGGAAAGAAAACGACAAAAACATTAGATGTTCCCTCAAACACACCCTCACCGTGCAGCAAGGGAAGTGTCGCAATATCGTTTCCCTCCATTTCTTCCCAGTGTCCGACACTACAGCAGGCTTTATTGTAATAAATTAAAAGGAAAACAACACAGCAAAAAAGGTTCTGTTTGCTCTGGCTCTCGCTCCAGAAACCCCTCGAGGCCAGACTCGTTGTACAAACTTTTTTTCCCTCCGAATGCAGCACACGTTCTCTCTCTCTCTCTCTTTCTTTCTTTCTTTCCCTCTCTCCCCCTCGGCGGCTCAACTAATGAGAGTGCAGAAAGAGAGAAAGCCTGCGAACTGCGAAAATCTCTTTCCAGCTCTAGCGGACTTACTCAACACTTCTCTTTGCAGTGTCTCTGGGGATTTTGGGAAGACTTGTGACATTTCAGAAGGTGGGGCTACTTTCCTAACCAGCGTCTTTCTGTGTCTAAAAGTGTGAATGCTGCGATCGGGCTGCTCTAACATGGCCGATGCACGAGGGCGCACCCGTCCCCTTCGCCGCTGGCTCATGTCTGTCCTCGCACACTAACACACTGCCAAGCAGAACTGCAAAGTTAGTGCATTCGGAGTGAAAAAGTAAGCTTGCATGAATCGTGCGGCCTGTTGGACATCATCTACGGCGTTAGGTAGGGACCCCGCCGTTTTCCTCCCACGTCACATCTCGCCATGGCTTCTGACCAATCGGCAGCCTCGTAGATAAAACCGTACGCGCTTATATTTCATTTTGAACTTCAGATAGCCCATTGCATCCCCAAAGACTGAGCAAGCAGCACAGCAGCGGCTTTATCTTTTGTTATTTAGCTGGAACGTCTCTCCGTTTATTAGTTTTTTTTGTTTTTGTTTGTGGTGCTGCAGCAGTTGTGCCGTCGGGTTCAAACAAGGACAAGCGTTTGCTTACAGGTTACTGGCCAACTATTAACGACCTGAACTTCAACACCGCCTTTATGTCTAAACATGGCTCCCATTAGTGACAAAACAGAACAGCATGTTTCAGATGCATCATAAATCCCAATAGCTGTGCATTCATTCACAATTATTGCACTGCGGAGTGCACAAGAAAATATGTGAAAGATGCTACGTGCTAAACGCACCCAGATACCACATTCAGTGACTGATACTAGAACATGAGGATTGTTGAAAACATAATGCTAATATTAATATGTTGCTGTGCAAACACTCACGCAAATATACTTAACCTCTCTGAGGCCACGCACATCACAAAATGGCGGCTGCCACCATCTCGTAGATGTCGACTTTCTTATATCTGAAGCCTTTTAGACCATTTCTGTAAGAAACACAAAGATTGCATTGGGAAAAACATTTTTTTTTTCTGCTGAACTGTGTGTATATTTCAAACGAGTTTAACTGCCACTGATGCTGCAAAGCACTTTCCTTCTTTACAGAGAAAAAACAATGCATGGATGAAGCAAATATTTCAGTGTTTTCTCATTTCATTTTGTGCAATTGTTATTCATTTTAATTTGAATAAATAAATAATTGCATTAAGATTAAAATAAAAATGCATAGCAATTGCATTCAAATCACAATTAAAATGCATAACAATTGCATTCAATTTTTTTTAAATGCATAACAATTGCATTCAAATCACAATTAAAATGCACAAAAATTGCAGTAGTCAACATTAAAATGCATATCAATTGCATTAAAAATATGAAAATGCATAATTTCATTAACATCAACAATAAAATGCATAACAATTGTATTAAAATCAACATTAAAGTAATGTATTTGTTGCCTTAAAACAGATTTTTTAAATGCATTTGTATTTATTTTAATTCAATGCAACTTTTTTTTTCCCTCAAGCAAGGGAAGCTATATTTGAATGTTTCTCCAATGGATCCTTCATCAGATGAACCAGACTTTAACTGGATATTGAATATGGAATAATATGCCAACCAGCACAAATATTTTGCTGCACATTTGAGTCAGCACTGTATTCTTTGATATCGTGATGCTGGCCTGACGTTAGCATGGGTAAGTAGTCTGTACGAGGCCAGAAAGCACGAGGTGCTGCGACTCTCCTCGCCAGATTCACACACACAGTGTTTGTCGCAACAGGAAATGCTGGACAAATGAAAGCCAACAAGAAAACAGCCGACAGCAGGAGATTTGAGAGCTGAGAACTGCGATTGTCTTTCATGTCCGGAAAAATGGATACTAAGAGTTAAGGTAATTATTCTTCAAAAGAGCAGCATTATTTGTTTCTACTGTGTGAAATTAAAGCGGTTGCATTCTTTAAACAGCTGCTGTCCAAACATGCATGTTGCACACAATAAAAATATCATTCATCAAATGTTCCTCACTGAATTTTAATCTACTTCGACAAAAAAAATCCACACAATTTAGACTGAATTTAAATAACTTCACATATCCGTCACAGGCCGCGGCGCGCAAATAAACTCCCGACTTCACACAAAAAAGGCCGTTTTTGGTGGTCTGACCTCTGACCTCCACACGTGCCTAAATAACTGCTCCATTGACTCCCCGCTGGGTCAGACAAAAAGGTCACGACCCCTGGGTCAAAAGCGTTACTCAAGGGGCCGTTCAAGCTAAATTGAGAGGGAGCGACTGTTGTTTGCTTTGACAAGGTAAAGATTACACTCACATTAAGTGTTGCTGACAAGCAGGTCAGACCCTTGGGAATGACCCCTGGGACCTCAGACAGCTCCTCTTATTAACTGCTGCTGACCCTTGACCTCTGGCATCATCCAAGCGAAACCAGGTTCTCACACTCGCGAATGCTTCTGAAGAGACGCGTCCCGCTTGTGCACCTGATCTGTAGCAATCCAGAAATCAATAATAGCATGCAAATTTTAACCTTCATGAGTTGATATTACATAATTTAAATAAAATGTTGGAATTAATTTGAACATCTTTTAAAACCTCTTCATAATGTTATTTCCAAAACGTTCAGCTTAATGAAACATTTAAAAGAAAGCAAGAGATTTCAGAGAATTTGAAAAGTAATGTTTTTAAAAATTAAAAACTGGTTTCTAATAATTGTAAAAAATGCTAGAGTAGCATTTGAAAAAGTTTATAATTAAGTTAATATAATTATGTAACATAAATGATTACTCAAATCCAACATTTCTACCTACAGATGATAACATATTGTAGTAAGTTTGTACCTAAGACAAATGTTTCTGATTTATTTTTTTCCCATTAAAATTTTGTGCAAACCCCTTAAAATATTAAATATTTATAAATTCATTTTATGCAAGTCCTATGTCTAAAATAAAACATTGAGAGAGGAAAATATATAGTGTCTTTGTGCAAATGAGAGGTGTGTGTGTGTGTGTGTGTGTGTGTGTGTGAGTAAGTGAGAGAAGAACAAGAGAAACAAAACTGAGACAAAGAACATATCCTTTTTGTTTTTCCCCCACTAAATCATTCATATTTAGCTTTATTAACTACACTCAGTCATTTAAGAAATCATTTTTAATAACTGTTTTTTTCTGTGATTATAAAAAAACATTCAGGTAATTAGACATTTTAAAACGCATCATGATTTTAAGCATTTCAATTGTGTTCAACTGCACAAACTGTGCCAATATATTTATACTAAATAGCCAAACATTATTTTTAGATTAAGATTATATTTTAATTTAAAAAAAAAATATATAAAAAAAACTCATATGATTCAATGCCTCTTGTCACAGACTGTCTTCATTGATATTCAGTGAACCAAATGCCACAATATTTTCTGAAAATACCCCATAAAAAAAGAGAAATATTGTATTCCTCATGCGATGAATAAAGGTGTGAAAATATAATTCAAACACACCAGTGTAAAGACACTCAAATCGTCTTTGCCTGTGATATTCACAATCATATAATTCTTCAACAAAATATGAATCATAAACACACGCAATATCATTTCTTATGATTTTACATTTTCCCTAAAATGAGAAGCAAGAAATTACAATACAACTATTTTCTATAAAACTATAGTTTTTTTTCTTTTTAAGTTAAGTGTTTAGATGATCTGTCCATTTCCTAAAAAATATTATGCGCACACTTATTGATAAATATGAGCTGAAGTTATTTAGGTTGGTAAAATTTCCCACGTTAAACTGTACTCAAATGAGAATTAAATCATTTTCTCTGCAGATCTTTTTCAAAGTTAATTAACAAAAACATCAAATTAAAATCTCAGCTTTCCTTTTTTTTATCTGTTTAAATGCAAACATAAATTGATAGTTCAAAGTATTTTCATACAAAAGGCTTACATTTTTTGTTCATGTATTTGAATGCACATTCATCAATCAAACAATAAAACTGAGGACATGTAAAGTCGACTCACCCGGTGAAGATGTGCATGGAGCTCCACGTGCTGGTTTCAGGTCTTCTCTCGCAGCTGGCGCTTGCGTCTTTGACAGCCTTGTAAAGTGAGTCTGACTGAAGCTGTGTCCTTCTGTTTGGGCCACTCTTCATCCACAGCTGGCACGGGACGTGACCTGGCACACGGCGGACCGAATTAAAAGAGAGAGGGAGAGAGAAAGAAACTGCTCAGAAAAGAAAAACACTGAAACAAACCAGGTGCGAACTGAAAACTTTGGGAATTTCACACAAATTTACGGCGTTAAAAATTCAGCGGATACGAACGCTGGGGACAATGAAACACACGGCAAAGCAGGTTGGCATATGTGTGCACAAATTCACATATAAAGTGCATTAAATACTCTTGCGTTGGGACCAGGACCTGCCTAAGTGCCACGTCAGCAAAGTCCTGTTGGACCGGGCATCATCAAGTTCCTCCGGTCGAACCCGACACGCCCATGGTGCCCTCTTCACAGACCAGACATCAGCAAACAAAAGCAGTCCAACGCTCGCTCATCCGTAACACAACAGCAGCCGTCGAGAGGAAACTGTTTGTCTTCTGTGATGTTCCTCTGATTGCACAGAAAGGTGTAACAGGGCCATTACAATACACTTTTGCATGTTGCCCACAGTTTTCGGAGTTTATAATTGTTTTAACCAGCACAAACGAACAACAAACATCAGTGTTTCCTGATTTATTTGAGGTCACACTTCAGAGTGTGAAGAACATTTTGCGAACATTAGCATTAGGTTATGAAAATTTTATTTATGAATGTTCTTGGAACATTTTTTCTCAGTTATATGACCTTTAACGGAACCTTTTTAATCATAATACAATTTTAAATCTTGGTTATGCAAATGTAAACCTTTCCTTTTTATCATTTTCCAAGCATTCCAAAAAACGTCTTTCATTTCATTTTTCATTTGATCATTTTTCAAATTTCGGAATGTTACTTTTGAATGTTCCCTGAACTTTCTGAAACAAGTAGCATTTAAAAAACATCAGTTGAACGTCCAACTACAATGTTCCATAAATGTTTTGAGAACATTCTTAATGATCAGATAACTTTAAACAAACTTTCTATTAACGTTACTGGAAAAAAGTTGGTTTAGAACTTGCCAGAATATTATCCAAAGTTATAAGAACGTTCTCTGTTAGCTGGGACTTTTTTGTTTTTGTGTTACAATGAATGCATTAACATCAACTGAGCTCAAATCTGAACATCTACATAATCTATAATTGTCAAATACAATTGAAGTCATCTAAAAGCACTTGGACTTTATGATTTCTTGAGTAAACCGTTTTGAGCCACTTAAAGTGCAACAAAGACCCATCTGCATACAATTTTGATTTCATTTGCAATCGGTGGTTAAAATTCAATCAAATGTTTAGGAAAATTCAGTCATGTTCACATAAGTTGCTTTGGATAAAAGCGTCTGCTAAATGAATAATTGTAAATAATGCAATATCTTGGCAATATGAACTCAATAATCCTTCATGCTTGTAAATACAGTAACATCAAAAATATTTGGATGCTTAGAAATTACCGTTAGATGGCAAAATATAAAACCGCTAGGATCTTTTCTCTTCACTAGCTTGACTTTTCTTCATCATGTCTGAGATCTCGGTGATGTTTAGTGGATGTATAAAGTCAGTTCTCCTCAAGTTCACACAGGTGTGGAAAATCTAGCATTTAAAACTTATTTTTGTCAAATGACTTGCTTTAAAAGTGTAATTGTGCATTTTTCTGTACAATAAGTGACATAAGATACCAAATCAAATATGTAATGTAGTGACATTCAGACATTTTAAGTGTGTCCAAATACATTTCTTGTAACTGTAGGTGTGAGACAAAACTGAGGGTCAAACAGCAAAAGTCATGCAGACAAACTGACAATATACAGATTCAAGCTGAATAATGGTGGATGTTTCTGATCACAAAATAATACTTAGCATTTTTTCATTAAGCTAGTTTTAACTTGACCAGTGAACACATTAATTTGGACTGTATTTAGCCATAATAATAAAAAGTATTTTGAAAATTCAGTCATCACACTTTTTTTTTAATCTAGACTTTGAGGTTTTGCTTTTCTTTAAAAAGTATTTGACCACATTTTACATTTAATAAATTGCTGCAATTAACTTCTATATTATTTTTGTCCAAACCCTCCATATTACATTCTAAAACATAAAACTAGGCTTTAAAAATAAAATCCTCAGACTCGCATTGCCTTTAAAAACTATGGAAATGATTTACTTGTATATTTACTGTAATGTGAATGTGCTATAATTTTAATTAAGATTTTTAAATATTTTTTTATATTATTTGAATTTAAAAGCCACAACAAAAGCTCACATCACGACCACAAACATGCTGCATTAAGATATAAAGTACTTTCAAATAAAGCTATTTTAGAAATAACTGACTTTATCTAAAAAATATATAAAAACCCTCCATTTATATTACATTCTAAATGATAAAACTAGGCTTGAAAAACTGCATTTACTAAACTACAATGATAGCATTGCTTCTAAAAACTATGGAAATGATTTCTTGTATATTTACTGTTATAATGCTTCTTACATGATTCAAGAGAATGTGCTGTAATTTGAATTGAGATTTTCTAAATAATCATTTTATTTTTTTCATTTAAAAGCCACAACAACCACAAACATGCTGTACTCAGATATCATTAAGTATTTTCAAATAAAGTCATTTTAGAAAGAATTACCCTTATAGTAAAAAAAAAAAAAAAACGGTTTGATCTCCATATTTGTCCAAAGCCTCCTTTCATATTACATTCTAAAATACAAAATTAGGTCTTAAAAACAAAATTTACTAAACAAAAATGCAGTCTAGCATTGCTTCTAAAAACAAAATAAATGATTTACTAGTATATTTACTGCAATAATACTTCATAAGAGAATGTGCTGTAATTTAGGTTATTTTAAATAAAAATGTTATTAAAATTTAAAAGCACAAAAATACTTTCTAATAAAGTAATTTTATAAATAATTGACTTGGTATAAAAAAAATATTGTGTTTGCACTCAACAAGCCTGCAATTTTCAATGCAAAGCCTTTTTCAGTTTATAATAATAACGCAGATTCTTTGACATCTAAATCCCGATCTAAGACCACTCGACGCATTCAGCTCAAGCAGAGGTCGGCTGACTTTTACTTGTGAACGTGATGAACTCTACAATCCATCCGTCTGAGTGTGGCCTCTCACCTAAAGACAGACAGAGCCCGAGTTAACGGGGGGCTTTGGCCTAATAATACCCACCCCCAACTTTTTCATTTTCTAAAGGTAGAGCTGTCTGTCTGTCCGTGGGACTGTCTCTCTCTCTCTCGGGTCTAGACTGAGGGGGGCTGGGTGGACTCGGGAAGATCACGTGTGCCAAGCCCATGACAAAAGCCTCTTTTATGAAGAGCGTATGCAGATAGAGCTGCAGCTTTTGTGCACCGATCCCAAGCTCGGATGGAGAGAGCAGCAGCAGGAGGAGGAGGAGGAGGGAGAGAAAGAGAGAGTTACATGTAGATGCTCTGAGAGCTCGTGATTGGTGTGAAATTGGTATGTGCTCAGAAAACACAACCTGGTTTGCGACAAAATGATTTAAATGTTCATTAAAGAAAGTTTTCTGGCCTTTAAGTCCGTCTGAAAGGTGCTTCTCAACTGGTTTTGCATCAGGACTCAAGTACATAAATGGCAACCAAAACTGTTTAGCACACAAATGTAACAATAAAATTGTATTAATATTACCATTATCTTTTTAGAAGCAACAATATGCAAAATTATTAGCATGATACTTTTTTAATAATAGTGCTCTTGGTCTTGAAGCCCTAATTAAAAATAAAAAATCCACAATCATTGTCCACATCCACATTCAATCCACGTCGTCATTGTTATTAATGTTTGTTTAGCCATGATATAAATTTAAATCATTTGACCTTTTTTCTAGATTTTGATGTATTGCATAAGTTTTTTTATTTTTTTGCTTTTTTAATTTTATATTTTCAGATTTTGTTTTAATTGTAGTTACATTTTTAGTAAATGCTTTTGTCATTTTTATTAGTTTTTTTTCTGTATTTAGCCATTATATAAGAATATATAAGTCATCACACTTTTTTTTCCTAGACTTTGAGGTATTGCTTTTTTCCCATTTTAATTTTAGTTACATTTTTATGATGTTTTTTTTTTGTTTTGTTTTTTTTTCCATTAGGTTTTTTTTTTTATTAGGTTTAATTTATTTTTATCCCAGTTTTAGTTTTTATTTCCAGTATTTTTAGTGCTTTAACTTCAATTTATTTCAGCTAATTTCAGTAGCAAGCTTTCAAGAATATTTAGATATTTGTACTGGAAAACAAAACACAAATATTAATCTGGTGTTGAAAAAGAAACATCATTATTGTGTGTGTGTGTTTGTGATTAGTTAAACATGTTGATAATTCATGTAATTCTCTATACCTGTGGTTACTTTGCTTATTTTTGCTTCAAACATCCACTAAAAATCACCAAAACACCAGCTGATTGAGATATTGAGACTTTTTATGACAGAAACGAAGAGGAATCTGTTAGTTTGAACTTCATATTTTGTTTTATTTCAGCTTTTATTTCATTTTTAATAGTTTTAGTTAACGATAACTGCACTAAAACTATTCACGTTATAAAATCATTGACAGCCAGAATCAATCCTGCTTTAAAGAACATTTAAAGTGACAGACGACAGAACAGCAGCACGTCTAATAAACAAAATGTAATTGCAATTTGGTTTGGATGCTAATATAGTTTAGTATAGTTATCATTCTTGGTCTGAATAAATGTGAATAATTAGTCAGTGCACATTTTTTTTAAACATTCATATTGAAACACTTGCATTATGTAATTAAAATAGATAGCAAATGCTGTTTCATGTCAATTTCAAGGTAATTTTTGGACCTGTGGGCCTTAAATGAACAACATCTTAATTTAAGAATAAGCCGCACTGATGCATTCTCACCCACACACGTATGTTAGCACACACACACACACACACACAGACACACACACACACACACAGCTCATTAAACACACGGGAGCCCCAGCGATGCATGACTGTCTGAGGGTTGATTTGTCTTGTGCCACAGGGAGAAAGAAGTTGGCACAGACCGTCGCCCGCCATCTTACACCCCACCGGCACGACGCTGGAGACACAGCAACATCTACAGTGACTCCCAAACACATGCAGACACTGCAAAATGTCTCAATTTCAAAATATCAAACTAACAGATTCCTAATAATTTCTGTCAAAAAAGTCTCAATATCTCAATCAGCTGGTGTTTTGGTGATTTTTAGCAAAGTAAAGTAACCAGGGAATTACATGACATGACATACATCAACATGTTTAACTATTCACAAACACACAACTGTTCATTTTCTATTTTTCTTATTTAGAAATTTTGTCTTTTTCCAGTACAAAAATCTAAATATTCTTAAATTGAGATTTGTATTTACTTTAGAAGCACAACTACTAAATATATTAGGTATTGTTTTCTGAAAAAAATACAAATAAATTAAGTGATTTCATGCTTAAAATAAGAAAAACAAATCTGCCAATAGGGCAAGAAAAATTAAAACTAATTTATATTTTTTACACCTACTGGCAGATATTTGTCTTGTTTTCAGTAAAAACATTTTTCATTTTTCTTAATATCTCATGTCATTTAGTATCTCAAGAAAATGTTTCTTAGTTTAAGAATGTTTAGATATTTTTATGGAAAACAAGACAAAAATACTTAGTTCTTTTTACTTTTTATGTCAAATGATTTGCTTTAAAAGTGTTCTTGTGCATGCTTATAATGAATGACTTAAAATAAGGAAATATGTAATGCAATGACTTTTTTTGTTGTTAAATTGTTTTAGCATTTCAGAAACTTCTGTCTGTCAAAAATGATTTGTGCGAAAATTCTGTTTAAGCATTTTTCTTTAGAATACTTGATAATACTTTGATATTTTATTATATAATGCAATGGCATTCAGACATTTTAGGTGTCTATTTAGTGTCTAAAGATGCACAGAATAATAAAAAAGAGAGACCAATGAGAAAGACTGTTTTTTTTCAGGTTGACCTGTAAACTCTAGCGGCTGCAGTGAATGCAAATCACCCGAACTCACTCGCACAAACCCTAAACGCTATTCAAATGAGACGGCACTGAAATCACAGAGACAAAACTGTCCCAGAGCAACACAAGCACAATGGTAAGACTGTACGATTGGCTCAACGATCATCAAAAAACATACATTCTTTTAATTTTTTGAAAATGCCTACTTTACACCATCACATCAATTCCTTAAAGGAATAGTTCATCCAAAAAAAACTAAATTGCTGAACATTTACTCACCCTCAGGTCATCCAAGATTAGGAAGAGTTTGTTTCTTCATCAGATTTGGAGAAATGTAGCAGTACATCACTGTCTCACCAATGGAAGTGAATGGGTGCCGTCAGAATGAGAGTCCAAACAGCTGAAAGAAACATCACAATAATCCACAATTAATCCACACCACTCCAGTCCATCAGTTAACATCTTGTGAAGTAAAAAGCTTGTAAGAAACAAATGAGTCCTTAAGCTGTTTTTAAATTCAAACCGCTGCTTCCAGCAAAAATATGAGTCCATAATCTATAATAACGCTTCCTCCAGTGAAAAAGTCCATCTCATCTGAATCAGGAGAGAAATCTGCACAAATCAACCACCGTTTAGAAGCCAAAACAGTCCAAAATAGCTCTAAACAAATGTTAACTGATGGACTGGAGTGGTGTGGATTATTGTGATGTTTTTATCAGCTGTTTGGACTCTCATTCTGACGGCACCCATTCACATCCATTGGTGAGACAGTGATGTACTGCTACATTTCACCAAATCTGATGAAGAAACAAACTCATCCACATCTTGGATGGCCTGAAGGTGAGTACATTTCAGTAAATTTACATTTTTGGGTGATCTATTCCTGTAAGGATCCTACAGCTTGCTGCAGTACCTACAGTAAATACATCACATTATGGAAATAAATTGAGCTTTGAAAATGTGTTTATATCTGCATAATAAATAAAATACCATTTATTTGTATATGTATGCAGGCTGATAAACATAGTTGAAATATAGTTATATGGACATCACCTTGGATTAAACACAAAGATTTGAGCTTTCGTTAAACTCTTTCAGCTGAACGGATTAAAAACGGACCTGAAGTGCGTCTCATTGTCTGCTGGAGTTAGCTGACCGTCGTCCAGCGTAACCAAGTATTTCAGGTCACTTCGCAGGCAGTTTGTCAGACAGCCAAAAGTCCCAGAATGCCTGGCGAAAGCCCAGCTGTGTCCAGCTCGGAGAGTTAACTGTTGCGTCCCCTAACGCACCTCTCTCTCTGTCTCTTTTCCTCCTCTGCCTTCTGTTTCTCTTTCTAAACAACCGTTTCTCCTTCTGTTTGGACAATCTGAGCCGCTCGGCTCGACATACGATGTGTTTGTTTTGCTCTAACGCCAAACACAGTAAACTAAACATATAGATCACCGATATTCCAGTCGTTTAATCGCTTAAAAATGCGCATGACATCACATCTGACACATTTGGAGATTTTTAAGTTGATTCTTAAAGGAACAGTTCACCCAAAAAAGTCATTTATTCACCCTCATGTCCGTCAAAAACCTGTATGACGTTATTTCATATTTAGAAACAGCTTTTAACACTTTTATAAGGATTAAAAAACTATAAAGATTACAATACGATCACTTAATTTGAGGACGAGACTCAAACTGAAGTGGTTATTCCCTGATCCACGGAAACACATCCCAGCATACGGGGACAGCAAGTCATTTTTGGTGTGAACTATTCCTTTAAGCATGTCTTTTAAAGCAGCTCCAGCGTCCATCTGTTAAAGACGTTTGGACCTGTTCTCTAATCCACCTGCTTCATATTTCTCTAGTCTCTGGAGACCTGGCGTTGTCCAGTTTGCTGCTTTCTGTCCGTTCTGCATCTGTCCCACACCTGCAACTCTGATAACACAAAGAACAGACAAAACCAGCCAAACAGCCTGGAGGAAGACACGCAGCTACGAGAGATTCACTTACTACATGTTTTCATTTTAATTTTAGTTTAATTTTTTTAAATTTTGCTACATATTACATTTTGTTCTTTTTAAATATTACTATTTAGGTTTAACTTGTTTTATTTTAGTTTTTTATTTATTTACAGTTAATAATTATAGCTTCAGCTTATAAACTCAGCATTATAAAATAAAATACTTTCATATTAACATGATTTTAATGCTGTCCGTTTCATTATTAATTCTTGAAATACCTATTTTGAAATGAAAATACCTATAAAGTTTCACTATATAGTTTCCTTGTTTTCATTTTTATGTTTGTAATTTTTTTTGTTTTTGTTTTAA
Source organism: Schizothorax lantsangensis (assembly GCA_027422415.1). Taxonomy (NCBI): domain Eukaryota; kingdom Metazoa; phylum Chordata; class Actinopteri; order Cypriniformes; family Cyprinidae; genus Schizothorax; species Schizothorax lantsangensis. The sequence continues at coordinate 25,704,866 of CM049854.1, forward strand.
TAGCAAGTGATCTTTAATTTAAATTCATCATCACAAAATATATACACTTTAATATAATAAAATAATGCTTATATATTAAAATAATTAATGTCATATTATTATGAAAAAATATCAATGATTTGACTAGATTTTTTACTGCATTAACATTACAGTTTGAATCTGCTTGGCAACAGTGGTTCAGTAGTTGGTTCCTCTAACTGAAAAAGGACTGTAAATATAGAATCATTTTTAAATTAAATGTTAATCAAGTGAAAAATATTGAGATGTAATTTAATTTATATTGTCCAACCCTAAATATTACATCTACAAACTCATACAGAAATATTAATGCAGATATCAAACAATTTACCATTACATTACAATTTTGCCATTGAAGCTAATTTGAAAATATGATGGAAATCAACTGGAGTCAGACTTTGTATGCCAGTGATTGGCAGCAGCAGGTCTTCTGTTAAAGAGACAGTAGCGCCACCTGATGGATCAACTGGAAACACATCTGATCTCTTGCTGTCAGTAAATCAGCGCTGCTCATGTGTTCGGAAAAATATGTTTGTCTCCAAAAATATAACAGACAAGATTTACTTTAAAACTATCTGCTCTTCTCTGGCAAAACTACAAAATATAAAAATAGAACTAGATTTATACATTTTCTGAAAGAAATCTGAGCGTTTGCCCAAAGAAAACTCACTGCCGCACTGCTGGAGTGCTGTGGACGGTTGCTAGGGTGTTGCTATATGGTTGCTAGGGTGTTCTGAATGGTTTTTAACATGCTGCTACTAGAGTTGCCAATGGGAACCGTTTGGGAATGTTAAAAAAATGTTAAAAGACATTTTGCTTAAAACCAGAAATATATACAGAAAAGGCCAAAATGTTCAGAAAATCTAAAACACCTAAGAACAAAATCTGCTCTGAAAATTGTAAGAAATATATAATATAATATAATATACTATAATAACAGAATAAATAAATAAATAAATAAAATATTCATCCTAACATGTATTTGATAATTATTTGATTTTTATTAGACTTTTTCAGATGAAGCATTATCTCATCTTGCCAACTATATTAAAATAAATCATTATTTAATATAACATATATAAAATCATAATATTTTAAATATTAAATAATGCATTTCCTTTTTTGTAATATATATACATACACACACACACACACATACATATATACATATATACATATGATTAAATATTAATCATTCTAAAGTTAATTCTTAATTAAAATTTAGATAATACTTTATTAACTGGTCACTGTTGCTTAAAAAGGCAACCGAGCAGCACAAGTCAAACATCTTAAATTAATCTCAATACTTTCAAGAATAAGATAAAATATATATATTTAATATGATTTAATATAGTATTATATATTAAAATTATTTTTTTTACATTAAACACTATCATTTATTTAATATAGAAAATATATAAAAATGAACACCATTAAATAAAGATCTCTTTTTTATTGTTTTATTTATTTTATTTTATTGATTTATTTATTTATTATGATTTTAGGCTAAAATACACTACTTTAGATGTAATTGGTCACTGCTGTCTATGAGAAAAAAATATTTCATATGATTTAATGTAATATTAAATATTAAAATGATCATATCTGAAATTTTAAATGTTACAATGTAACATTGGCAGTTTATTTAAAAATGTAATAATGTCATTTATTTAATAATGAAATATTAATAAAATATATTTTATTAATATTAAAGAAAACTAATTTGCGATTTTTATTTTACAAAAATGAATGCTAAAATACACTACATGTAATTGATAGTGGTAATGTTGCTTTTTTTCCCCCATTATGTTTAACCTCTTAGCTAATTAAAATACTGAGTTTAAAGACATTTTGCATAAAGTATGTGAAGCTTATCTCTGGCAAAATGTGAAATACGCACAAGACATAAATAAATAGAAGTCGAAAGCACAAGGAAGCGATCCAAGATCTGAACATCTGCGTCAAAATAATGAAGCGATGTGGGATTAAACTTTAACCAGCGTTTTTTCAGACAGATATTAAACACTGTCGTCGATGGATCAATATCAAAGCGAAGCTGCCATTAGTGTTTATGGATGCCAGGACTGACCTTGATCCGTGTCCAGGGAAGCGTCCAAAAGGCCAACGAACCAAACGCTGGCTGGCTCTTCATTAAAACACACGGGCACGCGGGTCGCCGAGTCCACGGCCACGTCCTTCCACGGGACGGCAGACAGGTGCTGTCTGGGTCAGGAGGTAAATAAGAGCACAGTAAATACACACAGCCTTTCATTCACATGCATAGTGTCTGTAACACAAGACACACAGCAGCTGTAGACAGGACAGAGACCCCTCACACACACTGTGACCCTTTTAACCCACATGAGCAGCACTAACAGCTCAGGGGTCAGAGGTCAACCATCAGTAAATCTGAGCTGATCCAAGACACGTACAGATACACGATACACAGCAGAGAATGCATGTAAAATACATGGATAAAATACATATATAGTATTCATTATCATATGTACTTTTCAATGATGAGGAACAATTTGTGCAGCATTATATTTCCAAAGATATTTATGTAACAAATATGCTTATTTTGTCACAAACAAGTATTAGAATTTGTATGTAGGCAATATTTTAAAGTAGTTTGTGACATTTCTGAAATATTGTGACAATATTACTATTATTAATATTGTAATATGCATCAGATTTTTTTTATCAGTGAAAACACACACACACACACATATATATATATATATATATATTTATTTATTATTGTAATTTTTCATCAACATTTTGTATGTGTGTATATATATATATATATATATATATATATATATATATATATATATATATATATATATATATATATATATATAGAGTCATGGCCAAAAATATCGGCACCCTTGGTAAATGTGATCAAAGAAGGCTGTGAAAATGAATCTGCATTGTTAATCCTTTTGATCTTTTATTTTAAAAATTCACAAAAATCTAACCTTTCATTGGATAATAAGAATTTAAAATGGGGGGAAATATCATAATGAAATAAATGTTTTTCTCAAATACACGTTGGACACAATTATTGGCACCCCTAGAAATTCTTATGAGTAAAATATCTCTGAAGTATATTACCATTCATATTCACAATTTTGAGCACTCCAGGGTGATTATGAACATTAAATTATCCAGCCATGGCTTCCTGTTTCACAGAAATATAAATAGGAGGGAAAACAAAGCCCAAATTCCATTAATCATCCATCACAATGAGAAAAACCAAAGAATATATTTCTGATGTGCAGCAAAAGATAATTGAGCTTCACAAATTAGTGAAGTGGCTTTAAGAAAAGAGCTAGAGCAGTGAAAATTCCCATTTCCACCATCAGGACAATAATTAAGAATTTCCAATCAACAGAAAATGTTATGAATCTGCCTGGAAGAGGACATGTGTCTATATCGTCCTAATGCACGGTGAGGAGGAGAGTTTGAGTGGCTAAAGACTCAAGGACCACAGCTGGAGAATTGTAGAGAAAGGTTGCGTTTCGGGGTCAGAAAACCTTAAAAAAAAAAAATTGTCAAACAGCACCTACATCACATGTTGTCCTCACTCATCCAAAAACAATCTCCAGCATATTCAGTTATAAGACATGACTGGAACTTCAAATGGGACTGGCTTTTATGGTCAGATGAAACTAAAAAATGAGCTTTTTAGCAGCAAACACTCAAGATGGGTTTGGTGAACACAGGGATAAAAAGTACCACGTGTACAATGAAATATATTCATCAAATACCAACAGATAAAAAAATCAATAAGTGACTGACTCTGTTAGAAATCATATGCCATGTTTGGATCTTCCAACCGGACAATAATCCAAACACAAACCTCAAAAACAACACAAAAATGGGTCACTGAGCACAAAACCAAGCTTCTGCTATGGCCATTCCAGTCCTCTGACCTGAACCCTGTAGAAAATGAGTGAGGTGAACTGAAGAGAAGAAGCACCAACATGGAGCTGTGAATCTGAAGGATCTAGCTGTTAAACTGGCAAATGGAGGTTTCAAAAAGTATTGAATAAAAGGGTGCCGTTAATTGTGTAAAAAATAATATATACATACATACACACAGTATCTCACAAAAGTGAGTACACCCCTCACATGTCAGCAACAATTTTAGTATATCTTCTCAAGGGACAATACTACTCAAATGAAACTTGGATATATTTTAGAATAGTCAGTGTGCAGCTTGTATAGAAGTACAAATTTACTGTCCTCTAAATAAAACTCAACATATAGCATTATTGTCCAAATAACTGGCAACAAAAATGAGTACACCCCAAGTGAACATGTCAAAACTGTGTCCAAAGTGTCAATATTTTGTAGGGACACCATTGTTATCTAGCACTGCATTAATCCTCCTGGGCATGGAATTCACCAGAGCTGCACAGGTTGTTGCTGGCATCCTCTTCTACTCCTCCATAATGGCATCACAGAGCTGCTGGATGTTAGACACATGGTGCTTCTCCACCTTCTGCTTGAGGATGCCCCACATGTGCTCAGTAGGGTTCAGGTCTGGAGACATACTTGGCCACTCCATCACCTTCACCTTCACCTTCAGCTTCATCAGCAAGGCAGTTGTCGTCTTGGCGGGGTGTTTGGGGTTGTTATTTTTTTGGAAAACTGCCGTTCGACCCAGTTTCTGAAGGGAGGGCATCATGTTCTGCTTCAGAATGTCACAGTACATGTTGGAATCCATGTTTCCCTCAATGAACCGCAGCTCCCCAGTACCAGCAGCACTCATGCAGCCCCAGACCATGATGCTACCACCACCATGCTTGACTGTAGTCAAGGCACAATTTTCTTGGTACTCCTCACCACACATGCTGGACACCATCTGAGCCAAACAAGTTTATCTTAGACTCATCAGACCACAGGACATGGTTCCAGTAATTCATGCTCTTGGACAGGTTGTCTTCAGCAAACTGTTTGCAGGCTTTCTTGTGAGCCAGCTTCAGAAGAGGCTTCCTTCTGGGACGACGGCCATGCAAACTGATTTGTTGCAGTGTGCAGCGTATGGTCTGAGCGCTGAAAGGCTGACCTTCCGCTTCTGCAACCTCTAAAGCAATGCTGGCAGCACTCATGCATCTGTTTTTTGAAGCCAGCTTCTGCACCTGACGCACAGCACAAGGACTCAACTTCTTTGATCGACCCTTGCGAGGCCTGTTCCGAGTGAAACCCGTCTTGGAAAACCTCTGTATGACCCTGGCCACTGTACTGTAACTCAGTTCCAGGCTGTTACCGAACTTCTTATAGCCTCGGCCATCTTTGAGGAGAGCAACAATTCTAATTCTCAAATCCTCAGAGAGTTCTTTGCCATGAGGTGCCATGTTGAACATCCAGTGGTCACTATGAGAGAATTGTACTCAAAGAACCAAATTTTAACTGCTCTAAAACAAGATACACAAATGTGTATGGTCCTGTCAAGCAGACAAAAACATGAACATGATGAATAGGACATGTGGCTTTGCATGGTTAAACGATGTATAGCTGTTATCACTTAGGGTGTACTCAGTTTTGTTGCCAGCTTTTTTGACAATAATGGCTGTATGTTGAGTTATTTTCAGAGGACAGTAAATCTTTGCTGCTATACAAGTTGCACTTTGACTACTCTAAAATATATCCAAGTTTCATTTCTATAGTAATGTCCCTTGAGAAGATATACTAAAATGGTTGCCATTTTAAATTTTATTTTATTTACTACATATTAACCAAACATAAAAATGCAATGAACTACATTGTCCATTTATGGTACAAATATGGTCTATGTAAAAAAGTATTAGAATTTAATATATGTATGTAGGCCATGTTTTAAAGTAGTTTGTGACATTTTTGTAGTATTCAGTAAAACAGTACACAATGCATATATGCAAAAATATGACATTTGTTTATCACTAAAATACATAAATATTTTTAAAATATTTTTAATCTTTTTTTTTTGGATAGTGTCCATGACAAAAATGTGCATAAAATTATATGTACATATTTTACATGCATTACCTTCCATGTATCCTAATTTTTATAAGAGAAACAAATTAAATTACCTTTAAAGGCAAGATTTCATAATTTATTTTGGGTTTTTATTATTTTGTATCTAGGCTACTTTATTTTTTCGTATTCATGATTTATTAACCAAACATAAAAAGCTACAAGCTACATTATAAATAGTCACATCTACATCCAACCATCTATCTATGAGTCTAAATATCTGCTTTAAATATGTATTATATGCACATATTTTACATGTGTTATATATTTGATTTACTTTAAGAGAAACAAGTCAAATGACTTTTAAAGGCAAGATTTCATAATATTACAGTTGCCGAACTGCTATAAAAATCAAATCAGACGTGCCAAAAAAGCCATCAATCCGTGGTACGTCACTGCTTTCAGAGCCCAGAGCAAAAGCCATCCATCGTTCAGAGCAGAAATCCACATTAATGTCATAAACGTGCAAATGAAGGGCCGACCTGTCGAGATATCAGCGCTCTCACTCAGCACAGCTCATAATTTACACTAAACCCTGCCACCAAACCTTCAGACCAGCAACAAAAACACTCGCCGGGGCCAAGACGCGACGGTAAAGCGGAATGTCATCGCCACGACTAGACCTCAGTGAAATATCACGGCAGAACAACAGGGAATTGAGTTTCAGTCGAGAAGTGTTGACTTTGTCATGCATCACGCCAGAAAAGGGCTGACTGCACGCCATTCGAAACCTACATAATCCACTTTACTGATTATACATTAAAGCTCTCGTTTTAATGCATGTACGTTTCATTTAATCCCTCGATTAATGAAACCCACCTAAGTCCTAGTTTATTTTCATTCTCGGATCGAAAGCCCATAAATGCGATCCTAATTTACAGCGTACTGTTCGCTATAAATTGATTCCATATGTGAAACGTAATATCTGATGCCCAATAGCCCTCCTATGATGGAAATCTAAACTGCAGGGTTTAATAGAAATGTCTTTTCTCTCATACGCAGGGAGTTATAATGGCATCTGCAAATCTGCTGCCTTCAACGCTTCCAAAACACCATCTTACAGTCCTTTCAAGACACTGGAGGCCCTTAAAGTGCATTGATATCAGTGCTGGAGAAAATATTCACATTTACACATAATACAACTAATGAATCATCCTATCAAAAATATTTGAATCAATATATTAGATGCACCGACTGAACAAACGATTCACTATTACAAGAAACTGATTCACTAAGCGATGTGGAAGCTCACTAGAAAAGTTCAATTTATTTGAAAGTGCTGGATTCATTCTCACATAACAGAACTAATGAATCATCCTATCAAAACTATGAGTTAAAAACATACTGACACAACAAGATGCATGGCTTGAATTGGTTCATTTACATGCACCATCTAAACGAAACGATTCTTCAAGCAATAAAAAAAATGTGAAACTGCTTAGCGAATCCCACTAGAAAAGTTCAATTCATTTGAAAGTGCTGAAAGAAATTACTCATAATATAACAAATAAAGAAATTACTCATAATATAACAAATTACTCATAATATAACAAATAAAGCACCCTATCAAAAATATTTATCTGAGTTGAACAACAAGATTTATCTACAAAAAAAGTCAAATGGATGACTCAAATGAGTCTGTGAATCGTTTTATGAATCTATCAACCGAATTCACTGAGCAATGTAGAAACTTGCTAGAAAAATTAAATTCATTTTTAAAAGTACTGAATTTACACATAAAAAAACAAATAAATGACCTTATCAAAAATATGAGTCGAAAACTTGGTGACAATAAACAAGAAAAAATGGAGCATGCATTAATTCATATGTGAATCATTTTTGAGTCACTTCATTTACAGATGCGCCATCTGAACAAACTGATTCAAGCGAAGTAGAAATTTACTAAAAAAGCTCGAAATTTGAGTCAAACAACAAAAAAATCAAATGCATGACTCTGTGAATTTGTGATTCGTTTTATGAACCCACCAAGCGAACGAACCGATTCACTAAGCGATGCAGAAACTTACTAGAACAGTTCAACTCATTTGAAAAAAAAAAATGCTGAATTCAGCAACTGTCCAAATCGAAGCCATTCGCTCACAAACACACCTCCAACGAAACCGGGCCGTAACGGTTGATTCTGGGCCGCGATCCATCCAAATTCCCTCTGGCATTTAGCTTATGGAAGCGGCACAGAGAAAAGTCCTCGGCCAAAAGCCTATTGCAGAATAGCTCAGCTTTCATTTCAAAGCCCTGTCTTTAGTGGCTTTTTCCTGATTTAACTTTCTTCTGGCCCATTAAAAGTGTTCATAAAATTAGGTAAGCAAGTGTTTTTGCCATTAGCAGTTAACTTATAAATAGAAATCTGAACTGCTGGACGGGTTTGGGATTGAAGCTAACCGCTAATAATGTGGCACTACAAGAGAAATAGACGGTCTCTAAATGATCCCGGAGAAAAATAAAACATCGATGTTGATTAAAATGACATAAAGCAGAGAGTGTAGCATGAAATTAGCCGCTCTATTTTAGCAGAGAGGGCATTAATGTGTTTTGCATTGGGCCTCTGAGGTTGCATGGCATTTTTAGCAGCTAGCAGACGGTTTCTTATTTGTCATTCGTAGTTGCATGCATGTGCATGAACAGATACACAACTCTCAGCACATGGAGTGAGATGGGCAGAAAAATGAGACTATATCTGCAAAACGAAATCAAAACGGACACTTAAGTTTTTATCCCAAGATAGTTCATGCTTTCATTTAAAAACTGAGTCATTCACACAGACACAACACAGCTAACATTTTTAGCATCTCGAGCCCTGAACCATGTGATATTAAGCTGATGTGTCAAATTAAAAGTATAGTTAAACTTTGACTTTTACTTAAGTCATGTAAGCTGATTTCACAAATCAAAAAGACTGGCAATGCAACAAATTCATAACTTATGACAATCAAAAGCTACGAGTCAACTAGGGCTGTACGATTTGGGTATAAAATCAAATTGCAATTTTTCTGATTAGAATGTTAAAAAAAGACAATTTTAAAAGCATTTTTTTAAATTAAAATTGATTTTTTTTTATTTCTAAATAAATAAAGTAAAAATAAAAACCCAGGTTTGCACTGTATAGGGATGCACAATTTGGCCAAAATTGTAATTATAAGTCAATATGGCTTTAAAGTATTAGTAGTAGTAATATAATAATATTATTATTAATAATAATAATAAAATATTCAATTTGTAGTTTTTTTATGTAAAAAAAAGCATTGCAGTTTTGCTGTGCTTGTTTGTAGGGCTGCACAATTTGGACAAAATTGTGATTGTAAATAAAAATTATTAACAACATGTAATATTTAATACATAAAATAAACAAGTAATAATTTATTATTTTCAATTTTAAAAATAAAAATATATTATTCAATAAAAATATAAAAATAACTAAAAACAAAATAAAAATAAATAAATAAAAATAATAAAAAATCTAGTAAAAATTCTAATATTTTTGAAAAAATATATAATAATTTTATTTTGCATTATTTTGCAGCATTTACTGTGAACCAAGCCGCTCTGAGCTGTTGCAAATATCGGCAGATCATAAGCAGCTCATGTGTAAATGAACACAGTGCCGCATTTCAAACACACAGTGCATGTTTTTATTTAATTAAATCACAGCTAATCGCATTGATTTGCTAATCGCGCTGTCATATTGGGCTTCCGGTTTTATTCCGATTAATCTCACAGGCAGAGTCAAGTGATCAATTTTACATTTGGCAGATGCTTTTATTCAAAATGACTTTATTTACTATGGTAAAATATGTGTGCTATGTGGTAATTGTGTTCTTTTGCCTTATATGTTATCAGTTCATGCAGTGCTCTGCTGTTCGAGCAACCAAATGCATGCTGGTAATCAAAAGGAATAAAAGGACTGTTGTTGCTTTTTTTCCACCACTGGCACAGACAAAATGCCTATATTCTGTCTGAAATGGATGCAACCGCAATGGTGCTTTTTACTAAGCACTGCAGTCAGAGATGCATCACTAGCACACCAATCAAAATATCCGTTGCCATCCGCACCCGCTCAAATGCCAGCCAATAGGAAGTCTGCACGCCAGGTCCACGTCCTTGCTGGAGCTGATCACAGGCTCCAAGAACGCCAACAGCAAGGTAATTCATTCTAATTAGGCCGTTTGCCATTGCTGAGTCTGTCCTAACTCGGCCAGCTGCTACCTGAGAATGTTGCTCTTCAATCAAAACCAGTGGCCGACTCTTGTCTTTCACCGCTGGAGAAACCATCAGGGTGACGGGGAAGAGCTCGACTCATGTTCAGCTACAAAACAGCACGGCGGTCGGCGGATGTTTAAAATGGCCAAGCATGACTCAACCGAAGGTGCCTAACTGTTGTCTTTGGCCGTCTGGCTTGGCTCTTTTTTCTAATAATGGCTAAAGTTTCATGCTTTAGAGCTGTAACAACATGGTACGAGGCAGCACCAATGAATATATTAAGGTCTTTCAAGCTTCATCAGGTGTGTGAATCTCAATTTGACAGAATGTATCCAAACACACAAATCACACTTTGAGTAAACAGAGATATGCGTTCATAATTTGTATATTTTCTGGAGAGCTCTGTACAATTTACAGTTTGTATAGCAAACACATCTATTGGCATTCATATGTAAAATGTATACATATGTTGGGTAGACAATGGCATACACAATATCTGCATATTGATATCATCTAAAACATGAACATTTTGAGTTCTAATATGAGATCACAAAATAAGAAGCTTATAAAAAACAAAAATTCAAATTTATGTAACTTCCCTAATATTATATAGCATTTTGTCCTTTTTTATTTTTTATTATATTATTGATTATTTTTGTATATAGCCTATATGTTTATGTTCATTTTATGTTTTGTTATTCTGTCTAACATGCTTTAAACTGTACAACAGTGCCTTATAAAAAAAATGAACATTTTGAGTTATGAACAACTTTAGAGACAAACCAGAACTCTCATCAGAACTCTAACTACTAACTACTAAGACTTTTTACTAGCAAATGCATTTATATTTATAACAAAAGTCATTTTTATTGTTTTATTTATGAGTTTTAATAACTGTCAAAGCTTCACGAGTGAAATATAAGCAAAATCTCAAATGTGTTTGGTTACTAAACCTGCTAGAATGGATGCAATTTAGGCAACAATGGCATTGATGTGCATTTTTTTTTTAAATAAAACATTAACATAAATATTTAATTTACCTTATTTGTTAACAAAAAAGGAACCTAAAAGGATTCATAAACATTTGTATGTCTCAGTATTATTTTAGTATTAATGATAAACTCTTATAGAATTCAATAATATTTTGAATTAGCTTTTATTTGTATATTTTAAGTGATGTGTACTTTTTTATATATATTTCCTTTTTTTAAACAAATTTTCAGCACTTCAACCTAGTCCTTCAAGATTTAATACTTCAAGTACTTATTTAATTTCAGTTAAGGCAACATGTCTATTTCATTTAACGAAAATGATTTTTAACAGTTTTAGTTAATGATAACAACATTATGTCTCTGTATTTGTTCAAAAGTAAAAGAGTTTACGTTGATATTTTACTTTTAAGTCTCTGTCCAAAAGTAGCTCACTGTACGCATGTCTACGAATACTAATGAGATCACGTTGTAAATTCACTTTGTAGGGGGCATAAAGCACAGAGAAAGGACCTCTTCAAACTGTTAGAGCCCTCAATGAGGTCTAAATCCCGCACGGGACACTTAGGGACAGAGTTCTGACCCAATTCACAACCAAGCAGGAAGAAATGGCCGAGTCCTAACAAGATTTATTTTCATTTGCTTTCAAGACGCGGTGGAGGCAGGAACAAGCTTTCGCTCGCTGTATCTTTAAAGCACTTGAAGTTTTCTTGGCAGCTCAGGGAAGAACTGCAAGTTCAGCCAATATAGACAATAAAGCAAAGGGGAGGAACATGCCAAAATGAAGGGGGCAACTAGTTCCAGGGGTTCATTTTTCCTTCATGATTCACGCTGGAAAAGAAAGCACTTCCCTGTCCTCAAATGAACTCTCGCCGCGCTCTGCGACTCTGGAAGCGCTGGGGGAGGGGACGGCCACGCGCAGTGTTGCGCGCTCGCAGAACTGGGTCAACTGCAGACGAGTCAAAAGAAGCGAGAGAGGTAAACAAACCGGCGAAAACTCGCACGTACAGACACTCAGAGTCAATGAAAGAGAATCTTTTCTCCTCAGCTCTCGTGACTATCCAGACTCCCGCTGCAGCTGCGCGTGACTCCACTGTATTCAACAGATCGCGCTCTCGCGGCGGCCTCAAGTTCCTTCCAACTGTCCTGAGGTTCTTCTACTGATTATATGCTATGTAGAGGAATTAAACTGAAATGTCTTTGACACAAGGGAGATGCCAGATCGCTCACTGAGCGCGTAATTGTAAAAAACAACACACCATAAGAAGCTAACTTGATGCAAAAGCTTGCATTTAGTCACTGCAGTTGTGGTTTTGTGACTTTGGAGCATCATTCATTTTAGTATGTTTTTATGCCTTCTCTAAATAAATAATGTTCTTTTAAATGCATGCCAAATTAAAGGGATAGTTCACCCAAAAATGAAAATGATGTAATTAATTACTCACCCTCATGTCGTTCCAAACCCATAAGACCTTCGTTCATCTTCAGAACACAAATTTAGATATTTTTGATGAAATACGAAAGCTTTCTGACCCTGCATAGACAGCAACGCAACTGAAATGTTCCCAGGCCCAAAAACGTAGCAAGGAGATCGTTAAAACAGTCCATGTGAGTTCAGCCGCAATTTTACGAAGCTACGAGAAAACTTTTTGTGCGCAAAAAAAACAAAAATAACAACTATATTCAACAAATCTTCTCCTCCAAATCATGTCTTCTGCCATTATTGAGAGTACCTCTGCACATAAACAATGCATGCGCATAGATGCTGCTGACGTAGAAAGCGCCTTGTTTACCTGCACACACATGCGTCGTGGCACTCTCCATTATGGCGAAATATGTGATTTGGAGAAGATTTGTTGAATCGTCTATTCAGCGAGCGAATAAATTACCTATTGCAATAGGCTTATGCAAGTATTTGTATGTTTATATATACAGATACTGTAATAAAATGTGCAAACAATTGTTACCATTATTATCTTACATTAGCATAAACTAATGTAGACAGGTTAAATATTAAAACATGTTTTTGACTTTGTGTTTTTGACTTTGTGCTGACGTAGAAAGCGCCTTGTTTACCTGCACACACATGCGTCGTGGCACTCTCCATTATGGCGAAATATGTGATTTGGAGAAGATTTGTTGAATCAAGACAAAAAGTTTTCTCGTAGCTTCTTAAAATTGCGGCTGAACTCACATGGACTGTTTTACCGATGTCCTTGCTATGCTTCTGGGTCTAGGAACATTTCAGTTGTGTTGCTGTCTATGCAGGGTCAGAAAGCTTTCAGATTTCATCAAAAATATATTAATTTGTGTTCCGAAGATGAACAAAAGTCTTACAGGTTTGGAACAACATGAGGGTGAGTAATTAATGAAAAAAAAAAAATTTTTGGGTGAACTATCCCTTTAAGATTTAAAGCCACTTATGATTATTCAAAAATGATGATATGGCAAATTCTGATTATTACAAATAACATCTACCACCAATGCATGATCACCAAGTTTTCTACAGCCACAAGGACCAAAACCAGTTACCCAGAATGCTTTAGAGATGCACTAATAGTAGCTTTTACAGCAGCGATATGGCACCACATTGAAACCACAGTGACTAAGACGATATAGATGAGTCAAGCGTGCTGCCAAAACCACCAAACCACAGTCAGAAACCACAAAACTATCACTTTTGCTTGAGTCACTTTCAATAACTCTGGCGAGCAGTAGCTGTAGCATCTGGCAGAGCACAGGAGATAGATTCATCAGACTACATTCACATGCAGTTAAAACCATACTGTACAAGTTGCATGAATCATTGTCATTTTTATGTTATAAAGTGGTGCTACACCAATTACATTTCTTTAGTGTACAGTTATTAGAATATAGAATAATTGTAAAATAATTAAATGTGACCACTGCACTTCTTAAATTAAAAAAAACAAAAAACAGTATGGTATTTAAAATGACATGATTTTGACGCAATCAAATATTAGTAACTTTTTTAGTTTTTATAATAAAATGTGCATATTGAGCATTAAATGTTACTTTTTTCCTTGTAAAGAAAATTCTGTGAATATTCAATAAAAGGACACAAAGGTGACTATACTCTATACTATACTTACTCATATTAAATACCAAACTGTATAATATCTGCACAAAATGTGATCATTTTGAACAGATTTAAGTTTTTACAGATGACAAGTTGTGTTTTAGAAAATTAGTCTTAACAGTGTTCTTGTTACTGTAGATTCACACAAATACTGAGTAAAAATGATAAACATAAATGAAATTATTTTGCCATTCTGTAATGTAAAGTTATCTGCTGACAGTCTGTTTAAGGATTCTGCTCTTCTAAAACACACTGACTGCATTACATGCACTGTTATGGTTATTTAAATTTATTATATTCACAATTCATATGCATCACATGGACACTGTTAAATTTAAACAGGGCTATGGTAAATATAGTATTGTCAATACAGCCACAAAAAGCAATCAGCCAGTACTGGTGTAAAAATTGCAGTTTGATAAGTTGACTCAATTAAAAATCGCTGACGGCATTATAGATTTATTTAGACCTTTATTATATTTACATAAAAATGTGTATTTTCTATTGAAGCTAATTATAGCATATTTACACTTAATATGTAAAAATAGGTTTCCAATCTAAAGCCGTAAAGTTACTGGTGTGTATTTAAATTCTATACATAGTCAACAAATCCTATAAGACTGTCTAAAGGTATCATAATATGGCAAAATCCTAATGGGATCAAATAAGATCAAAGTTGGAGATCAAAGTTTTTAAAATCATTAAAAATTTGCTGATGTTCCCACACTGCCATTTTATTCTATAAGAACCATTGTATTCTCTTTGTGAATTTCTGAATGTTCTAAAAAGATGCTAAATGGTTCTAAATGATAGGAATACCAGAAGAAATCCCACAGAATTTGTAATGCAGTATTAAACTATAACACTCACCTTAAAAACATCAGGAGGTCATTTCAGAGACTTGCAGTCCTTCTGTTCGCTGTTGGAGACTTTGAGATCTCTGAACCAGTTCCTTCAGCGTTCCAGTAAACTTCAGGACGTCCTGGTGAAGGATTATTGTGCTGTGGGACAAAGAGAGAGCGAATCCCACGGTAAACTCCGTGAACTCGTTTGATCGCATCTGTGTTGTGCGTCTTCGCGCGTCGCGCCGCTTCTTTGATTACGCTCGGTTACGCACTAGACGCTCTGCTTTCCACCATTTTATTTACACATGTAAACTTGAGAAGTGTCAAAATCACCGACTGGAATTTCGGGATGTAAATTAAGTTTGTATGCGGAACGATATAACAGCGTTTGGAACGGGACTTTCGCGTCTGTTTGTTCCATCAACGTCCACGTGCCTGCTGAGGGAAAATCACCGTGTAAAACATGTTTAAGCTTATTTCGCTCAGCATGTGTATCAGTTGAGAGGAAATTAGTATTTTGCAGCTGGAAGTGAGTATAAAGAACTTCATAAAAAGTTTGAGCTCACAGATTATTTCAAACTCAACTGCATCTCTCTAAAACCTCGACAATGATTACCGCAGTGAATACTGGGTAACAAACGCTTCAAAGATAACATTGATTTGGAAACGTTAATTGAAGCTTTACAGGTCAAAAGTCATGTAGATGCAAATATATGTATGACGGTATATAAGCATTAAAGTTTAATGACATTTCTAATTGTGAAAATACATGAAGTAAATTATCCAGTTCTATCCATCCATCCATCCATCTATCTATCTTTTAAACATGCATGTATTTAAGTTTTAAAAAACTAACATGCGTTACAAATTTATTTTTATGTTTTGTATGAATTTATGAATGAATGCTGGAGCAGTAGTGTAGGTGTGTATATATAATGTATTAAAAATATTGATATAATTTATTAAATTATAAGTGTGTGTGTGTATGTATGTATACGTGTATATATATATATATATATATATAAACAAACACATATGGAAGCGTTAATTAACAATGTCAAAAAAGATAAATTACCTATTGCAATAGGTTTATGCAAGTATTTGTATGTTTATATATACAGATACTGTAATAAAATGTGCAAACAATGGTTATTATTATTTTACATTGGCATAAACTAATGTAGACAGGTTAAATATTAAATCATGTTTTTGACTTTGTGTGTGTGTATATATATATGAATAAATTCAAAGTAATATAAAAACTTTAAATATACAGCAAAAAAAAAACAACTTCCTTCGTTTTAAGAACTAACTGACCCCCAACTCTTTTTTTTCATGCATGTATTTATTCATTCCATCTGGATGTGTTAATTATCATTTCAGTATCATGTTGACCTGACAGCACAGCTGTGTTTCCAGCACATCGCAGACAGACAGACAGACAGGTGATGTTTCTTGTCTCTCTGATGGCTCTGCACCAGGTAATGTGATCAATCAGAGGTACTTCAGAAATGCCGCAGTCACAGGTGTCGCTCGAGTTCATGGAGGGCGTCTGTCCCGCTGTGAACTCTCACATGCTCCTGGGAGCTTTTACCTGCGTGTCTCGCGTGACTCTTGTGTTTGGAGACAAAGAGGGAGGATCAGCCCTGATGACCCAGAAAGATGCTCACGGATGGGCCTAATTAGATCAGCCCAGTGTGACGAACGGGAGATGATGTCATGGCTCTGCTGGCCCGGTCATGTGACCGGATAAAACTGTTGGAGGTTAATGCTTAAATTGTGTTTGTGCTCTGATCTGGGATCAGATGACATACTGAAGTGTTACTTAATCAGAAACTCCATTAGAGAACCAGGGTAAATTATATGCTATAAAATGTTTTTTTTCTAAATTCTGATTGGATGAGCCACATTAGAAGCCATTTGTAAAATGCAGATTATTAATAACAGTGTTTATTTAGTTATACAATATACAGTGTTAGATCTTCCCTTCCTGGTGGCACAAAAATATCACTCATTTAGCCATTTTATAAGGTTTGCACAGCAATTTTGCATCAGTCTCTATGGCAGCATAAAAATAAATTATTTTAACATTATTGTATACTTATATTTTATAATGTAAATATTTTTTATGTTAATGAAAGTTTAAATAAATGTAATTATATATTTAAAAACAATATAAAGTTGTATTTTTAACACTTGAATTTATATAAACATAATTTTCAATTTTTTAAATTTTATTTATTCTCCTTGTGGCCTTCTTACAACCGATCTGGGAAACCGATCTTTCTCACTATACTCTCTCACTCTTTATTTCTTCTCTAAACGTTGGGCTGTCAAGTTTCTCCTTTTATCACACGACCGGTCATCCCAGTATAGATGCAACATCTGTATTTCATTGCCGCCGGAGTAATGATAAACACACTCTCACAGCTGATCCAAAACCCACATCGCACGGATGGAGGTGAGTGCTGGATATATTACTGTTAAAACACCTTTGAATTTATTTCTTCAGGCCCTGCTTCCCCAGAGAGGCCGGCCCTCGACTCGCTCTGTGGGATTACGGGAGGATTTTCAAGGCTGCCTCGTCCTACGCAATCAGATGAAATGTGCAGGCTTGCAGAGACTCGGCAAATGAAACTTCACTAGATCTGTCCGAAGTCATATAGGGTTAAATTGTATTGGATGAACAGAAGAATCCTCTCTTCCGTCCTGATTGGTCAGAAACAAGTAGTCCACGTGACTCTCTACATCTTCTGAAGTCATAAGATTTGGACGAGGACGAGATCCAAATTTAAGTCATTATTTACTGACATTTTCCACTGCAGCTGTCAAATCGCATTCACACAGATATTCAGTTCAAATATGACGTGCTAAATTACTACATGGTGATGGGAAAAAAATTGTCCCAACAATGCGTTTGCGTTCACTTGGAAAACTTGCTTGTTCCTCCATTAAAAACGTTGCATTTGCTGGCAAAATTTTTGGTTTTGAGCCGAGGTACGTTTTCGCTCGCAAAGCTTTCGTGTTCTCTTGAAAATCTTTCCATTTGTTGGCAAAACTTTCACACTCCCTCAAGAAATGTTGCGATTGCTTACAAAACTTTCATGTTCACAATTCGAAATTTAGCTTACGCAAACAAAACTTTCCGTTTCCCTGAGACACTTTGCATTTGCTGGCAAAACTTTCACGTTACATCACGAAACATTGAGTTCACGCGCAAAACTTTTAAATTCCCTTAAGAACATTCCCCTTTTCATTTCCTAGAGCTTTCGCGTTCCCCTGAAAAATTTTGCATATGCTGGCAAAACTTGTGCGTCTCCAGAGAAATGTCATGTTCTTTCGCAAATCTTTTGAATTCCTTTAAAAAAAAAAAACATGTTTGCTGGCAAAATTTCCCAGAGAAACATTGCATTTGCTGGCAAAACGTTTCTGTCCCCCCGAGAAGCATTGCGTTCGCTCGCAAATTGTTTTTACGTTCCCCTGAGAAACTTTGCATTTGCTGGCAAAATTTTTGCATCCCCACATAAATGATGCGTTCACTCGCAAAACTTTTACATTCTCCCGAGAAACATTGCGTTTGCTAGATAAAAAACTTGCATTGCCCCAAGAAACATTGCATTTGCTCGCAAAACATTTTTACGTTCCCCCAAGGAACGTTGCATTTGCTGGCAAAATTTGTACATTCTGCGAGAAAAATTACATTTGCTAGGGAAATTTAAAAAAATTATAATTATTATATTCCCCTGAGAAACTGCATTTATTGGCCAAAATTTTACGATTCCAGAGAAACGTTGCATTCACACGCAAACCTTCTGAATACTGGCTAAGCCCCTAGAAACTTTACATTTTTGCAATGTTTGCAGAACTTTATGGTCCCTCAAGAAACATTGCCTTCGTTCGCAAAACTTTTACATTCTCCTAAAACATTGAGTTGAGAAACTTTACATTTGATGGCAAATATTTTTGTGATTCTCCCAAGAAACTTTGTGTGTGCTTGCAAATCTTTAGTGAAATTTGCATTTGCTGGCAAAATATTTGCGTTCCCCAAAGAAACTTTCGCGTTTGCCTAAAAACGTTGCATTTGCTGCCAAATCTTTGGAGTTACCCAGAGAAATGTTGCGTTCGCTCACAAAATGTACACATACCTTAAGAAACTTTGCACTTACTTGCAACAAATGCAAGTTTTGCAAACATACGGAACATAAAACATTTGCAAGAGAACACGAAAGCACTAGAATGTAATTTTTTCCCTCCCAATGTCCCTATATGGGCTCCATAGTGTCTTGCATATTATGATGCAACTGAAAGATTTAAAAAAAAAAAGAATTAAATTTTGGCCTTGATGCACCATATTTGAGTTTGAGCGTCTGTGCACATGAGATTCGAGATGATTTGACATCTCAAAACCATTGTTTTTTTTGTGTCTCGTAATTGTTTATAACTGAAGTAACTTGAATAAACATATGCATAAATCAGATTTCAGAGCTTCAGTGGTCAACTTTCAAACAATAACTCGGTCTGCTTTGTGCACAAAGCTATGGTATGACTTTAGAAAACTTGGAATATAGTGCACGAGTGCTTTTATGGTCTTTTTGGACTTCGATGAATGTATGAAATGTTGTGTTTCACAGGTTTGGAACGACATGAGGGTGAGTCAATGACAGATTTTTTTTCATTTTTTGGTTGAACTGTTCCTTTAAGTGCACAAAGCTTATTTTCTTATGATAATCAGATCTTTGTTTTCCTAATTCTCCCTTTCCTTTGCTCTCCGTTTCTTTCATTAGCTCTCTCGAGTGTCTTTTCAACGGCTCATCACGGCAGCTTGTCCTTTCTGATTAAAAGCGAATTAAAACAAAAGATTTGTCGGCACGGCGACACGCAAAGGCCTGCTTTAATTACCAGCACTTTGAACCCCGAGCGTGTAAAGCGTGGCGTTGTTCTCGTCAGTACAAGAGGGCACAATTGGAGGAGATCAGCGGGTTCCTCGAGTTCTCTCGTGCACCTTCATCCGTGGAGTGCGTGCAAACCGAGCCGCAAGCGCTAACAAATCTAATGACTAATGATGTGCAGGTGTTTGCCATCGATCCGGCCGCTGTAACTGCGGTTCATTCTGCGTTGCAGCGCTTGGAGAAAGCTGCTCGTGATTCAGTATGTTTGCGCTGAATGGTGCGTTTGAATGTAATCTGTCTCTGGGGACGAGGGGCCCCGCTAAAACCTGACACGAGAGAGACAGACGTAATCTGAGAGAAAAAAGGCCGTTCCATACAGCACTGCAATGTGCATGAAGATCTCTACCAGGTTACTGAGGATATCGCGCCACCTGCTGGTGGACAACGAAACTGTCGGTGATTTCAGTAACTCGCGGAAAAATAGACTTAGAATATTTTTCTAGTCTAGACATGATACGGAGACATGATATTCATTTTTTTAAATGAATCAGTCTGTATCAAAAGGATTTTTAAGTCGGTTAGTATTTATAAATCTCATGTAAAATTCATCTGAAAGGAACTTTGCATGGTATTTACTTATGGTACCATAGTAAACGTGAGATATGTGACAGTTGTGTTGTTTGCTTTGTAACAGTATGTGCACACTGTAAATATTTTTACAGGTGTTTTGCCTATATTTTTAAATTTTGCACTCAATTCCATTGTGTTTCAGGGTTAACAGAAATGTCTATAAATTACTGGATAATGTCCTGGCATTATCCAGTAATTTAATAAAATAATTTTCCTTTTTGTTTTAAAACATAAAAGTGCATTGCTTAGCATGCACATTGGTTTATGAGTATACAAGTGAATACAAATTTCAGCTAAATTAGACTGAATTTCAGTTTTGTGTAAGCCAGTATTGTACAATATTGACCTCTGAACATACTTTGCCCTCAACTGGTTCCTACAAAAAAAAAACTACCTTAAACAACTGTTTGTTTATCTACACACACATACACTATTATGGCACTATTATTTTGTGATTTATATCAAAGTACCACATTACCATCTGCAAATATCCTGGTACCATGATGGTAATGCTGGTAATGTTACAATGTATTGATATGGCAATGCTTTACAAGCATAAAAATGTTAAACCGAGTTGAGATAACTAATGCAAGTCTGGTAGTCTAAAGTGTTTTTTTTTCTGGAAGAATTTATTTTTATTATCAAGCTAAATGCCTATTATTCATTATTTCTCCAAAATATTCAATTTCTTCACGTTTCCAGGTACTTCTGAGATGATTCAGCTCTTCTATGTTACTCACTGGAATATTAGTTGTGTGTCTGTGTGTGTTTGGTATCTAATATACTGAAGATTAGCAACTGCATTTGCTCATTCCCAGCCCTGATGTTTCAGTTATGCACACAAAAACATGATAATAGAAACAACAGAAGTTTCTTAGTGGAAAATCCCCAGCGGCAGTTCTTCATGATTTGAGTCGCTCCAGCGACCTCTAACGGCAGCGCTGCGTACTGCATTGTTCCAGTGAAGCGATATTAATACAGCTTTATTTTGTTACCCTAACAATCTTGCTTTTCCACATTAACTTCCAAAACATTTTTGTGATGCAACATAATATATTTCTGAGAGAAATTAAATAATTATCTCTCGCTGTGGTCTCTAAGACTACAATTAACTTGACGTAGGTTGATGCTGAATTATATTTTCCAAGCATCTCTCCTCTTAATAGTCTTGAACATAACGTTGCCCTGGAGATGTGTCTGTAATAATAGCATATGGTTTTCAGGCCTAATTACGTTAAATGCAATTTAGGTTTATTGTCTTTTGCATCAAGGGAGAACTGGACATCTTTATTAACCAAACTGTCCTCCTTTCTTACTGTCTGACAATTTATAGCGGGATTCAATCAAGTTCCCGTAAGTTAAACCATGATTTTTACTTTCGTTGACGGGAAAGCACTCGATGGTCAGGCCGCTGTGGGCCTCTGGTCAACAGAAAACGTTCTGCAGTCTTCAGCCACGTCCCATTGACAGATTTTGACCAAAAACAAATAAATTCAGTGAAAATGAGTGAGGACATTAGAGCGCAGAACAAAAAAAATATATGCAGTGTGTTAAAGTCCACTCTCATTCAAGTTTAACAAAATTATAAAGTATTTAAATGTCATGAAGGCCTAAAATAAAAAAGGCAAGAAAACCCCAAACTTGGATTTGTTGTCATAGTTTGCCGTTAGTTTGCTGTCTTGAATCAGAAAGACCACCAAATTTAGTTTAAACTGGTTTTATTTGGTTTAAAATGCATAAATGTCTATTTTGTGGCTTGCTAGTCTTATATGATTAGCTTAGCAACATGCTAATTTCAGACTGCAGACTGTTAGAAGAGTTATTGTCACTAAAGTCATAAATGGCACAATGTGGATGTCAGATTGACCACATCTTTTATTAGCATTAACATAACCATACGTTTACGCTGAGGCTAATTAGCAAGTCAAATGGTGTTCAAGCTCAGAATAAAAATGTTTGCAAGTAACACCTCTAATCAGTGTTGTCATGTCATTTTCCCTTGTTTCCAGAGTGATTAGTCACGTGACGTTTGCGGCTCAGTTGATTGGCTCAGAAAGTTCTGTCGTCTCCAAGAGCAAAGATGGCCGATTTGAAATCTCCAGGTATTCCACCATGTTTATACGCGTAGCAATTGTTCGCTCACACAATTTATTCGATCAGAGTAACATGGCCAAATCTTCCTCAGTCTCATGCCACGTACCCATAGTTTTAGTAGCTTCAGTAAATATGGATTTCTGTCTCCACACCAGCTTTTCCAGACGCTCCTGGTGGCCCGTAACAGTCATCTGTCACTCATCGGCCCAGAAAACAGCACCTAATGGCTTTCACAAGTCAGCGTGGAATAATTGTTTATAATTCATCAGCCAGGCCTGTTTGAGTTCAAATTGAGAGCTGAGCTCATTTTGCATATGGCGAATTTAAAACCAGCCTAATGTGGAAAATGAAACACTAGCATTTGAAAAACACAACTTTATTAACAGGTCTGAGAATGCCATTGACATCCACGTTGACGATGAGGTCATGTTTACACAGCGTCTGCTTGAAGATGAGTCCCAGAATGCACACACACACACACACACACACATTCGTACAATGCTAACAGTTGTCTTTTCCATCTTGCAGTCAGTAGACATCAGACAGAAGCTCATAGATGAACCTGTAGATCTTCTTCTGTAGACCACAAAATCACAGACCAAACAAGAAAACGGAAAAATCCCTTCTTAATTAAAAAAATAAATATATATTATTTCTTGGTTTAGTATCATGCTACCCTTATGAAAAAGAAGTTTATTCAAGTGTGCTATTAGTATACTTCTTTTAAACTAAAAATAGGAAAGTATACTTTTAGTCTACTTTTTATGTACTTCTCAGAAATGGGCTTTATGTACTTCTCAGAAATATACTTAAAATGACATTTAAGTATACTTGACTTACACTTAGAAAAAGTCTAAATATATTTGAGCTATACTTGTGCTCCTAGAATCCGTGTGTTCATTGTTATATGGTAGGGGCGCTAGTACACATCTGTACAGAATTTCCACACAAAAAAAACCGCAAGTGAAGAACAAACCGAAACAACAGATGCTTCCATATGTAATCTAACATGATCATCAGACATAAAACAGCATCAAAACTGTGTAACGTTATGGAATAAAATGTCACCAATGAAGAGATAATAATGACTGTCAAGCTTCGGGGTGTTGATCGACTCCATCTACGTTTTGATTATCATTCTGAATCCAATTCATAGTCTTTTTTCAGCTTTTTGTTCAAAATGTTGTTTATTTCTTTATTTTTTATTTATGAAACTTATCCACATTCAAGTGTTTAAAAATGAATGCATGAAGCTAGAATAAAATGTTTTTGTTTACAAGCAGATACCCTGTTCTTTCTTTTGATGTTTTGTGTGTTCAGATATTCATATAACTATATACAGGTGCATCTCAGTAAATTAGAATGTCGTGGAAAAGTTCATTTATTTCAACTCAAATTGTGAAACTCGTGTATTAAATTCAATGCACACAGACTGAAGTAGTTTAAGTCTTTGGTTCTTTTAATTGTGATGATTTAGGCTCACGTTTAACAAAAACCCAACAAATTAGAATACTTCATAAGACCAAAAAAAAAACATTTTTAGTGAATTGTTCAACCTAGGCTCATTGGAAATACGTGTCTCTACATACATTTCTGCAAAACTGAAAAAACCTACCTATATGTACGATTCCCTGCAGTTTCCAGTTGAAATGAACACTAGAGGCAGTAAAACTCTGACAACTTTTATTCCTTTTCACACGTCTGTATGACTTACAGGAACAGTTTTGATTATTTTCTTGCAGAATGGTATGTTATGACTTCAAAACAATTTTAACATCCTGCACGATTTGAAAACTGATACTTTTGAACGTTGTCGTCACATATACAGCTTCATATGTATGAGTTTACTAACTCAGTAAGTTTACTCGGTAGCTCACGCGATACAGCGTTACACTTAGGTGATGAAGAGCTCCGGTACGAATCCCGTCAAACTACAGTTCAACAAAACAGCTCAAATCTGCATAAGGAAGTTAAAATAGCATGGCTGCATCAGCGAATACGTTTTTATATTACTTTTGCATTTGTTAACACTTTCAGGTAGGTTTAGGTTTGGTGTAGGGGATACTTCCAACTTCATAGAGCTTAATCTTTAGCGACACTCACCGGATATTTGAATTATGAATGGCCGCAAAACGTACCTCAAGCAGCATAATAAAAACACTGCAATACGTGCCTGTACCAACGTAATAAAAACGTGTCACGGTCACGTATTAAACGTGTGTTTTAGCGCCACTCTCTGGACATTTCACTTTGAAACTGCCACAAAACGTGCTGCATAATTACGGTGTTGCAGAAATGTATGTAGAGGCACGTATTTCCAATGAGCCTGGGTTGGAATTGTTGGCCTTCTGGAAAGTATGTTCATTTACTGTATATGTACTCAATACTTGGTAGGGGCTCCTTTTGCTTTAATTACTGCCTCAATTCGGCGTGGCATGGAGGTGATCAGTTTGTGGCACTGCTGAGGTGGTATGGAAGCCCAGGTTTCTTTGACAGTGGCCTTCAGCTCATCTGCATTGTTGGGTCTGGTGTCACTCATCTTCCTCTTGACAATACCTTGAAATAAGATACAAGAAAACTTTCACGACATTCTAATTTATTGAGATGCACCTGTATACAAATGAATAAATAGGGACATAGTAGTATAATTAAAGTATGATGTACATCTATGATGTAAAGTTTACATCTATGATGTAAAGTTCATTTAAAGAAAGCTTACAAGTATACCTGCAGTATAAAACTACTAAACTAGTAGTTTACTGCGACTATACTTCAAAGTGTACTAAAAATGCTACTACAAGTATTTAATTAGTAAACTATCAGTACCTATAAGTTCACTTTTAGTATAGTTGCAGTACAAGCTAAAAACATTGATTTGAACTAGTTGTGTACTCAGTTTACTACTGTTATACTTAAAGTATACTTAAAAGTATATTTTATATATTAGAAAGTGGGCCAATTTAGTCCCAAGGAATATTGAAATAGTACACTTACGAGTATACTACTACTACACTGATATTTGTATACTTACTACATAAAGTATACTTAAAAATATACTTGAACTTTACTTAAGTATACTTGAAGTATACTACTTTTTGGTAAGGGTAACACCAAACTCTGTTAGTATCAGTTGTGAGTTGAGTGTTCAGTGTCCTCATGTTGTGTACAGAGTTGTTCCATATCTAGTGGATTCCAGAGCAGTGTTTTATGACATTTAAGATGCTGTCTTAGAAGTTGGCTTTCTAGTTAGTGAGTAAAGAGCAAAGTAGCATGTAAAACAATGCTAATGTGTTTGTGGAAATCAACCCTGCATTAGAAACCATCTTAAACTAGAGTGGTTTGCAGGTTGTAGCTGGTTTAAATTGGTCTTGTTTTGTGGTAAAGCTGGTGTTTAGCTGGTTTAGCTAGTCAGCCATTTGACTAGAGCCACAAAACCTCCCTAAAACCATCAAAACATGGCTAGGAAACCAACAAACTACCCTAGTCAAGTTGTTGCCTATCTAGTGAATTCCACATCAGTCACCTCTGAGGTTTCATGCCATTTAAGATGCTGTCTTAGCAGTTTACTTCCTAGTTAGTGGGTAAACGGCAAAGTAATATGCTTTAAAACAGCTCCTAACTGGTTTAAATTAGTCTTGTTTTGTGGTTAAGCTAGTATTTAGCTGGTTTAGCTATTTGGTCATGTGACGGGCCATAAAACATCTCTAAAACCATCAAACTGACCAAAATTGCCTGATTTGAACTGCAAGGAAACCGACAAACTAATAAGCTAGATGTTCCCTATTTAGTGGATTCCAGATCAGTCACTTCCATGGTTTCATAACATTTAGGATGTTGTCTTAGAAATTTGTTTGCTAGTTAATGAGTGAACAGCAAAGTAGCATGTTTTAAAACAGCACTAATGAGTTGTGGAAATGAGTTCTGCTTTAAAGACTATCTTAAACCAGACTGAAGTGGTTTTCAGGTCATAATTGGTTTAAATTGGTCTCCTTTTGTGGTAAGGCTGGTGCATAGCTAGTTACCCATGTGACAAGAACCACAAAACCACAAGACCATCAAAACAGACTAGCCTAGCCTTATTTGAACTCATAGAAAACAGCTTAACTACCCTAGGCTAGTTGTTCCCTATCTAGTGGATGCCAAATGAGTCACTTCTGAGGATTCATGACATTTAAGATGCTGTCTTAGGCTATGTTCACACTTGGCGTCTTTTTTGAAGCTGCCAGCGTCTGTTTTACATTATAATCCTATGGTGTAAACCGTGTTTTCAAAAAAGTCCTGAGCGCTTTTTAAAACGCCACCACCGGTGTCTTTTTCTGCAGCTCAGAGCGTCTTTTCAAGTTGAAAAAAGTTAAACTTTTCTGAAAAAAAAAGCCCTACGTCAAGCGCCTTGACAGCTGACCAATGACAAGCGAGTGGCGAGTCGTTTCCATAACAACAAAACCAATGAGAAAAAAGGAGCATCCAACCGGAGCTCCTGGACTAAATTGTTGGAAGCACCATACAGTTTCCTTCCCCGTATAATGTCGTGCTCCCACAAACGTCGTTGTGAACCAACATTACCCTCCCCGTTAACTTCAAAAGCCAACGTTAACTTCAAAAGATGACATCTCTGCAACACACAGCGCTAGGCTACCTTTGCAGCTGTTGTTATAGCATCAAAAGACGCCCTCGGCTGCTATTTGTAACCAAAACGCTGCCAGCTTTTTGTTTTACTAAAAAAGCACTCTTGTCAACTTTTTCTAGTCAAAAAAGACGGCAAGTGTGAACACGCCCTTATCAAGGAGTTCAAGTCCTCCTGGGATGTTCGTACTTACGAGTTACGTAATTACGGCGTCAGGTGCGTTCAATTCACTTTAGTAGGAACAAGATGGCAATTTAACTTTTCTACATAAAATTAAATGTTTTTTTTTAACTCTACATCTACAAAATGAATAAAGAATGTGCATTAGTGTGTTTTTGCTTTTTTCTGTTTTTATTCAATTTATGAAGGTGATGTAAACTGAATCATTATATATTCTATGGTAATTATACAATAATATAATATTTTGTATATGTAATTTATATAGATTTATTGTACATTACAAAAAATATCAATTTCAACACATTTACTGTCAATATCTATAGTCTTTGTCTGCGTCCATTGCATCCAACAGAAACTCGGGGCTTAAAGAAAATTTTGTTTCCCACTCGTAATAACGACTTTGTGGTGGCGTTCATGTGCGTTCAACTTGAATGCATTATTAGATGTTAGCTGCCTAGCTGGGGAGTTTATGGAACCAGTCCTGCATTAAAATCCATCTTAAATCAGACTAAGGTGGTTTGCTGGCTTAATTTGGTCTCCTTTAATGGCCAAGCTGGTGGTTAGCTAGTTAGCTGGCTGTCCTCCGAGCCTGACTATGTGACAAAAGCCACAAAACCACTCTAAACCCATCAAAACAGACTAGCCTAGGAACATCTAGGAAACCAAACTATCTTAAAAAAATTATTTAGCAAGTTAAATGCAATTTCACCAGCTCTGGTGTATAAATAAACATGATTTTTCTTGGAAAAAAAGAGAGATATTAGCACACACCGAAAATGAGGCTAACGCTACAGGCTAGGCCAGGGGTCTCCAACCCTGCTCCTGGAGAGCTACCATCCTGAAGATTTCAGCTCCAACCCCAATCAAACACACCTGAACCAGCTAATCAAGGTGTTCATGGCTACTTGATAATTACAGACAGGTGTGTTGGAGCAGGGTTGGAACTGAAGTCTGCAGGACGGTAGCTCTCCAGAAGCAGGGTTGGAGATCCCTGGGCTAGGCTAACTGAGGCAGGGATTGGCCAGGTAAGCTGTCATTATCTGAAGAGCGATCATGTTATTAAGATGTCACACAGTAGCCAGTTTAATGCGAACAACTTGATTGATTGCGCGAGTCCTTCATGTGATAATGGAAAAGTCACAAGTGATTATATTTTCTTTGACAAGGAGCGCTAGCTTCAGTTTAAAGCTTGCACGCCAAGATAACCCAAACACAGGGGTGCGAATAATCCCACAAGGCCGCTGAAAACGTTGCATTGCCGCTTTTCTCTCCCTTAATATGATGAACGACCTAAGGTGAACGATGAAGTTTCACGTTCTTCGTGGCGTATCAATCTTCAAAAACATCCACACGTATCGCATTAGCTGCCAGGCCGAAGGCTGACCGTTGTACCGTGTTTTGATTCTGTGTGAAAGAAATCTGTGTGATCGCCAAGAACTCCAAGCCACAATTTAATACACACGTCTACGTTTACAGCAGATTTCTGCTGAATGTAAAGCGAAAATCTAATATTGTATAAACAATAATGAGTAATGAAGTGTGCGTGTTGTAAGACTGAGTTCAATAACGTGGATGGACATCTGAGAAAACAATGGTATGCGTGAGAGCAGTTCTGGTGAAGTATGTCATCATTTTTGTGTTAAAATACTTTCTCGTATGCCAGTTAGAAGTTCAGAGTCACTACAAAGCCCTATTCGGATGGTAATTGTTTCTTATTGGGATGTCTCAAACAAATACATTAGCATGATAAAACTCATGCATTCGGATGGCAGTTTATTCACGGTGGAGGAACAAGTTCTGTTAGTGTGTTCAAGTCTAAATGGGACGTTCATATTTACGAGTTGGGAAGTCGTAATTATGACATCAGTTGCGTTCAAGTCACTCTGGTCGAAGTAAGATGGTGGTGTACATACTGTGTATATATATAAAAAAAAAAACAGCAAAAGTTCTGCAGAATGATTAATTAATGTGCATCAGGAGTGTTTTGCTTTGTTTTTATTCAGTTGATGAAGGGAAAAATAATTTAAATTTACATTATAATTTAATGTAAATTTAACAATGTGATCTTCAATAAAATGTCAACAAAATGTCATTGCTTTGACAATTAATGCATTCCTATTTAATAACAGGAAAATAATATAGGATTAACTATTTGATTATTTAAATATCCTATTTAAAAATAGGAAAACTGGCGTGCTAGACTGAGAAAAAAATCTTACTCTGTATTTCTGTCTTGTTTTCGAGTACAAATATCTAAACGTTATTAAATCAAGATACATTAACTTGAGAAGCATAATGATTTAAAGGGTTACTCCCCACCCCAAAATGAAAATTGTCATTAATCACTAAACCATGTCGTTCTAAACCCGTAAAAGCTTTGTTCGTCTTCAGAACACAATTTAAGATATTGTGGATGAAAACCGGGAGGCTTGTGACTGTCCCATTGACTGCCAAGTAAATACCACTGTCAAGGCCCAGAAAAGTATGAAAGACATCACCAGAATAGTCCATCTGCCATCAGTAGTTTAATCTGAATTTAATGAAGCGTCGAGAATACTTTTTGTACGCAAAGAAAATAAAAATTATGACTTTATTCAACAATTCGTCTCCTCCGCATCTTTTCCGAGGCACCGTATAGCGCCATTTTGGAGAATATCCCCTGGACGCAAACTGCGTACACTGTTCTGTGTCAGCCACACCACACGGATACGCTGTTTTAATTCAAATCAAAGCATAAATTAACTTAGAAAACGTGTTGCGCAGCTGACACAGAACAGCGTACGCAGTTTGCGTCCAGGGGATATTCTCCAAAATAGCGCTATACGGTGACTCAGAAAAGATGCGGAGGAGACGAATTGTTGAATAAAGTCATAATTTTTATTTTCTTTGCGTACAAAAAGTATTCTCGTCATTTCATAACATTCAGATTGAACTACTGATGGCAGATGGACAATTCTGGCGATGTCTTTCATACTTTTCTGGGCCTTGACAGTGTTAATTGTTTGGCAGTCAATGGGAAAGTCAGAAGCCTCCCGGTTTTCATCCAAAATATCTTAAAATGTGTTCCGAAGACGAACAAAGCTTTTACGGGTTTGGAACGACATGGGGGTAAGTGATTAATGACCAAATTTTCATTTTGGGGTGGAGTAACACTTTAAGATATTAAGATATATGATTATTAGGGGTGGCACGGTACATGTATTCGTACCGAACTGTCACGGTACGGACATCTCGGTTCGGTGCATGAGGCCTTACGACGAATACAGGAAATTCACCCCCAATCCAGAAGGGGGCGCCCGCAGTACTGCAACGCTGTTTGATAACCGCCAGCAGAAGAACAACGGCTGCATCCGAAAACTTAAAAATGCTGCCTTCGGAGGACACATTCCAAGGTAGGAAGGCATGTCCGAATCCAAAGTTAGCTTCACTTCCTGTCTCATGAGATACCTTCATCTGATTGATTTTTGAAGGCAGCATAGATGTATCCTTTGCTGCCTTTGATATCCCACAATCCTGTGCATTCCATTCCATGATGGTTGAGCTAAAAAAATACTAGATGGCATCTGAAAGTTGCATTTGGTGGTTAGTTTGTGTGTAAATGTATATTTCTGATTAACTTTTTGCATTGTCATTGCCTCATAAGGCAGTGAGGCAGCAAGTCAGCTGCCTAATTTTCGGAAGCAGCCAGCGAATGCCGTGAGTTGCGCGCTTGAAAACAAAGCCCCCTAGACAGTGAACATGTGCTGATTCTGAACGCAATTCTCACATAGACTGACAAAGGAGTATATTTTAAAGGCTTGCGCACTCAACTGTTTGCGAAATGGAGATTTGTGCTCGTGTATCCTTCCTCTCTCATTTGGCACAAATCCAAATATTCCGTAATATTTCCATATTTGCGATGTAATGTATCTGAATGCTAAACTATTATTTATTATGTAAATTATAGGCTTTGTACTTCAGTCGCGTTCCAACAGTGACACAGAGGAGGGCGCGCTGATGTTTGGCTCACTGTATTTTATTTTGATAAACTACCAACTGCGCTGTCAAGTTAGCAATGCTGGAAGTTATGTTTTGTGTGTGTGTAACTGTTTCCTTATACCAGCAGAATCAACTTTAAACACTTATTTTCTTATGAATAATCACTGTATAAAGGTCTGCTTTTATTTGTGTACACTCACAATGAAAACAAAACAGATTTTATATATATAACATGTAATAATATTTAGTATTTTCACATCTAGATGGGATTTTTAAAAAATTTGCACTACTGTCTGTTTAAAATAAATGAAAAGAAACAGAGCATAGTAGATATCATCTTTTTCCCTGTTGTACCGAAATCGTATCGAACCGTGACCCCCGAACCGAGGTACGTACCGAACCGTGACATCTGTGTACCGTGCCACCCCTAATGATTATATGATATTTATTCCATGGTCTGTCTGAATACTGGATTCTGATTGGCTGGCAGGTATGCAGTAAAACCATTTAATGCACAGGTAGTTCCAAAACGGTTTAATTCAATTCAATTTAAGTTTATTTGTATAGCGCTTTTTACTATATAAATCGTTGCAAAGCAGCTTTACAGGAAATTAACTTTCTACAATATATTTATATACTGTAGAAACTTAATATATTTAACTTATGGCAAAATTTGGTCATTCTGTATGTTGTCTGAGGGTTGGCATCCTCTGAGGTCCTCTGAGGGGTTGGCATCATCTCTTCTCAGGTGTTTGGTCATCTCAGATCACCGTTCCATATTAATGCACTGCTTTAATTGATGCACACAAACCCCCACACATTACTCGCACAAACGCACACACAGAGAGAGAGAGAGAGAGATCAGAGATCACGCTGCACACACACACAAACTTGTTGTCAACGCTTCCCCACGATTTTTATTAATAAAACATTATATACTACATTATATTACATACTACATTATATTCCTCAGCAACGAAGTGTTAAAATCGCTGTTTTTGAAGTAATTAATAGTTTGTAGAGAGACGTGTAGACACAGCATGCAGGTAACACACACAACCTCTGCTTCACGTCTGGTGGTTCTTTGCCTCCACATCGTTCTTTTAAAATCCTTTAATGCACGGCAAACCATTGATTATCCCTTACATATATGATATGAAGTCTCGTTTTCTGAAAAGTTTTCAAAATGAAGTGAGTTTGTGCTTAAAACAAGAAATAATATCTGCCAGTATGGTCAGAAAAATAAACTAGGCCTAATTCAAAGGGAGAACCAGATTATTTTTCTAACCCTATTTATCAAAACTCAGTTCATAAAACAAGGCTTAATAGCATTCTGTGTCTCAAGCAAATGCATCTTGAGGTTTAGATGAAAATTTCAACAAGATGAAAATTCTCATAATTGTTTTTTTTTTTTTTTTTACTTTATTTTTACTCAATTTAAGAATGTGAAAATTAGCAGAAATAAGTTAACTCTAACTTATATTTACATAAGGTAAACACTAAATAAATGTGAATGTTTTTGCAAATATTTAAATTAATATTTTAATAAATATTTTTTTTAAATTTCACATTTTCACTGACTATAGTGAAGCGGTGATCTAGTATTATTTTTGTAAACAATTTGTAGCATTTCAGAAATAAAATTGTCCATATTTAAAATGCATTAACATTACCATAAAGCATGTGTTACTGTGCGGTGCTTGGCAGTGATCAAAAAATATTTACAAAATTGCAATAATTAATGGTACAGACGGCAATTAAATTACCACACAACCTTGGTGTTTGTCAAAAAACAGGGATTTTTTTATGCAGGTGGTGGGAAAAAAACCAAGGCATTCTTGATTTGAATGTAAAAAAAATCTACAGACTAGCCCCTGTAAATGTTGAAATTACATAAAAATGTAATTTGTTTGAACTGTCAGATCATTAATGCGTATTGCATTCTTATTATTGCCACCAGGGGTGCTATTTTCATTTGAATGCCATGAGTTTTCATTTCATGCCAATTTTAGCTTTAACACACATTAATACACAATCTTTTGGTGAACTGGGACGTAAAACTGTTGTATTTGAGCTTTAGAAAAAGAGAAGGAGCGTGTAGTGTGTGTATGCATGTTTTGCATTTGTAAATGCACACCACACCCCACATTTATTAAATCCACTGTCTTATTAAACATCTGCTGACGGTAGACAGCATGCATAAAACATTCAGAAGATTTATTGAATTTTATTTTTGCCTGATGTCATTCAGCTATGCATTACATATTCAACCAGATTTAACTGGCCCTCATAACTTCAGTGCTGTTTAGTACTTTTCTTATTTTAAGATCTCACACATACGCTTATTGATTTTTCAACACGTTCTCACAGCTAACTTGTCAAATATTGGGCCTGTAGGGTTACCAGACATGCAGGATCTCTTCAGTACTGGACGGCTCAGGAGTGGGAACTGGCTTGATCTTTATCATGTTTGAAAGAGAAATATAGTTTAACATGCACTTGGTTGCAAAGTAATGCACAAAAAACTAGCAGGATCATTCTGCAAAATGGCCACTTTTTGTGTTTCTCATGAACATGTACATTGAAACCTTTATTTTGTTTTCATTTTAGCCATTTCTAGTAAAATACAATATTAAAATGCCAACCGTTTAATTGAGATTGTTTTTAAATTTTAGTTTTTAATTAAATTTTTTTATGATTTTATGATGATTTCTTTATGAAATTAGTTTTTAGTTTTGTATTTTACATTTTATTTTTGAAGTTTTAGTGTTTTTTGTAAATATTTTTTAAATATGTCTATATAGTTTTTAGATTTTTTTTTATTTCTGGTTTTTCGTTATTTTAGTACATCAAGTTAAATGAAATGAAAATTATCAACTTTGGCAACTAGCTGAATATAAATAAAATAAGTTTTTTTTTTTTTCTGGAAAAAAAATTAAGTGAGTTTGTGCTAAAAACAATAAAAATATCTGCCAATGGGGTCAAAAATAAACTTGTCTTCCCTTTGAATTAAGTTTTAATTTTTCTTACCACATTCACAGATATTTTCTTCGTTTTAAGCAGAAACTAAGTTAATTTTGATACATTTGTCAGAAAGTAAGACTTAATATCTTACGTAATTTTCCTACTCCAGTAAATACATCTTGGTTTAAGAATGTGTAGATATTTCTACTGCAAAACAAGACAAAACTACTAAGTAAGAAAAGCATTTTTTGCAGTGTGCAGCAAATCCCCAACTGATATAAATTGCATTGATTTGATCCGACAGCTTTAACTGGGGTTTTCCAGAAGTGTACCAAGACAAATGATTTCATAAACAGGTGCGTGACACCACACTGTAATTATACACTAGATAATGGGGAATTACGGGAGAGGTGATCAATCAATATTCACTTACACGACAGCAGCAGTAAAACTACTCTACACTCCACATCGTATTTCAAGCAGGAGTTCAGACCGCATTCCTGTTATGGCCCGTTTGGCAGCTGCATTGTTGAGTCCGGCTGCATGCTGTGTGTAATCAAGAGTTTGCTTTTCCTTCGCAGGAATCATTCTTCAGATGCGGATGCTGTTGTCGATGTGATTTCATCAATGTCAGAGGCTGAAACTCAACGGATCTTATCTCTTGCTTCCTTGCCAGACTGCAAAAAATGGATTTCTTACTTGGTATTTCTGTCCTGTTTTCCAGTACAAATATCTGAACATTCTTAAATCAAGATACATTTACTTGAGAAGCAAAAGTCTTGTTTTCTAAAAAAAAATTATCTTGTTCTGAAAAATGTATTAATTAGACTTTATGCTTAAAACCAGAAAACATATCTGCCATTATGTTGAAAGAAAATAACGACTTTATTCAACAATTTTTATGTATGTGATACTCTCCAAAATGGGTGACGCGGAGGAGACGAATTGTTGAATAAAGTCATTATTTCTTGTTTTCTTTGCACACAAAAAGTATTCTCGTAGCTTTGTAAAATTACGGTTGAACCTCTGATGTCACATGGATTATTTTAACAATGTCCTTGCTATGTTTCTGAGCCTTGATCGTGTTCGGATCCTTGCTGTCTATGGAGGGTCAGAGAGCTCTCGGATTCCATCAAAAATATCAGAATTTGTGTTCTGAAGATGAACGGAGGTCTTACGGGTTTGGAACAACATGAGGGTGAGTAATTATTGACAATTTTCATTTTTGGTTGAACTATCCCTTTAACTTTCATCTCTCTCTCTCTCAAATTGGCCATAATTGAGAAAAAGGTTTAGCAATTTCTAATTATTGGGGGGACTAGCCCCCCTCAATGTCTATTTTTTGCAAACATTTCTTTGAATAACATGACTGTAAATATGAACACACGATTGATTGTAACATAAAACAAATGATTACTTTTCATTAAAATCTTTATTAATGCCAAAAATGCTTACATGTATGGGTCTTTTTGTTCGCTCAGGCAGCCATGTTGCCGCTGTAGCTGGTTTATGCTGATAATTCTCATACCCCTTCGTTTGTAGTGTGGTCCCAAAAAAATCTTCGTTCAAGAGAAAAAAAAAATATATTAAGTCTTCAAATTGATTGACACTATACTTAAATGAAAAAAGAAAAAAACACTTGGAACCAGAAAAGGGAAAACGTGTTTTTATTTTCTAACCCCACTGGCAGATTTTTTTTTTTTTTGTTTTCAAGAAAACTCACTTCATTTTTAATTTTTCTGAAAACAAGACTTAAGTAATTTGGCTCCTTAAGAAAATATATCTTGATTTAAGAACGTTTAGATATTTGTACTGGAAGACAAGACAGAAATACTGAGGAGGAATGTCATATTTGCAGTGAATTTTGGCTCTTGGTCTGAGCTCCTGTCACCACAATGTTGGCCAAATCGCAATGATGAAGATCTTCTCTTGTTCTGAGATAAAAAAGGGGAAGTACATTTCAAAGTTGGATTATTTTACTTGTTTTGACCACAGAATTGTTTTAATCGATTTATCTGAGTGAGGTTTGGCTAGAGGCTATCAATCCTGCTTGAAGGCCGTAAATTGATACAGACATAAGCGATTCAGTATCTAAGCTATTTTATTAATAAAAGTCGAGGGGCAGCGTTCACAACAAGTTTGTGTCCTCCTGAATGTTTGTAGGCCTATGTGTGCACAGCGCGATCTCCGACTCCGATCTCACAAACCAAAATAATAGACATGATTTTCTCAATCCACATGTAAAATCCTAAATGAATTATTATAAAGAATATTAAAATGAATACGTATGGATGGCAGTTGATTACAATAATAGTTCAACTTATTCCTGTCATTAGTAACAGTTTCACCTGTGGGATAAATAAAGTTAATATTAGTCTTATATTAATACCAATGTTATTTATTCAACATTGTTATTAACATTGTTATTTATTATCCCTGTTATAGTATTATTCATAAGTCAAAAACCAACAAGATTTTTTTTTTCACCATGTTTCCAAGTTCTCTACCTCAGGTCCAAAAGAAATGTAAAGAATGTACAAACTGAAAACACTAAATACCTTTGTGATTTTTTTTTTTCCATTTGTTATTTTCAAAAGGGGAGATACTGACATGGATGTTTACAGAACAGAGGTCACCTTTTTTAATTACATTGGGAGAGATGGACTTTTTATTTGTCTTTATTATTATTGTTATTATTTTGTGCTGTATTATTGGTTACTGTGTTATTTCTGTTTTAAAAGGCAGCAATAAATAACACTTTAATATCTAAGTGTTCATGTGATTTTATACATTAGTAATGTTGTGAAATGAATAAATGCATAATAATCGTAATAATCATGAAACCGTGATTATTCTTCAGCCTGTAATCATACCAACAAAATCTATAATCGTTGCATCCTTATAGTTTTGGGAATTAGTTTCTTATGCTAATTTTTTTAATTTATGCACAACTTGGCTTTTCCATTAAGCATTTACATTTTTTATGTGATGTCCCAAAAAGTGCATAAAAATCGGTGGATGGAAACAGCTATTGTAGTCCCTGATCAGAAATGAGGCAGTTTAGTCGACGCTGATTGCCTTGTGGTTAGTGTGCCGACATATAATTCCCCTCTCTCCTCCCAATGCTTTCCTGTCACCTCTGTACTGTCCTGTCGTATTAAAGGCATTTAAAAAGCCCATAAATTTAACTTTAAAAAAAAGAAAGAAAGAAAAGAAATGAGGCAGTTCAGGCTTTTGGAGTCAGTCCTTGATGCAAAGTGAACCTCATCTGCAAACAGAAAATTAGCTTCTGAAGGTTTCTACATGAGGGGAACATAACTTCTTTTTGACTTCTCTCGGATTCTTATCCAAGCTCTCAAAATGTGGCATTCAGGTTTTGGCGTCCAGCAGTACAACCTCAAAAAAGCCCTGCTTTCCACTCCAGACATGTCCCAACATTCAGACTCTCAGTAATCACGCTGAGAACAGAAGCCAGACGGTGGGTTCGGCCCAGTGTATCTGCATACGCTCCTGCCCCACGAGTCCGGGATCGAAAACGCTCATGACTCGGCATTCATTATCCATTCCAATCTGAGCCTGTATGGCGGAGTGTTGGAGATTTATGTCGGTCCAAGTTGCTGTTTTTATGTCATGTAAATCGGTGGCTCTGGTAAAGGTAATCTGGATGGTCCAATTTGAGGTCGAACGGTTTACATTACAGTAGCCTTCATTGTCAAAGGCGACTCTACGGCAAAACAGGATAACATAAGCGCTGCTGTTTGTACAACTAGCGAAGGTCTCAACCAGATTTCCATATTTTCTGTAGAAAATTTGATTGCTAAGGTGCTCTGGGTGATTGCTAGGACATTCTAAGTGGTTGCTAGGGAATTGCCTAGAATTCACCTAGAACACCCTGGCTGAACCAAGCCTAGCAACGACCTAGAACACCCTAGCAACTCCCTTGCAACTATCTGGCAATAACCTAGCAACCATCTAGTAATAACCTAGTAACCACTTGGCAAGTCCTTAGAAACCACCAAGTACACCTTAGCAGCCATCTAGCAATACCCTAGCAACCTCATATAACACCCTAGCATCCATCTAGCAATTCCACAGCAACCACCTAGAATGCCCTAGCAACCATCTGTCAATACCCTAGCAACCACCTAGAACACCCTAGCTTAACCTAGCCTAGCAACTACATAGAACACCATAGCAACCATCTAGCAATACCCTAGCAACCCTAGATGGTTGCTGGGGTGTTCTATATGGTTTCAAGGGCATTGCTAGATGGCTGATAAGTTGTTTTAGGTGGTTTCTAAGGACTTCCTAGATGGTTGCAAGGTAGGGTGACCACCCGTCCCGCATTTTGCGGGACAGTCCCGAAATTGGGAGCTTTGTCCCGCGTCCTGCAAGACATAAGCTGAGTCCCGCATCGCATTTCAATTATGAATTTTTTTTTTTCATCCCAGAAATTGAAATGCCGAAATAAGAAATACATTAAAAACTGTGACTGGCATTTAAAAATCCATTAGCTGTGAAAATAACCAACCGACGCAGCCGTAGAGAGGTTTTTTTTCCCGCTGATGTCGACTGCTCGAGCACCACCGACGGAAATGGTGGAGCGCACACGGAAAAACACGATGTTCTCCTTTCGTTAAAAAAAAAAAAAAAAAAAACGATTGCAGCTTTCAGACACGACTTTCTTCTCATTTTAATAGTTCGTTTGAGGCGGTTTCTATGGCGTTATTTTAATGACAAGTGTCCAGAGCGCATTATTGTAATGCGAGAGCGCAACAAATGTCTCTGCTCGCAGGATTCTCTTCACTCTCACACAAAACAGATGCGCTCTCTCTCTCGATCAGACATTAGGCCTACGTGTGTGTGCTCAAACCTTATACTCTCTCCTGGATTTAATGTTGCCAGAAGCACAACCTGGAGTGTGGGCAATGGGCATCCACCGGCAGAAACATAAATCGGCGCATAAGACAACGGATGTAATGTACAGGTGCCTCTCAATAAATTCGAATGTCGTGAAAAAGTTCATTTTTTCTTGTAACTTATTTCAAAAAGTGAAACTTTCATATATTTTAGATTCATTACATGTAAAGTAAAACATTTCAAAAGTTTTTTTGTTTTAATATTAATGAATAGAGCTTACAGCTCATGAAAGTCAAAAATCAGTATCTCAAAATATTAGAATATTTACATTTGAGTTTCAATTAATGACCATCACTACAGTATAAATTCTGGGTATCTCTTGTTCTTTGAAACCACAATAATGGGGAAAACTGCTGACTTGGCAATGATCCAGAAGACGAACATTGACACCCTCCACAAAGAGGGTAAGTCACAGAAGGTCATTACTGAAAGGTGTGGCTGTTTACAGAGTGCTGTATCAAAGCATATTAAGTGCAAAGTTGACTGGAAGGAAGAATTTGGGTAGGAAAAGGTGCACAAGCAACAGGGATGACCGCACGCTTGAGAATACAGTCAAGCAAAGCTGATTCAAACACTTGGGAGAGCTTCACAAGGAGTGAACTGAAGCTGGAGTCAGTGCATCAAGAGTCACCACGCTCAGACGTCTTCAGGAAAAGGGCTACCAAGCCACTTCTGAACCAGAGACAACGTCAGAAGCATCTTACCTGGGCTGTGGAGAAAAAGAACTGGACTGTTGCTCAGTGGTCCAAAGTCCTCTTTTCAGATGAAAGTAAATTTTGCTTTTCATTTGGAAATCAAGGTCCCAGAGTCTGGAGGAAGAGTGGAGAGGCACAGAATCCATGTTGCTTGAAGTCCAGTGTGAAGTTTCCACAGTCAGTGATGATTTGGGCTGCCATGACATCTGCTGGTGTTGGTCCACTGTGTTTTCTGAAGTCCACAGTCAACGCAGCCATCTACCAGGAAATTTTAGAGCACTTCATGCTTCCTTCTGCTGACAAGCTTTATGGAGATGCTGATTTCATTTTCCAGCAGGACTTGGCACCTGCCCACACTGCCAAAGGTACCAAAAGCTGGTTCAATGACCATGGTGTTACTGTGCTTGATTGGCCAGCAAACTCGCCTGACCTGAACCCCATAGAGAATCTATTGGGTATTGTCAAGAGGAAGATGAGAGACACCAGACCCAACAATGCAGATGAGCTGAAGGCCACTGTCAAAGAAACCTGGGCTTCCATACCACCTCAGCAGTGCCACAAACTGATCACCTCCATGCCACGCCGAATTGAGGCAGTAATTAAAGCAAAAGGAGCCCCTACCAAGTATTGAGTACATATACAGTAAATGAACATACTTTCCAGAAGGCCAACAATTCACTAAAAATGTTTTTTTTATTGGTCTTATGAAGTATTCTAATTTGTTGAGATAGTGAATTGGTGGGTTTTTGTTAAATGTGAGCCTGAATCATTACAATTAAAAGAACCAACGACTTAAACTACTTCAGTTTTTGTGCATTGAATTTATTTAATACACAAGTTTCACAATTTGAGTTGAATTACTGAAATAAATGAACTTTTCCATGACATTCTAATTTATTGAGATGCACCTGTAAATCAGTATTTAAATAGCATAACAGTAGTAAATGTATCTGTCTCACACGTGTCCCGCATTGTCCCACAAAATCACATCTACTGTCCCGCAACAGATCTATTGCCAGGTGGTCACCCTTTTGCAAGGGTGTTATGGGTAGTTGCTAGTAAAGGGCTAGATGGTTTCAAGGGTATTCTAGTTGGTTGCTAGGAAATTTCTCGGTGGTTGCTAGGGCGTTTATGTGTTAGGCAATTGCTACATTGTTGCTAGGGCATTCTTGCTATGGAATTGCTAGATTGTTGCTATGGTGTTATTGGTAGTTGCTAGGCAATTACTAGATAATTGCTAGGGCATTCTATTTGGCTGCTAGGGAATTGCTAGATGGTTGCTAGGGGCTTTCTAGATGGTTACTAGGGTAGTTGCTAGGAAATATTGCTAGGGCATTTTATGTGGTTACTAGGGTGTAGCTAGATGGTTGTTAGGGCATTCTAGGTGGTTGCTAGGGCATTTCTTGATGGTTGCTAGAGTGTTATAGGTAAATTCTATGAAATTGCTAGTTGCTAGGGAATTTCTAGTGAAAGTGAAGTGATGTGTGGCCAAGTATGGTGACCCATACTCGGAATTCGTGCTCTGCATTTAACCCATCCAAGTGCACACACACAGTAGTGAACACACACACACACACACACATATACCGTGAACGGGGTTCGTTGCCTTGCTCAAGGGTCTCACCTTAGTCGTGGTATTGAGGGTGGAAGAGAGCGCTGGTCATTCACTCCCCCACTTCACTCCCTGCCGGACCTGAGACTCGAACCCGTGACTTTTGGGTTACAAGTCCGACTCTCTAACCATTAGGCCAAGATTGCCCCAGTTCTTGGTCCTGGAGGGCCAGTGTCCAGCAAAGTTTAGCTCCAACCCTAATCAAACACACCTGAACCAGCTAAGGTCCTTACTAGGTATACTTGAATCTTCCAAGCAGGTGTGTTGAGGCAAGTTGGAGCTAAACTCTGCAGGACACCGGCCCTCCAGGACCGAGTTTAGTGACCACTGTGCTAGATGATGACTAAAAGTAAGTGGGTTTCAT
The DNA here is from genome assembly GCA_027422415.1 of Schizothorax lantsangensis. Lineage (NCBI taxonomy): Eukaryota > Metazoa > Chordata > Actinopteri > Cypriniformes > Cyprinidae > Schizothorax > Schizothorax lantsangensis. Next base: position 25,747,007 of record CM049854.1, read on the forward strand.
TCAGATCTCTAGTCCTCAATATGAAAATTATCAATAGTGATGCTTGACTTAGCAAATACCAGTATTAATATGTGACGATTTAACCAAATGAATCTTTTCAGTTTTTGGTGCAGTTGTTCACAGTACCTCCGTCAGTAACTGCGTGTGTCCTGCTGTTGGAGGGGCTCGAGCTGCGGACAACCAGAGGCTGTGTGTGAATGCAGATGTGGCAAACCTAGACGCCTCTCTCGGGTTTGGCAAGCCGGTTAAATCTATTTCCCTGGCCGAGAGAGGGGCTTCCAGCTGAACCAGCTCCTACACAAACACAACCATGCCCACTGGCTGATTTTATTTAGCCATTGGTCAAGAGTACTTAATAGTATTTAAAGAGACAGAAAGACGTTCCTTTGCCAAAACAGAAAAAGGTCAATTTGCTTCTCCGTCCTCCAGTAGAGAATGAGTGAAATGCAAGGAAACAGATTCTGTTGGGATCTTTCAGGTGGGCATGACAAGCTCATAAGGAGGATGAGAATTACGACTAGATGGCCATCTAGTGGTCAAAAACCGGCGAGTCTAGTTACTGGCAATGACAGAAACCCAATCCATGTACACTGTCGTTCATAAGTTTGAGATCAGTAAGATTTTTTTAGTTTTTTAATGGAGTCTCTTATGCTCATCAAGGCTGTATTTATTTCAGCAAAAATTCAGAAAAAAACAGTAATATTGTGAAATATTATTAATATTTCTAATATTGGTTTCCTATTTTAATATACTTTAAAATATAATTTATTTCTGTGACGCAGTGCTGAATTTTCATCAGCCATTACTCCAGTCTTCAGTGTCACATGATCCTTCAGAAATCATTCTAATATGCTGATTTATTATCAGTGTTGAAACTGTTATGCTGCTTAATTTTTGTTGGGAACCTGTGATACTTGTTTCTTTGATGAATAAAAAGTTAAAAATAGATTTTTTTCAAAATATAATTTTTTTCTAACAATGTCTTTACTATCACTTTTTATCCATTTAACACATCCTTGCTAAATAAAATGAGTGTATATTGTCATTTCTATTTTGAATAAACGCTGTTCTTTTTAACTTTTTATTTATCGAATCCTGAAAAACACTGATTATAAATCAGCATATTATAATGATTTTTGAAGGATCATGTGACACTGAAGACTGGAGTAACGATGCAGAAAATTAAGCTTTGCTTCACAGGGACAAATTATATTTTGAAATATATTAAAATATAAAAGTAATATTTCACAAAATTAGTTTTTTTCTGTCTTAGTTTTTTGATCAAATAGATACAGCCTTGATGAGCATAGACACTTCTTTAAAAAACATAAAAAATCTTACTGATCCCAAACCTTTGAACGGCACTGTATAGTATTTTCAGGCCTGCGTTGGATTATAATGACAAACCCCATTATAGGATATACAGTACATTTAACTCAAGTAGTTCTGGAGAAAGTATCCCTTAGCATTCCCATTCCTCCTAATAGCAGTTGTTGGGTCACTGGTGAAGCATCTGTGTAATTGCAAAACAACCGCATATACAGTACATGCTGAGGCTAACTGGAACATGTTAACCAGCCAAACCCTGACCAAATCACAGTCTGGGGTAAATCACCATCTTTACTCCTCTGGTTTGCTCAATTCGGTTGTGTCATCTGCCTGTGAAGAGCATAAATTAACTCAGACAAATGAAATGAGTCAAAGTGTGGTTTTCCACGGGACATTTGTGTAAACTCAGCTATTAGCGTTTACAGTAAATAGAGGTTGATCATTTCACTGACTCGCACGGTTTGGTATTCAGGACAGTTTTTATTCACCTTGTCGTTTATTACTCTAACATTAAGTAACTGTAGTGCATAATTGGTCCCGCACTGTTTGTGTTAGAAACATGAATGAATGCTGTAATTTTTTTTAAATGCATTGAAGCTCTAACTGCACTGCAGTTTTCTTGTTTGTTAGTTTGTTCATGATGAGACATGGTTTTGTTCATGGTTTTAACTTTAAACCGCAGCTTCTGGCTAAAATACGAGTCCATAATCCATAATAATGCTCCTTGCAGTGAAAAAGTCCATCTCCTGTTGTGCTCTCACATTAAAATCACCCACATATTTATTTTGAACTGTTTTGGCTTGTAAACAGTGCTTGATCTGTGCATATTTCTCTCCAGATTCAGACCAGACCACTTTTTCACAAAATATTATGGATTATGGACCCATATTTTAGTTGGAAGCAATAGTTTAAAGTTAAAATATTAATTATGGATTTGGCACAGTTTTTCACTTCACAAGACATTAATTGATGGACTGGAGTGGTGTGGATTATTGTGATGTTTTTATCAGTTGTTTGGACTCTCATTCTGACGGCACCCATTCACTGCAGAGGATTCATTGCTTAGCAAGTGATGCAATGCTACATTTCTCACAATCTGATGAAGAAACAACTCATCTACATCTTGGATGGCCTGAGGGGGAGTCAATTTTCAGAAAATTATCAGTTTTGGGTGACCTATTTCAGGTCTGATAACAAGAGTTATTTACAACCTACATTTGGTATTGGCATACTGCAAGCATTATGATGCATATTCTAATAAGCACAAAAATGCAACACTGGGAAAACTGAACGAATCAGCGTACTTTAAATGGCACGAGGTTTTGAAACACAGACAATGTATGAGTGCATTTGCACTAACCTCTAGTTTACCATGTGTTTGTGTTTTTAATAGCTGTTTATGTTGCTTAAGAGAATTTCACATCTCGCAACAAGAGTTTAGAACCTACTGCGGTTCTTTTTATGATTCAATACCTTTAATGTTTTGATGAATTATATATTCTATCATTTTATTAATATATATATATATATCTGTAAAAAATATAAATATTTAAATAGAAATAATAATAATAAATATAAATTAAAAATAGAATTAATAAATAAAATAGTGTAAACAAAGAAATTAAAGGAAATATTAATCTAAAATAAAATAAAAAAAGAGAATTCATCAATAAAATAAATGCTATATATAATTTATTATTAATATTTACTATTACTAGACCTATTTATTTATTATTAATGCATTTAATCATAATATATGATGCAATTCATTAAATAAATTATAGTAATATTAATTACAAATTATATATAGATATACTGTATATGATGAGAAAGATATAGAAATAGATATATATGTAAAACGTCAAAAGAAGTATATGCTTGTCACAGTTATGCTAAGCTAGCCATTGTTTTTATATCTCATGGAGAAGCAATCTGTGTGCATTCGACCTGTTTGTCTTTATATGACATCATCCTTTTGTCTTTTTTGAAGTGCTCTTGGAAACACATTTGCCTCGAATAAAGCACAAAACCGTCTGCACGCACACCAACATGTGTGGCGTTAAAACGCAGTGACACATGCCGTCCTGACAATTGGACTCCATAAAAGCAGCAGATTGGTAGTCCTTTAAAGATTTTAATGAAGCTAAATCAAAAAAATTACAGCCATGGTGACAAACAAGACCATCGTTTTATGCGGACGCTTCAAACACCACCACGCCGCAACAATCACCCCCTGAGCAACTTTATATTGAGGCTCAATCCATCAAGAGCCCATCTGGTGTAACAGTGAGCTTGTTTTGAAGTGCGCTCTTAAAACTGTAAAAGAAGGGATGTCAAGGAACAAAGCATTTCTGTGGTTTGTTGGGTTTCTCTGTCAACAAAAATGAACCATCTGAACAGATGAGTGACATACTAGTGCCATTAACAGGAAGTACTGAAGAATCATTACTTCATAAGTGTGTGTGTGTGTGTGCGTCCATCTGTGGGCCGCCACGTTTACATTTGTTAAAAAATCCCTACTGAAGGCCTCACTTTTTGTCCCGATGGGAAGAAAAATCACAGATGATCTCTTAACATCTCAGTTGTTGGGGTGTAAATGGAGTCGTTTGCTCAAGTCAGATCATTTTCCTTTGAAAATCAGATGTTTCTCCTCATTTAACATAAGATGGACGGTACACATATAATATAGCATATAGACAATTGCAATTAATTTGATTTTAAATGTATATATTTTTTTTTATTTAAAAGCCACTTGTTTTGTCTAATTTAGTGCTGTTCACATCTGTAATGTCTTTCAATTGCCTTTATTTAAGGTCTTTTATATGGACAATTGCAATTAATTTTATTGCATTTTTTAATTTACATTTTTTTGTTTAATTTTGATTTAATTTGACAGCCACATGCTGTTCACATCCATAATGTCTTTCAATTGCCTTTATTTGAGGCCTTTTATATGGACAATTGCAATTCATTTGATTGCATTTTTAAAAAAAAATGTTTTAATTATTATTATTATTATTTCGAAAGCCATGTCTAATTTGCAGTGTCTTTAATATATTATTATTCGAGGCCTTTTATTTAGACAATTGCAATTAATTTGATTACATTTTTTTATTATTGATTTCAATTTTTACATTTTAATTTAATTCAAGCCGCTTTTTTTTGTCTAATTCTATGCTATAATGTCTTTGAATTGCCTTTATTTGAGGGATTTTATGTAGACAATTGCAATTAATTCGATTGCATTTTTTACATTTTTATTTTTGTATGAATTTTTTTTTATTTTCATTTTTAAATTTAATTTAGCATATTGTTGATCCGTTATTTAAGCTAATTTCAGGCTGAATTTTAAAGTCATTTTATTTAAGATGGCAACCTCAAAGAAAACTCTACATGACTAGACATTCTCTGCATTGCTTGCATTGCTGCATTACCGCTAGTCCCTGAAATTAAACTAAGTCATAAATCTAAAAACTCCTGTTAACTGCTTGAATTGTTGGTTATCAGGAGTTGTAGGCATGCCAGCTTCTATTAACCACTGACAGACACTGCCATACCACAAACACACACAAAGTACCACCCAAAACCAGTTTGCACGCATGTACAATAGTATATTTCTTGTGTTGCCATGACAACGTTTTTCTTCTAAGAATGCTGAGTATTAATTCTAAGCTTTAAAGTATTAGCTTCTCAGAATATGCTTATTAAATGTACTCCATATAATCCAGTGAAATCATATGTGTAATCCTGGGTGGTTGCAGTGAGGTGTTTGCTTTTCACCACAAGGGGGAGTGTTGTTTTCTCATTACGCAGATACACAAGGTCTTTTTCTGAACCTGGACAGAAATTGCATGCATATACCTGCATGTAAATAATAAACAAAAACATATTTGTTAATCACTGCAACACTGAATTAATCAAAGAAGTGGCTTTGAAATAAAAAAAAGAACATTACTTTTTAAAAAATGTAAAAATTACATTAAATTAATCACAATTGTCTATTTAAAAGCTGTCAAATAAAGGCAATTTAAAAACATTACAGATGTGTACAGCATTGAATTGGGCATAAAGTTATTTATTTTAAAATTATTTTGCTTTTTTGCAGTTCACTTATTTTAAAATGTACTGTTTTATGCAAATATGCATATTTTTAAACCTCTTATGCAGCTTCTTATTTGCAGATTTATTTTCTTATAAGCAGATTTGGTGATTTTTCTCCTGAACTTTCTGAGAAAAATAGACACACATCAGTTGAATCAAGTCAGTTGTTGACATACAGAGCTATAAAATCTATGCTGATAAAATAGCTCAAATAATTGTGTTTCTGCCCAATTTGATGAGATGTGTTTAGGTTAATTTTGAGTTTTGAAGACTTTTTGATTTTGGGAGATCTGAGAACATTGTTGAGATCTCTTTCGAAGCTCTAGAGGAGAAACATATGAGATTACCGGGGTTTTCTGAAAAGAAACATCCAAGTCTCTTTGCTCCCCATTTATTCTGAAATAGAAACCATTGAGATATTAAATGTATTATGGAAATGAATAAAAAAACAAAAACAACCACTGATTCAAATGCGTTGCTAAATATAATGTTTGCATCCACAAAACACGTTTTTCTTGTGGTACATTGCATGCAAATCTGTTAAACCAACCACTGATCTTGTTTGACACACACACACACACACACACACAAAACAATTTTTAATATGCAATGCATTGCTAAATATACAAGATATACAACAAAACATGTTTGTATGGTGGTGCATTGCATCCTCTTACTCTGTTAGTAAACCAACCACTGATTCAAATGCATTGCTTAATATATTACTTGGACCCAAAACCAATTTTGAATATGTAATGCACTGCTAAATATAACGTTTAAACCCACAAAACATGTTCTTATGGTGGTGCGTTGCATTCTAATCTGTTAGAAAACCAACCACTGATTCAAATGCATTGCTTATTATATTGTTTGAACCCAAAGAGAACTATTCTGAATGTGTACTGCATTGCTAAACATAATTTTTGCATCCACAAAACTTGCTTTTATGGTGGTGCATTGCAACCAAATCTGTTAAAAAAAAAAAACTGGTTCAAATGCATTGCCTAATATATTGTTTTAGACCCAAAAAACATGTTTTTTATGGTGGTACATTGCATGCAAATCTATTAGTAAACAAACCACTGATTCAAATGCATTGCTTAATGTATTGTTTGGACCCAAAAAAACTATTTTGAATGTGTAAAGGCACAGAATCACGCAGTCAGGACTGGTGCAAAAAACTCTCTCTCATCCCTCCCCCTGTAGCCGGAGTCATGAAATATCAGCCATGAGACATATATGCATGGAACAATCACTTTGTTGCATGATTGTGCAATGGACTTGCAGCCAATTTCATTATGAAAAGGGAGGGCTGAGCCTCGATGCTTTTCATTTGCGGTCCGTGCAGCCAAAGCACGTGCTTCATGCCTGTAAAATGCTCTCATCTGTGAGCGTAAAGCTGAAGGGGCGTGGATAAAGGCTTGTGTTACCTGCCCTAGACTTTCACCTGCGGAGAAATGGAAAGAATTTAACAAACCAGCAGCAGCAGCAAGTCGATGAGCCTGGAACATAAAACCATCGGCATTCCCCCCGAGAGAGAGGAGGAGGAACTCGACGCGCACGGCAGGTTCACCTGAAAACATTCGACTCGCTCCTCCTTGAAAACGCAGCGTTTGTAAGCCTCAATCTCGCCTTCAGACCCGAGAACGAGACGGCAAAGCATCCCAGAGCGTGAGCTGAACCCTGACTATGGCTCTCAGGTTTCTAACTTCACAGGGAATCAGAAAGACACGTCGGAGAGACAGAAAGAGCGTGTTTACCTGCGCAGGTGGAACGGAGTGGCCGATGTGAGCTGGATTTCTGCACTGATCGGACACCATGGTCAGACCCCTACGCTTGTGGATCTTTAACGTGCTCCTGTGTTTCGGCATCATTTATTCTCGACTTGGGTAAGCGGAGGATCTACTTTATGCAACGTATTATGTGCTTTAAACGCAATGCATTTGATGTTTACGTTTGGGTAGGTGACACATAAGCTCATGTCAGTGCAGGGTTATTATAGTTAACTAAAACCATAAAAACATTCTTTACTTGAAATAAACATGAACTGAAATCAAATATTTGTAAAAATATATGAAACTTCAGCTATAGTTGCCAATGCAACATTTCTCATTTTCATTTAGTTTAACTTGATGTAATATAACTAAAACTGCTACATAAAACTAATAATATTTTTTAAAAACCCAACACAATTACTAAAACTTTAAACTTAAAACAAAATATTAAAATAAAATATTCTAAATATTAATCAAAACTCAATGATACTGAAATAACACTTTCATCAACATTTTAAGTGAAAATTCATATATATTTATATATTAGGTGACTGCACCATTTTTAATTAATTTTGCCTTCAATAGTTCTTATTAAATGGTCCTGCAGTGTTTTTATATTCCATATAGTTCCTGATTAGTATGAGATCATAAAAGATGCATTAAAATTTGTCAACTTTCCACAAGTATTTCATGTCAACTATCTGTTTACTAAAGGAAAAAAGTAAATATCTGCACTCTAAGGTTATTGCTTCATAAAAACTAACCCTAAATTTAACGTTTCAATTCATTTTGGAGTTCGAAATGCCACATTTGTTGAATAAAATGGCATTTAATGGCATTTTGTTCTGCATTTAGTTTAGGTTGGCAGCTTTCTAATCTAAAAGTTTGCATTGCATTTATTCCAATTATATATAGCATGCAGTTGATCAGTATACTAAAAGTGATATTCAGATCTGTACACCTGCTCACTGATTGGTCTTCACGTGAGTGAATTGGATCTTTCCAGCTATTTTCCACTGCATTTGGTCCATGTTTTTCTCAGTTAACTAGTTTAAAGGAAGATCCATGCTGTGGTTTTCTCTCACTTTCACCTCTCTATACCCTCAGTAATAACAGCATGCTGAGTTGTATTTCCACATTCCTTCACCCTCCAGTTTTGCAAGACCTCACCTGAATTCTTGAGGGATTTGTTCGTATTCCAAGAGAGGGTCGCCTGTCATCTAGTCTATTCATGATTTACTTGATGTATTTAACTCTTTGCTCTCGTTTATTTGTTTTTATTCTGCACATATGCACTGCCATTTGAGAAATTACACTCACAGCAATGCAAAAAGGAATTAGGATATCATATCTAGATCTGCGTATGCCTTTGCATGCACAAACAGATCATAGTTTATCCACCTTTTGAAGTGAAATCCATTCATGCCGCTGTTGTTTATCCGAAACGGGTGATTATACAGCTTAGAGCAACTTATAAAATAGAAAAGCACCTCATGAGTCACTTTTTTTTCTCATTTTTTGGAAGCACATTTGTCATTATGTCAAAGCTCTGAGATTAATCATGCAATCTTGAGAAGACATAAGGTGGCTCACAAGACCTCATATGACTGAAAGCATGCTTTGAGATCTCTAGATAATGTGGGGTCTCGTCAGGTCAAACCTGTTTTGTCACCCCTGAGGCTTGATATCTGTCACTATACCCCCTTTACCCTCTTTCACTATGATGACATACAGCACATGCAGGTACAAGCACTGCATTTCACTCAGCGCATTAATAAAGCTGGCCTATAGATTTATGGGTTGTCTTTTGGACCAGCGTCCTCATGTTTTATCTTCTAAAAAGATTCCTTAATGTACAATTTAGAACCTATAAATAGTATTTGTAGCTGAAAAAACATATTAAGTCTGTTTAGTGAGTGCCAAAGAGGGCTCTGCTGTTGCTACAAGCCTTGATATATAGTGAAATAAAGTGAACAAAGTTGAAATTAATGACAGTATTTATGTTCTGTAAATTCAAAGATTCTAATAGAAATCGCTGTGACTTCCGCAGGCGACTGCAATTTCTATTCGCGAGCATCTATTTACTGCCACATGAAAATACATATATTTTGCGTATAAGTATAGGCAATTTAACAGTTTTAACAAGGTTGAGTGACTCCAAGAAAGTTAGTCAGGGAGTGTATTTTCACTTTGCAATAAATAAATGCTCAAGAACTCAAGTCGCTGAACAGGTAACCATAGCAACCGCTCGCACGCTTTCAGTCAGGATCATTATTGGATGAAAATATTGATGAAACAAATAGTAATTAGTATTTATGTTCTGTCAATTCAAAGATCTAAAATCAGAAAGCGCTAAAGTCTACTGTTGTTATGGTGACTTTAGCAGCAATGTTTGCTAGAGTCTATTTACTGCCACGTGAAAATACATTTATTTTGGCATAAAAGTCTTACCATTTAACAGCTAAGTGACCACAAAAAATGAGTTTTTCACATAGCAGTAAAGAAATGCTCAGGAAAGCAAGCTGAATAGGTAACTATAGCAACCGCTAGCACGAACTCTGTTAGGATTATTATTGGATGAAATATTGATAATGTCATTGTTTATCAAACTACTATTGATTTTCATAACCCAACAACGTCATGTTTTGTTTTGAAAGTCTCTTAAATTACGTTTTGGCGCTAAAACACCGGTTTGCCCGAGATGAGTTGAACCCCAAGAGATTCGCGCCTATAGTTAGCTAGCCACAGAAAGTTCCGTGATAAAATGGAGCCCAGGAAGTGACTGTGTAACTCGCACGCTGATTACAAGTAAACGAAGTGAATATTTAAAGTGGAATACATATATGTGGGACTTCTGGGTCAATATGTGAAGCTGTAGGGACCGTCGGTTACCTCTCCAGCGGGCACGGGCGCGCTGTCAGTGTGGCCCCTAGTGGCCCCTTTATCCAAAAGTGGGCGGATGGTGGTGTGATGGTGCCGTCCTCTGCCCAATGGCAGCCCGGAGTCTCCGGAGAGGAGAGAGCCACTTCTGTTTCCATCCCCAAATCCCCCAAAAACCCATCAGCCCGCTCCGACTGAACGAACCGCGCGATGACACAGCGCGTCTCCTTCGCACACACACGCGTCTGGAAGTTACGCGCAGCCTCAAAGAAGCTCCGTTCGCGAACATCACAGACGTGCCACTGGAACTAAACGCGTTTCTTTCTCTCAGTCCGTCAGAAAAGCGTCCGTATGTCACCATGATCCTCTTCTCCTCGCGCAGTGTGCTGCTGTCTGTCTATTATCCGCAGATCTTCCTCATCCTCACCAGCGGGAGCTACCTGTAAGTTTACAAACGTCTAAATCTGTTGATTTCGGGTTCGTGCGATGCAAGTCAAAAGTTTGGACGCACTTGACTAGAATTTCTTTCTGACGATGGCTTAAATGTTTTAGTGAATGTGTACAGTGTGTGCACTATATATATGAATTGCTTTACAAAACGAACATGTAAATGCATGTTTTGAAATGCATTAGTTGGACAGGTGATGGAAACATACCTAACAAGTGTCTAGCATGGGATCTCCTTTGATACTGTTTGAGAAACATCTCACATCCTTCACAATTATCCCAAAGGAACATGTACAGGATTCCTGCTGGAATTTCTATCATAGTAATATGGATCTAATTTAAGTCCCTGTTGGGATGAATCCATTTTTTGACTTGTTTGTATATGGAATACTGGACAAATAAAAAAAGTTGCAAGGGGTTTTTGATGTCCAGTTTTACTGGGAATTGTCATAGCTTTGTTGGGAATTACATTTTAAAAGATATAGTTTTTGTTTTATGCTTGAAACATTGAAGAAAATGCATGCTGGGATCCTTTAGAATTGTTTATTATGACAGCTTCCAATATGAATTCTTCAGATTTTTTATTTTTTAGTACAAATTTAGTTGATGAATGTCCAAAGTGAGTAGAGCTGGAATCTAGACAAAGAAGAAGCTCAAATATATGATAGATTTAATTTGCGTGACATATGTTGATTGCTACATCATTCCCAGATTTCCATTTTCAGAGTTTTCATCACTTTACTATCACTGTTGAAAACAGTCAGAATAAAGAGCGAGTAGATGTGTCTAAACCTTTGACTGATCATGTTCGAGGATGGATTAATAAAACATTAACGTTTAGCATTGATCCAGGAAGATTTCTGCATCTGGACTGGTTTTTCTGAATGAACTTGTGACGCGTTGAGTAAATACGGTAGTTAATATTTAATTTAGATAAGCTTCATGTATGATGCTGTTGATGGTGTTAATGAGACTCTTAGGAGCTTGTGTTAAAATGCAAGATTCAGTTTAATGTAATTTCACAAGATTTTTTTTTATTCTCATGTAATCTGAAACTTTAAAGGAAAGTCCATGCACTTACAATGTAAGGAATGTTCTGTCAGGTGACCATGAAAAATGTGTCATGTGGTGGTTTATTCTGATTATTTAATATGACTGAATCATCTAAATCATGTTTAGGGTCAGGATAGATGGAAATACCTCCTTAATGTAACAACAGCTGAAGATTTCTACTTGTTAAAGTGTAGAAGAGGGTATTAAAGTGAAAATCTGGTTCGGGTTGGTAAATGTAAGTGTTCAGTGTTGAAGCTGAATAGAAGAGAATTTCATTTGGCCACTGAGTGGCAGAGAAGATCAGTAAGATTCATATATAATGTGTGTGTGTGTGTGTGTGTGTTCAATTATGAGTCACTTTGGTTTTACAGACAGACGGTTCCTCGGTTCAACCTTCACCTGCTCTAAACACCGACACAAACAAGTTTTGTATGTAAATGCATTTGATTGCAATAATACTAATGAAGTAGAGGACAGTGGGGCTAGTTGTCACATGTAATATTTCTCATTTACTGTTTATTTCTGCACAGACACAAAGCTTAAAGCAGTTGAACTTTACCACTATTATTGCTCAAGAAATTGACAAGTTGTCACTATATATATTGGGTAATCTATTTATATCATAGGCCATTTTAAGACTTTTCAGCATAATGTAAACAATGAAAATGAAACCACAAAAATATAGAACATACGTGCAAAAAATATAATTTAATAAGTTAAGTTAATAATTAATAAGTTACAATTAATATTAAATGAAACTGAATAAACTGCATGTGACAACTTGCCCTGACCTGACTTTTAAGAATTCTTATGAAAATGTGAATTTTAAAAATATGATAGACGACTAGGAAAAAGCATTGCTAGAGATATTTGACTTAAAGCTTTATAGTTGTTGAGTTTAAGCCCTTATGGCAACTACTCTGTGTGACAACTAGCCCCAGTCTCCCCTGATTTACATTCATATTATTTACGTTTACAAGTTCAAGTACATTGTATTTGCATCGTGTCCAAGTGAACTTCTGAACAGCACTTTTGACTGACAGCGATGCATTTGGTCTCCAAGCTGGTCTGTAAATTCTTTTTCCTATAATTTCTTCCCAAACCCTTGTTGTGTCTCTTTGTCAAATGACCTCCAGACCATGGTCCTAATTTAGCAGCTGGAGACCCCAAACTCAGTTTTCAAAATAGATGTGGTTTTTTGCTGGCATTTAAGTGAGTAAGTCTATGTATAGCATTGGTTTGCACATCACAAATTGCTTTTACGTTTTAAACCATCTTAATTCGGCACATTGCAAATTTGATACATTTTGTGGAATTAATGGCTTTTAAAGGAAGGTTAAAAGTAAGTTTGTGGTTGGTGCTTTTTTTCTCGCTTATATTTATAGGAATGTTTGAGTTTTTTAGTAAGTCGGGAATCAGGGAATCTCTCACAGGGTGAATCTACTTCATCTGAATGATTTTTAATACACTTGTCTATTTCACACAAGTTCTGTAAGGTTTCTAACACCATACATGTTGATATTTAGTATAGTGGTTGATTTCCAATAAAAAACTTCTCAAACTTTTACATTTGGCCCCCTCCAATTCTACATGCATGGTTGCATACTTAAAATAAAATATAAAATGAAACATTGGCTGATGTTATCACAATGTGTTTTCATACAAAGCCTATACATTGAAAACTCCCGCCATCATAGCAGCATAACTATTTAATCCCAGATGATAAAACAACTTATTTTGGGGAAAAATATCATTTCACTATGTCCCATGAGTATGAAGCATGCTCTGCTATTCTGTAAGAGACAAGTCTTAATAAATTGCAGTTTTCGACATATAAATAGGCCCATAAAAGTCACATTTGCTCTTTTTCTCAATGCTTAAAGATGTACAGTCTGAGGTTTGAAAGTTTTCCGGTGCCACTTCATCCATGTTGGTAGTTTAGAGTTTGTTTTAGCAGGATTTGTTTTAAGTAGAATGGACTGGGTGATAGCTGGAGCCAAGCGCACAGGGAACATTTATTTTCTTGTGTTTAAAAGTAGAGTGCATTTACTCATCCTGTGGATTATTTATTCCTCATTTACCAGGAAATCCTACTCATGTTTGAAATCTTCCTCGTGAGACAGAACTGATTTATTTTGTCATATTTTATATGGACCACAATTAAACTTACACTCAGGGCTATTTAAATGTAGAGTTGGTTGGTAAAAACAGGGTTATTTTCAGATGGGAAAATACTGTGTGTGTTTTGTAGGAGTTAAAAATGTCCAGCGTTACCTGTAAACTTGAGGACTAGTTAAGTAGCCTTTAAACATGTAGTTAGCAGGTAACAGTTTGTATTTTAGAACTTTAAGCAAAAACACATTCTTATTGATGTCTGGGAGAATAAAATTGAGATATTAAGTCTCAGAGTGTGACGCGCATATTCCTGAGGCTCACTGCTTTGCGTTTTACATCACAATAACCTGCTCTGAAGGATCCAGTCTATATTCAACTTGTTTAACCGAAGACATCACTTGTTTAACCAGAAACAACGTCAGTCGGTACTTTATGACTGTGGATGAGCAGGACAGCCATAATAAGAGGTTTTAAATGAAAGCCAAATAAATTAAAGAAAAGAGGGTGGAGTGTTTCATTTGTTTCTAGAGCAGCATGTCCTGTGGCCCACAATCTGATTTATGTAGCTATGGGAAAAAACATTTGCAGATGAAACTATGTGATGACTATATCATATGATTAGTTTCGCAAATCCTGTAGTCTTGTCATGCAAAACACACACACAAGCACACGCACACACATTATTTCTATATATATATATATGTATGTGTTATGTAGTTACTATGGTGTTTAGAATTTTTTGTTTCTCATTATGCAGTTGCCAGTTTGTAGCTTGTTGTATGCAGGTTTTTGCTATGCTGTTGTTAATTTTATTTTATGTTTTGAAGCTTGTTATGTGGTTGCCAGGGAGTTGTTATGCAGGTGCTGGGGTGTTTTGAATGATTTATAGCAGGGTGTTGCTATGCAGTTACTAAGGTGTTTTGAATATTTTTTTGTTCGTTATGTGGTTGCCAGGGTGTTGCTATGCAGTTGCTAAGGTGTTTTGAATGTTTTGTAGCAGGGTGTTTCTATGAATGTTTTGTAGCAGGGTGTTTCTATGGTGTTTTGAATATTTTTTTAGCAGTTACTAAGGTGTTTTGAATGTTTTGTTGCTCGTTATGTCAGCAGCCATATCACCCTGTAGCCCAAGACTGGTTGCCCACTGAAGCTAAGCAGGGTTGAGCCTGGTCAGTACCTGGATGGGAGACTTCCTGGGAAAACTAGGTTGCTGCTGGAAGAGGAGTTAGTGAGGCCAGCAGGGGGTGCTCACCCTGTGGTCTGTGTGGGTCCTAACACCCCAGTATAGTGACGGGGACACTATACTGTAAAAAGCACCGTCCTTCGGATGAGACGTTAAAACGAGGTCCTGACTCTCTGTGGTCATTAAAAATCCCAGGATGTCCTTCGAATAAGAGTAGAGGTGTGACCTCGGCATCCTGGCCAAATTTGCCCATTGCCCTCTGACCATCATGGCCTCCTAATCATCCCCATATCTACTGATTGGCTTCATCACTCTGTCTCCTCTCCACCAATAAGCTGGTGTGTGGTGGGCGTTCTGGCACAATATGGCTGCCGCCGCATCATCCAGGTGGATGCTGCACATTGGTGGTGGTTGAGGAGATTCCCCCCTTCTATGTAAAGCGCTTTGAGTACCCAGAAAAGCGCTATATAAATGTAACCAATTATTATTATAATTATTATGTGGTTGCCAGAGTGTTGCTATGCAGTTGACAAGTTTTTTTTAAGTTCTGTAGCTTGATATGTGGTTGTCAGGGTGATGCTATGCAGTTGCTAAGATGTTTTGTAGCTCGTTATGTGGTTGAACCATTTTTAATGATACATTTTGATATAAAAAGATTGAGATCAGATTTGAAGTTTTTTTTAATGCTTTTGAAAGAAGTCTCTTCTGCTCACCAACGCTGCATTTATTTAATCAAAAATACAGTAAAAACAGCTAAATATTTTTACAATTCAAAATGACTGTTTTCTCTTTGAATACATGTTAAAATGTAATTTATTCCTGTGATGCAAAGCTGAATTTACTCCAGTCTTCAGTGTCACATGATCCTTCAGAAGTCATTCTAATATGCTGATTTGCTGCTAAAGAAACATTTCTGATTATCATCAATGTTGAAAACAGTTGTGCTACTTCATATTTTTGTGGAAACCATGATACATTTTTTTTCAGGATTCTTTAATGAACAAAGTTCAAAAGAACAGCATTTACTTGAAATAGAAATCTTTTGTAACATTATAAACTGTCGCTTTAGATCAATTTACTGCATCTTGCTGATGCTGAATAAAGATTTCTGTAAGTAAGCATATTTACAAACAATATTTATCTCACTTTGCATTGTATTCTGGGATTACCAAAGATAGGCTACATGGGATGCTGCCTTTAGAATCTGGCCACGTTACTTTTTGAAGGTGCTTATGAAGCTCTCTAGGTAGGCAGCGCACAAGGTTTGGAACAGATCTACAGATTTGGCAGCAAAACTTCATAGTCCTCACAGCGGCCCACCTAATGCCCAAACACACTGGTTTGGATGGCTTTGGAGGCGCTGCATCGCGCCGCTATATTAACGTGTGGTCGAGTGTTAGTTTGTGTTCGCTGAAGGGTTTAAATAAACATACACTTTTAGCTGCTCGCCCCTCGCGACTCCATTATATGCAGAAACAGGAGATGTTTCTTAAACACAGAGCGAGAGAGGGGTCCCTCGACTGCATCCCACATGTGGTTTTGTATTTAAGAGTAATTCTTAAGCCTTTGTGGACATGGAAACAGGACCAGAAAAGAAGCAAACCAGCCATATCCGATTTCCAATGAACATTCCGAGTCTTTGTTCCACGCCGTTTGATCTATTTTGACGGGAATCCATAAGTCGCAGCTATTCTCCCAGCAGTGACACCGGCCTGTCCACCCCTGCGTGTCGTTTCTGCTGACACACGCATTGCTTGTTGCAACTCGCCGCGCTTGCGGTGCAGTCCTCGGCAGCCGGTGACGTCACTCTTCAAAGTTGGCATGCGTCTTGCCGAGTTTTTACAGCCCTCGTCTCTGACATGTTTGAAAGGCACATATCTGAACGGGTTCAATGCTCGTAAACATAGAAGCCCGCTTGTTTAGCCGCGCGGGTTTGTGCAAACACAGAGCGCTGAAAATACTCAGTGCGCATATTAAGAGCGCTGTCGAGGGCTGTATCAACACGAGAAGCAGTATGATGACAGAGATGTGTGCGTTTGGAACATGACCCACTTTGTGTGGTCACAGTTGCATGAAAATATGAGTTGAATCAAAAAAGGGGCATGAAAAATATGATCTTTATAACCAGTAACACATTGTTCTGTTCTGTCGTGTATATTGTTCTGTTGTTTTCTATTCAGTTCTGTTTTAGTCTGTTCGGTCATGTTAAGTGGTAGTATTCTATTCTATTTGATTTTATTCTATTATTCTTTATTCTGCTATATCATGTTCATTGGTGGCATTTTATTTTATATTCTATTGGTTGTATTCAATTCTATTTTACAGTTATGCATTGGCTTGTTCAGTTCTATTCTGTTCAGTTTTGGTCTTTTATTTTATGTTTGTTTATGTTGTTCTGGTTCTTTCAGTTCTATTCTATTTTTACTCATTCATTGTTTTTCTTTTCTATTCTATTTTTTTCATCCTATTTTGATCTACAGTTATGTCTTGGATTATTCTATTCTATATTACAGTTCACTTTTATTCTGTTTTCTTTAGTTATGCTGTTCTGGTCTATTTAGTTTTACTCTTTTCATAATTTACATTCAGTTATGTTTTTCTTTTTCTATTCTATTTGTTTTTGTTCCGTTCTGCTGTAAATGTATGTCTTGGTCTATTCAATTCTATTCTGTATTGTTGATTCTGTTCTATATTACAGTTATGTGTTGGCCTATTCATGTCTGTTCAGTTCTATTCTATTCTGTTTTGTTCAATTACATTCTGCTTATTTTTATTATATGTCCTGTTCAATTATGCTGTCCTGGTCTTTTCAATTCCATTCTATTTTATTCATTCAAGTTTAGTAGTGTTTTACTTTTCGATTTTTTTCCTCTACGGATTTCCTCTATGCATGACTTGGTCTATTCTATTCTGTTCTATTGATTCAATTCCATATTACAAATATGAGTTGGCCTATTCACTTCTGTTCAGTTATATTCTGTTCAGTTTTCTTTTTATTTTCATTTATGTTTGTTCAGTTTTGTTTTTCTTTTTCTATTCTATTAGTTTTTGCCCTATTCTGCTCTAAAGTATTGTCATGGTCTATTATATTCTACTGATTATATCCCATATTACAGTTATGCATTGGCTTATTCACTTCTGTTAAATTCTATTCTGCTTAGGTATGTTGTTCTGGTCTATTCAGTTCTATTTTATTTTATTCTTTCATGTTCAGGCATGTTTTTCTTTTCTACTCTATTTGTTTTTTTACTTATTCTGCTCTACATTCATGTCTTGGTCTATTCTATTGTAATCTATCCTGTTGATTCTATTCTTTATTACAGGTATGTTGGCCTATTCACGTCTGTTCAAATCTATTCTGTTTTGTTCATTTATATTCTATTCACGCTTATATCACTATATCGTGTCGAGTTATGCTGGTCTAGTTTATTCATTTCTATTCTATTTTATATATTTACATTCAGTTATGTTTTTCTTGTCTACTCTTTGTTTTGGTTCTATTCTGCTCTACATTATGTCTTGGATTATTCATTTCTTTCTATTCTATTCTATCCTGCTCTATTCTATTGATTCTGTTCTTACAGTTGTGTATTGACCTCTTCACTTCTGTTCTGTTTTGTTTAGTTACATTCTTCTCACTTTTATTATATGTCATGTTCAGTTATGCTGTTCTATTCTTTTTATGCATTACTCTTCAATTATATTTTTCAAGTCTATTTTATTTAATCTCATTCTATTATACTCTGGTGTTCTGTTCATTCTATCCTCTGTATTGGTCAGATCTTTACTATCTCTTATTACTTGCACTACTGTGGGTGAATCACATTTGTTAAGCAATAAAAATGCATTGGGAAATGTGCGAGTTTTAATTTGAGCAGCAGAAATGTTCACCCATTTCAAGTAGTGCTTATGAGATACTATAGAGATCTCATTTGTGATGGTTCTTTGGTGCAGGTGTTATTGTTAAAATAATGATGGGACAAAAAGCACGTCAAACACTTACCTGCTTAATTCTGATGTGTGTTTAAGGTCATAAACTATCCACCGTATGCTATGATGCAAGTAATGCTCATCTTTACTAGTTGTGTTTGTCTCTTCTGTCCCACAGGGCTCTTTCCTCCGTGGTGGCCCTTGGTGCAAACATCATCTGCAATAAGATCCCCGGTCTCGCACCCCGCCAGCGCGCCATCTGCCAGAGCCGGCCGGACGCCATCATCGTGATCGGAGAGGGGGCACAGCTGGGCATCAACGAATGCCAGTACCAGTTCAGATACGGCCGCTGGAACTGCTCGGCGCTGGGTGAACGCACCGTCTTCGGACAGGAGCTGCGAGTAGGTCAGTGCTTGTCACGGGTCTTTAGCATGCTTGGTTTGTTCTCAGGATGGTGTGAAACAAGATCTGGATTCAGACACTACTACCACTGGGTTGTTAATCGAAACACTTGCAAATAACTCTAAGTAGTCCCATTCATATCAATGGCAGTTTCTTTAACCTCAGGTTGATCCTGAACATTTAGTCTTGTGAATCTGTCAAAATACGTGTGGATAATTCATCTAAAATCAAGAGGAAAATAATAAATATTATTTTGCATAAAGACAATAAAGCCTATGCTTTGGACCAGTAAGATATTTTGTGCCAGTTTTACTAAACAGGGCAAATTAGCGCAAGAGCGCAATTCCCAAAAAAATCTGGAAATTTCTGCAGGTGATTTACTAACAATGTGCAAATTAAAGAACACAGACGCAACACCTAATTTACATATCGACCAACGCAATATACCAAGCACAGCGCAAATTAGCGTAGTCGCGAATAAAGAATAAATAAATAAATAAGCCACAGTACGTTGAAAAGAACCGGAGGCCAAAAAATGAAGGGTTGCAAGAGGTTTTGATTGAGCTGGTATTGCATGAATCCTAGTTGAGGGTTCCAAGTAGTCTTTTATTTCATGAAGCAAATAAAAAATAACATGGTTTGCCAAATGATGTTCGGATAATGTGTTCTTTCCAAATAAATTAATACTTGTGGAAAATTCCTGTCCCTTCTACCATGCGCTCTCTGTTCTCTGCAGTGCCTCCTCTAGCAACAATACATGCAGCCATTTCAAGTGCAAAACAGTTTAACACATGCTTTTTTGGGTGTTAAATAATGGAGCAAATGCGAGTATTTTGACGAGTGCAAACGCGTTGCGTGATTCATTTGAATACTCTCCTCCCATAAATTTTGCATCTGAAAGGGAAACTCCTAAAAATGCATATTCAATAAGGTCAGGCGCAAAATGAATTGTCTCCACGCCTTTTCAGCACTAATTCTTCACTGTGTGTCTTTAGTAAAACCTGACAGTACTATTTTAACGCCAAAAGACGGTTGGCGCTGGCGCAAGCTGTTAGTAAAACTGGCCCTTAGCATTTTTACATTATTTTCATTTTCAAATTCTCATTATTATGTCCTGTTGTTTTCTCTTTTGTGTTTTGTATTTTAATACCCATAATACTTTTTCAATACAATATAATACTAAATGGCGATCTATAATACTATTAATATATAATTGTTTTTTTGTAATATAATAATATTTTTGTTAATTGGTTAATTTCAACATTTACTAATACATTACTGAAATTTACATCTGTATACATTATTTAATGGACCTCAGCTGACATGAACTAACAATAAATAGTTGTATTTTTATTAACTAATTATTAACAAAGATTAATAAATACTGTAACAAATGAACTGCTCATTGTTAGCTAATTTTATATTTTTTATTTTAGTAAAAATATTAATTCAATGTCTTTTTAATCAGTATAAATCAAATATCAACAAATAACTATTTAAATAATATATATATTTTTAGGAAAATACATTAAAATTTTAATCTTAAATAATGATGAAATACATTCCAGTTGGGAAAATGTGCTTAATTGTGGTGAACTGCCAAAAAAAAAATCGTAATGGTCCTAAAAACAGGCTTTATTTTCTTTATACAAAACTGTCTTTCCTTTGATTTTGGGCTGAATATTGAAAGGTTTGAATCTAATTGATATCATGTGGTTGTTGTTCAGGTCTTTTGGGAAGCCTGTAGCAATGATGCAAGCACGTTTTGTGACTTCAGTTCTGCACGAACACAAGTAGAAACAATGCTGTGAAGATAAGAGTATAAATGCTGCTCTGATTAGACGGGATCCAGTCGTTTACTGTGACAAAAGCTCTGAACTCTTTTCAGAAACGGGCAAATGTGGTGTTATGAAAGAAGGCAGTCTTTGTGCTGTGGGCAAACCCTGGTTACACACGCCGTGCTGTACGTGCACACACTTGACCCTCAAAGGCTTGCGAAAGCATGTTTGTGTTGGTGTGATTAATATAGTGCTGATTAAGTGGAACTGGATTCACCTCTGTTCATTTGATTACACATTTACCGTACACATACACACCAGGCTACAAAGATGCTATCAGCTACGGCTTACTGCACTACAGTTATGTTTGGAACAGCATACTAGCTATTTCTGCAGTATGGAGTATGTATAGTATATATAGGCCAGGTATGTATAATGTGCAGTTTTTACTGAATTCTGTGCATGCACAGGCTAGCAAAGAGTGCTTTATCTTACAATGCAATGTGCTCGGCTTGACCTTCTGTTCCCTGTGTGATGAATGAAGCGCAGGTAAAATCACCCATGAGTTTAACCAGCTCTATTCTGATTGATTAGATGATCGAAAGGCTAAAAGTTACATATTTTCAAACAAAATTCAATTAAAAAATATATCTAAAATAGGCATATTTATTTCTAAGATGATGGCCATCATTGCATAATTCCTACTGTTTCACTTACAAATTAAAAATGATAGGCATTATACATATTACTCAGTATTGTTCTCTCTTTTTCTGGTACAAATATTTAAACAGCCTTAAATCAATATACATTTACTTGAGATGCTAAATGACCTAAAAGAAAAAAAATAGAAAAAATATTTCTTAATTTAAAGTGAAAAGAAGATTATTTTTCCAACCCCACTGGCAGATATTTTTTTCAAAAATATTTAAAAACATTTTCAGCAAAATTCACTTAATTTTGATTTTTTTTTTCAGAAAACAAGACTCAAATTAATCAAATTAAGTGAGTTTTTTGCTGTTATAAAAACAAACTTAATTCAAAGGTAAAACAAGTTTATTCTTCTGACCCCAGTGGCAGATTTTCTTTTAAACACAAACTTGGTTTGTTTATTTATTCATTCATTCAGAAAACAAGACTTAATATCTTATGTCATTTGGCATCTGTGTATCTTGATTTAAGAATGTTTTTGATTAGTACTGGTCTGGAAAACAAGACAAAAAAGACATGAAGTTTTGTTTTCTGAAAAATAAATCAAAATTAAGTGAGTTTATGTGAGTTTTTTCCTTAGTACAAGGAAAAAATATCTGCTGTTGGGGTCAGAAAAATTAAATTAATTCAAAGGGAAAACTAGTTTATTCTTTCCCTATTAGCAGATATTTTTTTCTTATTTTCAGCAAAAACTCACTTGATTTTGATAATTCTTTTCAGAAAAATATATTTACTTCTCAAATGAATGTATCTTGATTTTGTTTTGATATTTCTACTGGAAAACAAAACAAAGTTATCAAGTCTTGTTTTCTGGAAAAAATACCAAAATCAAAAAGAGTGTATGGTTAAAACAAGAAAAAACTATCTGCCAATCTTTTAAGAAAAAAAGAAAACTTAATTCAAAGGCAAAACAAGTTTATTTTTCTGACCTTATTGGCAGATATTTTGCTTGTTTTCATCAAAAAACTGACTTAATTTTGATCAGTTTTTACTAGAAAATGACTTGAAAGTCATTTATTGCATTATTGGTTGACAGGGTGTTGCTGTGCGTTCTTAGTGGATGTTAGAATGTGGTTGCTAGGGTATTTTTTAGTGGTTGCTAGGTGATTTCTTCCTGTCTGGCATGAAGAGTCTTCCTCCTAAAATGTGCAGTTTTTTCACCTGTTTTCTGGTCCAGCAGATGAAAATGGTGCATCTGATCACTTAGTAAAGAAACAGCACACACATGATTTGAGAATGAGTTTAATACATTTTGATGCTTTCCTTGGGAAACGCCATTAAAACATTGAAGAGCCTGCCACAATCGCTTTGTTCTGTCTTTTTCATTCTCTCTCTCTCTCATGCTATTTATATTGTTGAAATGAGCTACAAGCGGGGAAACATTTACATGTTCATGGCTTTTGTGTGAAGAGGCATTCCTGAGCGGATTGCAGGGCACTTTGCTCTTTCACGCTGTCATTTCTACATTTCCCCTCATTTAGAAGTGTTTTGTTGCTGTTAAACTGCGGTCAAACGCTCTGTAAACTTGAAATTCTACACTCCTGCGGTGAATCTTTGAACTTTGTTTACTGTCATCTAAAATACGGACTGATGGAATTCTCATTTATAAACTACTTTTTATTGTCCTGTTGTCTAAAGCAGTTGTGACAATAAATTATGTTTGCATTTTCCTAGACTTTAATTAAATCAGTTTTTTAATTCAAATTTTAAACGACTCGGACCTCAATTTATACTGTGAAAAAATTATATTATA
The DNA here is from genome assembly GCA_027422415.1 of Schizothorax lantsangensis. Lineage (NCBI taxonomy): Eukaryota > Metazoa > Chordata > Actinopteri > Cypriniformes > Cyprinidae > Schizothorax > Schizothorax lantsangensis. The sequence continues at coordinate 25,770,458 of CM049854.1, forward strand.
AATATGTGTAAAACATTATTTGGCAAATGTTTAGTTTCTATTATGCTACATTATTACTTTTTCCCTACACACTGTAGTTCTGTACTCTTATGTGTATTCATATAAAATTGTTATTATTATAATATAATTTATTTGAATGTTTTTTTATACTTATGGTAATCAATTTATTTATTTAAAAATATGTTATCATATTATTATTATTATTATTATTATGTACATTTATTTATTTTATGGTGATTTTTATTGATGGTAATATTTGGTCATATTTATTAATGGTATTTTATTTATTTTTATAGGTAATCAATTTATTAACTTAAAAATATATTTAAAAACTATTATTTATTTTATTATTAGTAGTATAGTATATAGTATTAATATATATATATATATATATATATATATATATATATATATATACATACACTTAATTAATTTACTTGATATTTTTATGGTAATCCAACAATGTTTTTATCTTTTATTTTAATCAATTTATTTAGTTCAATCTTATTTTTATCATTCATTTATTTTTGCATTTTTTTCTCACACTGTTTTTCTCAGTTTGAAAACCTCTTCTCAAGAAAACCAGCTTTGATCTAGTGTTTTAATGAACCGGGAAGCTAATATCCTGATCTGAGTAATATCAATAACTTTTTTAATCCTCAAATAACTGTACAGCAAAACCCTGTACAGAAAGCTCAAGTGCTGCAAAAATCTTGATTTTTTTTTTTTTAAGAATGTAGAGCATCTCTGAACTACCAGAAGTTTTTTAAAATGCTAGTAACGTTATTCATATCTGGCTCCGTTTCAGTATGGTTGACGATAAGTGAACGTGCCACTTTGACGATGGTGGAAGTAACTGCAGAAATCTCCAAAAACCAGCATAAGCGCAGATACGCACAGATTCACTGACTCATTCCTGCAAAACATGTTGTTCTGTACGAGAAGCCTGCGAAATGTCCTTTTGCGTGGCCGTCAAAGGAATAGTTCAGCCAGAAATTAAAACGAAAACAGTTTCGGTGGCTATCTTGACATTGACCGTGCTCTTGGATGGTTTTTCGATATTGATGCGGAGCGTTTGGCGATTTGAGAGTTGATTTTGTGTGGTCTTGATGTTAAAACCGTTGTTTGAGTTGCTCTTTAGAAGCTGCGTCCGAGGATGAAGTCTATTCCAGGAATATCTCAATCCATTCATAATGGACTGTATGAAACGCCTCATGCACCGAGACTAAATCCTCCAGATTGTAACCACTAAATTGTTCCTGCTCGTAAGGAGCCCGTCTACAAGCGATGGGGGCGGCCGCTAGACTCCGTTGTTTTCGAAGAGATGATGAACAACAGACCGCAGAGTTAATTCTCTTTCAGTTTGGATGCGTTCGGCTGTTCTCTGCGGCGCACATTAATAGCTGGGTTATTGAGTATTTCTGAGTCCCTGAAGAATTGATTCGAGGAAGCATTCGGTTTCAGTCTGAAGAAAAGAGCCAAAGTGGATCCTCAATTTCAGAAACGGTCTGTAAATAAATATGCACAGAAAGGGCTGGTCTTAAATCTGCCAGTGCACTGGATACTGAGAGCGACAGAAATGAGCTCTGGTCCAAAACATAGTGAGCTGACTACATAGGCAACATTGTAAGGCATCACAGCCCAAAGTGAAGATGAGAGTTCCAAAAGTAGAAGACATTGAGTTTTAGACCAATTCTAATGCAGTATTAATAGAGATGGCAATCCCAGAATGCATTGCAACATGCTCAGTATTATATTTTAGAAAATATCATTTTATTGTATTAGTTATGTTTATCATTTATATTTTTGTAATTTATTTTTAGTGTTTATTTTTAAAGGGGTCATATGATGTTTTTTTAAAGATCATTATTTTGTGTATTTGGTGTAACAGAATATGTTGACATGCATTAATGTTCAAAAAACACATTCTTTTTCAAATACTGTACATTATTGTAGGTCCTCTATGCCCCGCCTCTCTCGTTTTCTACAAAGTCCCTCCTTCCGACAAGCACAGTCTGCTCTGATTGGCCAACTGGCACAGTGCATTGTGATTGGCCGAACACCGCAAGCACTCGTCGGAAATGTAATGCCCCTTACCATAATTCATCTTTCAAAATAAACAAAGACAGTTAATAATGTCCTTAGTTATACCATCAGTTCAAGCCCGAGAGGGGAACAGAGTCATGTGACAGACACAGTGATGATGCTCGTATGTTTCTGCAAACAAGCCGCAGTTGTGTGACCGTGTCTCCCTCTCTCACACATGCGAGCACACACACACACACGACGCTGTGATGTGACTCTCTCTCTCTCTCTCTCTCACTCACACACAACGCGCAAAACTCTGCATTTGAACAGTCAATAGCAAATATTTAAACTAATAACAAAACATAGGCCTACACAGTCACTGATTCAGAAGCACCAGATTGTCATAGCAAAGTCAGAATTACCTCCTCTCCTAGGTTCACGAAACGGTCGTCCATAAAATGCGTTGTAATAACATCTGGGTTGTGCTGTTCTGTTGTAAGTAATCTTAATGATTCTTAAATGCATCTACTTTCTGAAGACCAAATAAAGTGCTTTTGCTTTGGCATAGAAACACACAGCGTCTCCCTGACATGCCTGTTTCAACACTACTGCAGTTACTGAAACCACGCCTTCTTTCTTTGCGTGAATATTTGGGTGGTGTTATGCAAATATTTCCACATCGTGATGTAGACATGTGGGGGCATGTTTGAATGAGCTGTTTCAGGGGGGCGTGGCAGAATCTTAACTTTGATAAAGAATAAATCTTTGGTTTTGAGACTTTAGTCTTTGCAACTTCAGGGATCTTATCTATGAACAATCAGCTTGTAACACTCCAAAGAGAAAGAAAAACTTGAAATCACATCATATGACCCCTTTAATTCAATGCTTTCAAAAAGTATCACTAATTAGATATAATTTTATAATTTATAGTAATATTATAAAATGTCAAAAACAATATTTTTACATTCAATAGAATTTATAAAGTCAATAGTAATTCGTTATTAACAGAACTGTGCGTGTATATAAAATATAAATGATTATATGATGTATTTTTTATTATTTTATAATTTTCTATAGATTTCATTTGAATATGAACATATTAATATATTTCATTCAGTACCAAAAAGTCTCTAACTGTTTTTAATCTTATTAAAATCAGAGTATTTTAGCTGTTATTTGCATTTTTGTTTTAATTAGATTGTTCTGTCATTAGCAGCTTGATATCAAAGATTTAGTCAAACCAAAACTTATTCAGACACCTTCAACATTATTTGTTCTATTCGTTATTATTTGTTTAGAAAAATGACCAAGCAATGCTTAATTTTGTTCAGTCTGTGGTGTAAAAAGGTCGCATTAGCAATTAAAAAAAACAACAATTTCACAAAACATGGTCAGGTCAAAGTGTCTGAATAATTTTTGGTCCCAAATTTTTATCAATTTTACTGGTAGGCCACTGTATGATCAATTGTTGGTATAATATGTCATAGTTTATTTTAGTTTGCTATCCTCACGTACATAAATGAACTATAGTGTCCAGCACCCGCTAATAAAAAATATCAAGAATTATATCTGGTGTCTGAATAATTTTTGGTTTGACTGTATTTCCAGTGTACTTCACATGTGGAGCACTATTTGCATGTCGCCCATGTAGACAACAGACAGCAAGGCAGCTCACTAGGTTTTAGGAGAGACATTAAATTAAAGATCCTATTTAGAGATGATTTTGTTCAGAAAGTCACACTGGTTTGTAACAAACTGTTTCTTTAATGCTCTGAATTGATCTAATCTAAGATCACAACAGTTGTTTTGAATGGAAAAACTGATACTATCTGTTAGTTTTGAGTGGGATTAAGGGTCTGTTGAGTGTGTGTGTGTGTGTGTGAAGGTGCTGACAGAATGAAGTGCTTGTCGCTCACACACCTTGTGTGTCATCCAGGTGATTCATGGTGCTCGTGTGAAAGGAGTTTGTCACCAGTTTCAGAGAAATATTAGCAGAGTTCAACCTCTCCTGCCCTTCCTCGTTTCACAAGACACTTTGCTGTGGGGCAGGTGAGCCTCTTAACCACATGAAGAATTCCCAATCATTCCCCAAACCGCACTAAAAGCCCTGGAGTAGATTAATACGGCTGCTGGAGTGTGTGCCGCTGGCAGCAGACGATTTACACTCGCTTTCTTCTTCTGCATTCGAGCCGCTGCAGGTCACCGACTGAACCAAGGAGCTTTTATGACTCAGAAGTCGCTCTTTATGGAGTTCTCAGTTACGTTTCATTGAAGTATTAATGTTGTCTCAGATGTTTCTTTATAAACAGACTCAAATGAGTCAATCATTGTCATCAAGTGGACTTTTTAGGTTGAAATTGATATATTAGGTTGAATATATTTTATTTATTTATTTTAAACTTAAATAATTTTAATTTTTATTTAAAGGTTATATATTCATATATACATTTATATATTTTAAATTATTATAATTTCTATTTAATTTTTAATAATTTTTTATTTAATTAATGTAAATTTTATGTTATGCTATTTTAATTATTAGAATCTTAATTTTTAATTACATTAATATATATTTTATTATATTAATTAAATTTTAATTTAATCAATTAAAGGTTATTTTATATATTTTCATTTGTACTATTTATTCTTTCATTTCTTTTCTTTTATCTAAATTATTTTTTAGATAATTCTATATATAATTTTAATTGATATAAAAATTGAAATAAATTTTATATCATAAATCATATTTCTAAATATTTTTATATTATATTTAAAATAAAAAATATATATAATAAAATAATAACTAAAATAAATAATCAATAAACCAAAAAAGTTCAATCAAGATTATATAGCTATAAAATGAATGTGTAAAATGAGATTTTTTTTCATATTGAGATCTTTTACTTTTGACTCGACTGTGGTATCTTGAGCACAGTTTGAGACATGTATCTTGTTTTAAAGAGGTTTAGATGTTTTACTAAACAAGTCACATGATTGTGGTGTAAATGTTTGCAAACAACACAAACGTCCAGGAGTTGAGGCTGAATTGGATTATATGGTCATCCATCTCTGTCTCATGCAATTATTTTACTCTATTTTATATGCTTGTTAAGGTTCATCTAAAAAATTTCAGGCAACAGCATTCTTTTTTTAATTTGCCTGAATGTCGGTATCAAATATCAGACCACAGCAAAAGAAATCAAAGTTGTTTTGGATGGTCTCTGTGTGTGTTTCCAAAGTAAACTCATAATGAAGTAATGAAGACACATTACTGAGATCCTTCATGAATCACTCCACTCATCTTGTTTAGAGTATAAAGCTCTATATTAGATGTTTCTCGGGTTGCTTGTTGTTCTTTGCATAAGACCAGTTTTAGTTTAAGATAAACGGACGTCCTTCTCTCTCTTCATTTGTGGTGAAATCAAACCCTCCTGGAACGCACAAGGCAGAATTGTGCAAAATCTGAACCTAATTGCAAATTACTCTCCAGTGAAGCCTAACAATACACCGAGACGGTCTTATATACAGAAAAGCAAACCTTGAGGTCTAATTTTTGACCAAACTAAGTTAATCAAATGCAATATTCTGTAGAATGCAATTTGATTTCACGCAACAGCGCACAAAATGTAATGTAGACCTCGAGGAGTTGCTGTTGTATGGAAGCTTGTTTCCGCCACAGGATTAAAAAATAAAAAAAGGTAATTGTGACTTTTTATCTCACAATTCAGACATTTTTCATGTAATTCTAAGTTTATAACTCACAGATCAGACTTTGTTTCTCACAATTTAAACTTAGAATTGCTAGATATAAACTCAGAATTGCAAGATTAAAATGCATAACTGTGAGAAATAAACAGAATTGCAAAATACAAACTCTGAATTGTAAAATACAAACTCAGAATTACAAGATATAAACTCAGAATTACAAAATATAAACTCAGAATGGCAAGATACAAATGCAGAATTGCGATAAACTCAGAATTGCGAGACATAAACAAAGAATTGTGAGATATAAACTCAGAACTGATATAAACTCAGAATTGCAAAATAGAAACTCTGAATTCTGAAATACAAACTCAGAACTGAGAGATATAAACACAGGATTGTGAGATATAAACTCAGGATTGTGATCACAATTGCGAGATATAAACTCAGGATTGCGAGATATAAACTCAGGATTGTGATCACAATTGCGAGATATAAACTCAGGATTGCGAGATATAAACTCAGGATTGTGATCACAATTGCGAGATATAAACTCAGGATTGCGAGATATACACTCAGGATTGCGAGATATAAACTCAGGATTGCGAGATATAAACTCAGGATTGCGAGATATAAACTCAGGATTGTGATCACAATTGCGAGATATAAACTCAGGATTGCGAGATATAAACTCAGGATTGCGAGATATAAACTCAGCTCAGGCGAGATATAAACTCAGGATTGCGAGATATAAACTCAGGATTGCGAGATATAAACTCAGGATTGTGAGAGTTAAACTCAGGATTGCGAGATATAAACTCAGGATTGTGAGATATAAACTCAGATTGATCAGGATTGCGAGATATAAACTCAGGATTGCGAGATATACACTCAGGATTGCGAGATATAAACTCAGGATTGCGAGATATAAACCCAAGATTGCGAGGTATAAACTCAGAATTGCGTTAAACTCAGAACTGCGAGATATAAACAGAATTGCAAGATATAAACTCAGGATTGCGAGATATAAACTCAGAATTGCGTTAAACTCAGCACTGTGAGATATAAACTCAGGATTGTGAGATATAAACTCAGGATTGTGAGATATAAACTCAGGATTGTGAGATATAAACTCAGGATTGTGAGATATAAACTCAGGATTGTGAGATATAAACTCAGGATTGCGAGATATAAACTCAGGATTGTGAGAGTATAAACTCAGGATTGTGAGATATAAACTCAGGATTGTGAGAGATAAACTCAGGATTGCGAGATATAAACTCAGGATTGTGAGAGTTAAACTCAGAATTGCGTTAAACTCAGAACTGTGAGATATAAACAGAATTGCGAGATATAAACTCAGGATTGCAAGATATAAACTCAGGATTGTGAGAGTTAAACTCAGGATTGCGAGATATAAACTCAGAATTAAACTCAGGATTGTTAAACTCAGATTGATATAAGATAAAACTCAGGATTGCGAGATATAAACTCAGGATTGCGAGATATAAACTCAGATTGCAGATATAAACTCAGGATTGCGAGATATAAACTCAGGATTGCGAGATATAAACTCAGGATTGTGAGATATAAACTCAGGATTGCGAGATATAAACTCAGGATTGCGAGATATAAACTCAGGATTGCAGATATAAACTCAGGATTGCGAGATATAAACTCAGGATTGCGAGATATAAACTCAGGATTGTGAGATATAAACTCAGGATTGCGAGATATAAACTCAGGACTGCGAGATATAAACAGAATTGCAAGATATAAACTCAGGATTGCGAGATATAAACTCAGGATTGCGAGATATAAACTCAGGATTGCGAGATATAAACTCAGGACTGCGAGATATAAACAGAATTGCAAGATATAAACTCAGGATTGCGAGATATAAACTCAGGACTGCGAGATATAAACAGAATTGCGAGATATAAACTCAGGATTGCGAGATATAAACAGGATTGCGAGATATAAACTCAGAATTACATTAAACTCAGAACTGCGAGATATAAACAGAATTGTGAGATATGAACTCAGAATTATGACATTTAAACGCAGAATTGTGATATGTAAATTTACAGTTGTGTTTACAATCACAAGATATAAACTGGAAGAAAATGTTCGAACCGAACTGTGAGAGTCACAGTAGAAACAAGCTTCATCCTGTCACATCTCAGCTTTGTTTCAGTGCATCAGCACCTCAAGACAAGTCTGCAAGTAACAGAATGAGAAGGAAGTTTTCTTCAAAGTGACGTTGCAGTTATCAGGAGGAAATCTCAAGCGCATGCACTGAAGCATGAAATCCACTACTTACATGGAATTTAATGTCCGGAGCTACTTGGAATTAGAAGCTTGGATTAAATCATCGAACATGTCTGAGTTGCAGCCAAGCATTTGCATTTTCCTGCATGCAGCGAGGGTCAGAGCGCTGTCTCGGCAGGTACTGACACTTTGACACTGGCCGTCTGTCACTGATAAAGTGCAGATTAGTCAAATCACCCTGCAGCCACAGGAAGCAGATCTGAATCTCCTCTGGAGGTATTCCTGTTCAATCAATCACTGACCGTGAGTCGAGTGTATCCGTATGGAAATGTGTCTGTTTAGTGCAGGTCAGGGATTAGATGTTCTCATCAGGGATTAAGAACTGAAACAGAACAGAAATGAAATGGAGAGGAAGAAAAGTAGGAAAATGAGCAAGAGATAAGAGGCCACTTCTGTTGTGCTGTAACTTTTGAACTCTTTAATTAAAATAAATAAATAAATTAATATGAGTAGTTGACAAATGGACTTTTTAGGTTGAAATTGACATTCTTTTTTCTTCAGAATTTCCTTATTGTTTGACTGGAAAGTGAAGCAGAGACAGAATGTTTTAGGAGAGACATTTTTTATATTAATTTTAATTTTAGTTTTTAATTAGAGCAATGATCATTTCACTAGATTCAAAATGTAAAAGAAGCTAAATAAAACAATTGCATTTAATTAAAGATAATACTGTGTGTGTGTGTGTGTGTGTGTGTGTGCGTGTGACAAATGCAGACACAAATTTGTATATTGACATGGGTATGACATAGGTATCACAAGGACATTACTCCATGTCCCCATTTTTCAAAAGGTTTATAAATCATACAGAATTAGTTTTTTTGAGAAAGTAAAAATGCAATGTAAAAAAGTTTCCTGTAAGGGGTAGGTTTAGGTGTAGGGCGATATAAAATACAGTTTGTACAGTATAAAAACATTACGCCTATGGAATGCCCCCACAATTCACAAAAGTGTGTGTGTGTGTGTGTGTATATATATATATATATATATATATTGTATCTACAAGGGTTTATACCTTTATCTTTTATTTAATTATAATAAAATGTATTTTTAATCAATTTAAACGTTTTAAATATTTATTATAGATTTATTTTATGTATATTATTTGTAATTTGCTTCTTTTATTTTTTAAATATAATAAAATTTTTAGTAATTATAATACATTTAAATTTATACTAATTTAAATGTTAATTTAAGTGTATTGTTTGAAATAAAAAATTTACAAAAATAAAAGAATAAATCGTATACATGAAAATAAAAATAATGTAATTTGTATGTATAGTTTTTATACTTTTATTATTTCTAACTTTTTAATTAGTGTTTTATTTTATATATAATTTTTTTTTATTTCAATTTTTCTTTTGCATTATAATTTCGTTTCATTTATTTGTATTTTAAATAATTTAATAGAATTGATTATTATTGTTATTACTGTTGCTGTTGTTATTTTTTGTGTAAGTGAGTGTGTATTGAAATGGTGCAGGGCCGGAGTGTGTGTTTGTGAATAGGAGACAGTGCTGATTCAGCAAGCCCTTCTCCTGTGATGGATGAATGATAGAAACAGGATGTGAGGAGGATGAAAGCTGCGTCTGTCACAATCAGATCATCTCTCTGTCCTGAACTAGACAGGTGGATGGACTTTAACCCTTATCATGGACACTTTAAATATAAATAGCTGTGCATTTTCATGTATGATAAGCAATCTGTTGTGGTTCTTTGATCTCAGATCTTAGAGCATTCAAATGTGAGCGCTTGTGAACAATAGAGCAGTAGCGTGCTTCATTAAAGCTTATCTGGATGGAGTCGTGATTAAAGAGCTGCTTGACATTGAACAAGAATGATCTAGAAATGCTGAGAGTCACAAAACTCCCTCAGTGCTGGATTACACAACATTTGTCAACTTGTTTTTGATTTCATGTAAAGGAAACTCTTCCCTCATGTGCGCAGTTTTACAGATGCCGTGTTTGCATTTATGCTGCAGCTCATTTCCAAACATAAGAACACACTCAGTCTTTTGACAATATTTCATGTCTGAATTTTTCATATGCATTTGCTCTGAAAAGGTTAAAAAAGGTGATTATTATTTATTCAGAGCATCAATAATTTCACCCAATCACTATTGACAAGTAGATTCAATAGATTCAAAATAAAAGGAACAAAATAAAATAAATGTACTGTATATATATATATAATTTACAATTATATATGTATGTGTGCTTGAGTGTGTAAGAGTTACTTTAGAATTATATATATATATATATATATATATATATATATATATATATATATATATATATATATATATATATATACTATTAATATTTACTTGATAATATATTTATTAAATATTTAATATATTTAAACATTTAAAGAAATATTATTTATGTGTGTGTGTGTGTGTGTGTGTGTTTAAAAAGTGAAAAATTATATATAATTTTTTTAAATAATTGACATTGCATCTAGTATGTATCACAGCACACAGTGCAGATGAGATTCATGTTTTATTGAACAGGATCTGCTCATTTCAGTTGTTGTAAAGCTTATAGAACACACAATCTCTTCCTGTCGTTTGTGACTCTTGACAGAGTTGTACTTTTTGTGTGAACGATCCCTTTAAGATGCTCGTCTTCAGTAATGAGTTTGCAGCGCAGAGCCAGCGACTGTCTCTCCTCTCATTTGATGGCTGTAGCTTCATCGTAACTCTTCTCGATGCTCTCGCTGACCTCAGATGCAAAAAGGCAGATTTAGCAGCACTTGGCCGTGTTCTCCGGCCTCAAAGTGCCCTCCAGGTGGGCGTAGCATCCCTCAAGCGCGCTACGTCCATTCAGCGGCATGAATGGAGCATTTGGAGCTGCCCAGGCCATCGTAGGGTTCAACGGGATTGTTTGTTCTCTCTGAGGTTGTAAATCTCCTCAGCCGTGTCAAACGTGATTTGTTTAGTGGTTCGCTCTCGTCTGTCCGAGCCAAAGCGGTCAGCCGGCATGACGGACGCAGTCGTCCACCCACATTCTCTACGTAAGGTGATGAGGATATATATATATATATATATATGTAAAGCGAGGGTAAACGGAGACAGAGCGTTACTCTTCCACAGCGATCTTGGATTCTGTCGCAGACACTTGCCACTAAACTCTATTAGACATCTGTTTTAATATTCCTCTCTTCTTCCCTTCCAAGTTCTTTGAGGGTTTTCTGGTCAGTCCAGTTTTCCACTGGCAGGGTTCGAGGCTATCCCAGGGTGCTTCTAGCTGGAGTCGAGTCAGGGCTTTGGGTCTGGCCTCCTCTGATGTGCTTTATTCACTTTGGCGTTTGTGAGTACGGCCCTCTCGTACCGTTAACCCGATGTGGACAGCAGCCTGATTGGGCACCGCCTGCGTGATGGATAGGAAAGATTGCGAGGCTGGGGAAGACTGTATTTTTAGAAAATCTTGGAAACTGGAATTGGAACGTTTTGTTTGTGAGCTTGTATTCGTTTTTGTTTTTCATTTTTTACCTTTGAAAGTGGGAAAGTGGTGTTTTTCACATCACATTGAAAATACAAAATATATATGCTAACTAAAACATATGCTAATATATATAAATGATGATAATATAAACTGTTTCAACTATATATATATATATAATCGATTACATTTTTTTACTTTAATCGGGATTAATCCCACCTAATATTAAAGTTTTTAAATATACTTTTATATTGCAATAATTTCACATTCAATCTTCAAATTAATGTAGAAACAACATATTTTTAATATTTGTTTAGTGGCATCTTTTTTTATGAATGAAGGTGAGTTTTACTGATACCAATCCTACTGATGTCTCTTGAAAATTGTTCTTTCTTTCCTAATATTTAACCATTGACTATAGCCATTCAACATTACAGTATAATTGAGAGCTATTGATTTTACATTTATGAGACTTAAAAAACAACTTCTAATTTAAGTGAACTTAAAACAATCTTCACATAAATCTATTATAATAAATGTCATATTTACCCGTGCCCTTCAGCAAGTAGGAAATATACAGAAATGAAATAAAGTGATTGATTTCCTCTTTTTTTCTTTTGTTCTTTGATTAACAGGCATCAGAGCAGCTGGGTTATTAGCTTATTTGGCTGCTATTGCTTTAAGAGCTGCCACTGCTGAACATGCATTAATATGAAATTGATACAGGCTACAGCGTGTCGCCGTATTTGTGCGTGCAATTGAAGACCGAGCACTACGAGCACATTGTAATGGCTGACAGGACAGGAAAATTCATTTTTACTGACATACGGCCTGACAACATCTCATCTGACCACAGTTCAGTTCTACTGAAGCTCCTCGTCACCGGTACTGTTTCCGCGCTTGTTTAACTAGCACCTGGCGCGAAGTGGAGTATGCATCTGAAAAATCTCCCGTTTGATGTGCCATTCTGCGTCTAAATAAATGCAACTCTTGCGAGAAAAAAGAGACAAGCAGCAGTTGTGAGTGGGGTGGCCAACCCTAGCTCCGCCCCTGCGTTGAATATTTTAACATCGTTAAATTGCCTGCGTTAACATGCTAATTTTGACAGCACTAATATATATATATATATATATATATATATATATCATTTGTTTGATGTAAACAGCCCCCAAGAAACATGTCCGATTGGGGTCTGGTGAACCCAACAACCATTATTATATATTATATACCAAAACTATACTGGGCTTCCTTGAGACAGATTAGTCAGCTAGTCATTCAGGCTAAAATATGTCTGTAGTCCAGTCATCATTTTAGAAATTACATTTTGGTTGGTGCTGATAGCCTCATGGGCAGCGTGCCGACGTATAGCGCCGTTATGCTTCAGGCGTCCCGAGTTCGAGTCCTGGTTCCAGATCCCATCCCCCCTCTCTTTCTCCAACTTCGCTTCCTGTCAACTAAATGTCCTAACACAATAAAGGCAGGGCTCCAGACTGCGACCAAATGGTTGCATTTTGCGAGCATTTTTTCTGCTGGTGCGAGTAAAGTTTGTGCGCGGTCGCACTGGCGCGATCACAGCGTTGTTCAACTCGCGCTGCCATTTCTGTCGCATATGAGAAACATCAAATGGCAAACGAAACAAAAGCGTAACAAAATCCCACTACTCATTTGAGCTGCACCGCGCAGACCGTTCACCAGCTCGGACCGCGATGCAAACAAACTAGTCCGAGCTCAGAACAGCTTTACTCGGAACCAAAGTTGATTTCGTGACACTGTTACTGCACAGCGCTGCGAGAAGCATTTGAATTCGCCACAAAATGAATAAAGGTTGCTGAGAGATTTACTGAGAAGCATTCAAATTCTGCACAGAAATCTCTGTTATAAACAGATCAAACAGCGCTGACATAGAAAGCCAGAAGCAGTAACGCTAACTGTAACCATGGTGTTGAGGCAGAAAGAGTCGAATGTTATTACATTATTCATTTCAGGGTTTGTACAGCCTTTTGAGAGAGAAATTCAAGCAATTTTCAGTGACTTATAAGTAGGGCTGTGCGATATGACGATATATATCGGATGGACGAAATAAAAAGTCTATTGTTTCATATTATGCTCTATCGTTTATTTCGTGGTGTCGCAAAATACATTGTTTACGGTAATACTTGTTCATCATTTGGATGACTGCGATCTTTACACGCCACCACGGGGCATGAAGGGGAGACGGAAGCAGGTGGCTCCGAGTAGGAGCACGATCAGCCAGGACAAAACAAGGAGCTCGTTCCTAAACGAGGGACTACATCTGTAGCATGGACACGTGTTTTAAGCACTGCAGTTTTAAAACAAGCGATTTTAAGCCGTTGAAACACAAACAACAGAGCTATATGCGTACGCCGTCTCTGTTTCTGTGTGAGAGGAGCGCGCATTTTTTTGCCGCTTTATTGGGTTTGAACGATTACATAAACACACTTATATGCATCAGAATCCCCGTCTTTGCAAGTATCCAAAAAAAAAAAAAAACGCATATGTAACAGTATATTGGATCCGGACTTCGGTCTTAAAGGGGAAGCTGTCCAATATTTGTCCTGTCTGCCATTAATCAAACAGTGAGAGAAAATCCCTCACTGCTCTTGACTATATCACTTTTGTAACTTTAATAAGAATAAATAATAATAATGATATTTATATATAGCCTATGTATAGAATCTATACATAATACACATGTTAATTATATCTATCTAATTAACACAGTGAAGACTAATTCATTTACACAATGTACTGTATGTAGCGTTTCTTATTTATGTAGGTTTTTGTCCTATTGCTTGCAATTAGTTTCTTATCCTTATTTCATCACTGACTGTTTATATTCAGTGAGCTTGAGGTTTTTTTTTTTGTCTCTTTTTAGGCTTGTATTCAATTTAATTTCACTTTATTGTTGGGATTTCTTCCAAAAATTGTTTCGCATCCAATAGTGTTTACTGTCTAACATTAATTCACATCAATACACATTACACAATACAACACACACACACACACAAAAAAAGGCATGTTCGTACACACCTTTTTTGCTTTATATTGTATTATATTTCTATTAGTTTGATACTGACATTGGTGACAAGGATTATGAAAATTCTATGGTATCAAAGATTTAATATTTAAAAAAAAATTAAAGAAAAAAATAACTATATTGTGATATATATCATTATCGTGATATAGAATTAGTCATATCGTGATATAAGATTTTGGTCATATCGCCCACCCCTACTTATAAGTGAAGTGAAGTGACGTGTGGCATTTTAAAAGCATTATAAGCATTTCACACAACTGTTTCCAGCACTTTAAAGCTCCTAAATGATCCAATTTGAATGTTATTTTCAATAGGATTACCAAAATATACTGTGGTGAACAAACACTTATGGAAAATTAAAAAATACATCAAATCACCATTGTAACCTGTAACAACATAGGAGCACTTATTGGCTTATTAGTCATTCATTTGTACTTTATCTTTTATATTTTGAAATTATAAAATAACAATTAAAAATCATTATTATAAAATATCAAATCTTCAAGAAATCAGATTTTGTCCGTTTCTTTTTTGTCAGTTTCTTCTTTTTTGTTTATGAAGTAAAAAAACACCACAGAGTGCTTTGAAAAACAAACTTTTCTTCAATTTGCGACTAAATCACACATAATCGCTAAAAGGTTGTTGATCAGTTTCAT
The DNA here is from genome assembly GCA_027422415.1 of Schizothorax lantsangensis. Taxonomy (NCBI): domain Eukaryota; kingdom Metazoa; phylum Chordata; class Actinopteri; order Cypriniformes; family Cyprinidae; genus Schizothorax; species Schizothorax lantsangensis. Next base: position 25,785,676 of record CM049854.1, read on the forward strand.
ATAAGACTATAGAAGAATAATGGTACATTTAATAAGAGTACAATATATATCTTTTCTAAATAAAAAGTACATTTTGCACATTACTGTTGTTAATAAAATACATTTTGTAAGCTTCCCAACTCAAGCCTAGTGCTTTACTGTCAAATGTGTATAAACATGAAATAAACAAGGAATGAACATGTAATATTATTAGTAACTGCACTTATCAATGCAAAACAATAGTAATTGTATCATATCACATATATATTTGTCATATTGAAATTAAAAGAATACTGCACATTGTAATCTCTATGAGTTTAGTCTATTTATTCTCAAAGTATTTGTCAGTAATACAGTTAAAATGGGGGAAATATGTGAACGATTGCATTGCAGGCTAAATTTTCTGCTTGTGCTCATAACAATTTTCAGTCAGGGACTACAGTGCTCCTAGTAAAAATAGTTAGTCTGGAGCCCTGAAAGGCAAAAAGACAAAGCAAAAATAAATCATAAAACAGACAGAATTAACATTTTGGAAAATATTTTGCATGGCCAATTAGATTTAACTTTTGGCCAATCAAAGTAAAAAAAGAGATGAAAACACTGCATCTGTAATTACACTGAAAAAGAAAGTAGATTATTTTATCCACTGTGCCCTGTTGTTTACTGCACACATACTGCATATAGACTGTATGCTTCATAAATAGTAAGAGAAGTATGTTAAATGTTATTCTGAACATAGAACTGACTGGCCTCAAAGAGAGACTCTGCATCTGCTCTCTCAGTTTCTCTGTATAATTTGGTCTCATTAGCAGCCGTCGTAGATCCAGACACAACAGGGGGTGACAGTCCATCAACACCCCTTCATTTCCTTAAAGTCTTTATGTGTGTGTGTGTGTGGGAGCCAAACGCTGGTCCGTGCTTTTGCCATTACATTGGCACTAATCTTTTTTTCCTGCTTTTGCCATTACATTGGCACTGTGTGTATGTGTGTGTTTGAGTCAAAGACTTGCACATGCCAGTGTGTGTGAGGAGTGAAAGCCTTCTCTGCTGTCACAAGTTGGCTGGTTGATTATTATGGTTTCAGCATTTCTACTTGTAACATTTTGGACAAACAGATTTTGAAGGGTAAATTGCATGAAGCCATAAATGTCCATTAATAGATAAAAATAAGCAATTACAGTGTCTTGCGAAATTATTCATTACCCTTAATTTTTTTCACGTTTTATGTTGCAGCCTTATTTTAAACTGCTTTAAATTATTTTTTTCCACACATTAATCTACACTCCATACACCATAATGACAAAGCACAAAACAGATTTGTAACAACTTTTCAAATTTATTAGAAATAAAAAACTGAAATGATTCCATTACATAAGTATTCATACCCTTAACTCAGTACTTAGTTGAAGCACCTTTACAGCATCTTTTTGGTATGATGCGACAAGTTTTGCAGTTTTATCATTAATTTATTTAAAATCTTCAGGTGTTGCTAAGATGTTTTAGATGATTAAGATGGTTGCTAGAGTGTTCTGGGTGGTTGCTAGGGTGTTACTATGCAGTTACTAAGGTGTTCTAATTTGTTTATAGCACATTTTGGATGCTGGAGTTGCTAAGGTGTTCATAATTTTGCCCAGTGTTATGTGGTTGCTTGGGTGTTGCTCTGCTGTTTTTTTGTCCAGCATGTAAAAACCATGCATGTTTTAGCACAGTGTGGCTGCTAGTGTGTTTTGACTGGTTGGTAGGGTGTTGATATGAAGTTGCTTAGAAGTTTTAATTGGTTTTTAAGCATGTAATGTGCTTGCGAGGGTGTTTTAGCTGGTTGCTTGGGAGTTGCTACAGTGTTAAGATTGGTTTTGCCTAGAAATGCACCGATCGACTGGCCAGGGACGGAATTAGCCGATTTTCCGTATAACCGGCCCGGACCGGTGACCGGCCGGTCAATCTGCCGATTCCGAGCTGGTCTGTTTTGAGGTCACACTTATGGCGACTGATAATGTATTTATGTTGTGCCAGATGAGGGTTGCACAGCCTGAGTGAGTGTGAGAGAGAGACTCGTGCAGAAATCAAAACAAATGAGCGCAACAGCACACACAGAAAGTTATAGATGCATACTGCGGTAGTAAAAAAAAATGACCAAAATGTTTCAACACGATTGCAATGTGATTTTATACAGTAGTAGTTCAATTAACAAGAAGTTAAAATTAAGTGACTTACATTTTAGACACAATATCGACTGTTTTTGCTCAATTTTGCTGATGAAAATAGTTCCAATCAAAGCCACAGCAGAACCGTTGTGTGTCTCCCAGCAACACACGGCGGTGTTTCGTTACTGAATGAATCCACGTATTTGAACGAATCAAGTGAGTCAATGATTCAGTAACCCATTCATAAAGACGGCAGTCACTTGCCTCGTTTCTGAATGAATCAGCCATTTGAACAAATCTGTTGAATGAAGGACTAAATGACTCACTCATTCAAACATCATTTGCCGCCACCTACTGGTTTGGTTTCATATTTAAAACTCTCATTCCAACATTTCTTATTTGTATGTTTAAAAAAATATTTAAAACATTAATCTTATAAAATTATTCATGCACTTGAAATTTTGCAGTGTAAATGCATTTATGGCACCTCAACTTTATCAAACAGTCTGTGTAAATACATCTAATGCCACTTCAGATGCAGCTTCTGTGTTTCCTGCAGTGCAAAGGAGTTTGTTGACACTGATTTCATTTAAATGGTAACAGCTCTACAGTTTCTTATTATTCTAACTGACTTAATTAAAACAATGTAAGAATTTGATGTGAAAGATGACACATTTAATAAGGTTAGTGAAAAAGTTACAATTTAAGAAACACAGTGGGAAATGACATCTGTTTTGTTATATACAGCAACTCCTTGCAGTTAATTATTTCTAGTCACAGAGCGCTTTAATTTGAGAGTTGTTTAAGTGAGAGAACATCTGTAACTTTGTCCATATTGGGGGAATTGTAATGTTTAATAATTTTAAACAAATATATATTTTTTTGCATTAAAAAAGTATAGATTTTTGTTTGTAAATGCTGTCAATTATAGTATTTAGAAAGAAAATCGGAATCTGCAAAAATCGGTATCGGCAGGTCACACTTACAAAAAAAATCAGAAATCGGAATCAGCCAAGAAAATTGCAATCTCTAGTTTAGCCCAATGTGTTGTTGTTGCTATTTTTTTCTGTCCAGGATGTAAAAATCATACATGTGATCACTTAAAGTAACAGCACACCTCTCTTTAGAAAGACAGCTTTTGATAAGAGAGTTTGGCTCTTCTGAGATGATCAGAGATTGCTGTTATCAGTTCGTTTATTTCTCGTGATTGTTGAGCTGATCTACTGTGAATGTCCTCCTATGTTTGCTCCATGTGTCACGTTAAATAAAGCTCCAGATGTGTGTGTGAGCGGAACCTGCTAGCCGTCCCAGCAGCAGCAGCAGCGGAGGGCCAGATGTACCTCGCTGTGTTTCTTGTGGTGGGTTTGTAAGGTGCTCTGGCAGGAGAATTCAGCACTTTGGACAGCACCTTGGCTTTTCTTTCTCACACTCTGAGAAACATCTGCGGCCGCTGGTTAATAGCTGCAGCCTTTTCCCTAAAGGTGTACAGAAACACTATTCAGCAGCTGGGATGAAACCAGCTTATCACACATTTTTCATCTTTGGAAGCTACACAGAAATCTGTACTAATCATACATTCTCACCACTCCATTTTCATTTTTAATGATTATATAAAGATTCCAAATCATGTTTTCCTGAAGATATTGAGTATCTGAACACCTCAACTGATTTTGTTGCTCATATTAATTATGAGTTTCATAAGTGTAGATAGCAAATTTTGCTTATTTTTTTAAATAAAACATCAGTGTTGTTTGCACATGCAAATGTTGCTGCCATTATATTAGGTGTTCTGGCTGGTTGCCAGGGTGTTACCATGTAGTTGCTAAGTTGTTCTAATTTGTTTTTAGCATAATGTTATGTAAGAGTGTTGCTATGCAGTTCCTAAGGTGTTGTGATTTTTCTTTTAACACAATGTGATGTGTTTGCCAGGGTGTTCGGGCTGGATGCTAAGGTATTTTAATTTGTTTTAGCACAATGTCCTTGCTAGGGTGTTGCCGTTATGTGGTTTCCAGGGTGTTCTGGCTGGTTAAGGTGTACAAATAAGTTGTACTAACTTGCTATGCAGTTTCTAAGGTGTCCTAATTTGTATTTGCCCAATGTTATTGGTTGCTAGGGTGTTGCTATGCTGTTTTTACCCATCTTAGTAAAGTAACAGCATGCTTTTCCTCAGCAAGATTTGATGGTTTAACAGACAGATACTTGGGTTTGCTTAAATCTCTAACCTGTCATGTGAGCAACAGTAAAGAGTGATACTTGCTTTATTACTACCAAAATATACCACAAACAGTGCTGGGTGGATGACTTACAAATTGTATGTTACCTATTACAAATTATATGTTGAAAATTGTAGTCAGTAATGTGAGATGACTTATTTTAGGTGATTTAGTGGGACTACTTACTTTCAGAATACTTTTGACATAACTTGTTTATAGGTTTAAATGGGATTATTGTTAACCAATCAGAGAACATGCAAATGTGTTGTTAAATTATTGAAATATTAACTTGAAATCTCAAGGGGACTTCAAGTAAATTTTTAGGTCAAAGTGGTTTGACAGACAAAAGGTTTGGGAATCTCTGCATCACATGAACAAAAAAAATGTAAAAAGAGAAAAAATAATTAGGGAGAATCAATAAATTATGAATAATTTACTGCCATTGTGTGAATAATCTGTAAATATGTAATCCATCCAAGTAACTGTAATCTGATATAAGCATTTAAATCATAATCTAATCTAATTACTAGTACTTAAAGGGTTAGTTGACCCAAAAATGAAAATTAGCTCATGTTTTACTCACCCTCAAAGCATCCTAGGTGTATATGACCATCTTCTTTCAGATGAATTCAATCGGAGTTATCTTAAAAATGATTCTGGCTCTTGTAACTGTTAGAATGGGAGTAGGAGGGTGTTTTTGTTCAACAGTCCAAAAGCAGTCAAATAAAGCATGCACATCCATAATAAAACGTGCATCACACGGCTCCGGGGGGTGAATAAAGGCCTCCTGTAGCGAATCGATGCATTTTTGTAAGAAAAATATCCATATTTAAAATGTTTTAAATGGTGCATGCACGACGCGTACTTCCTACGTAATCCGCCGGAACAGATTGCACGTTTGACAGCCAGCAGAAGTGAGAAAAAAGTGTTTATAGCTTTTTAAATATGGATATTTTTCTTACAAAAATGCATGGATTCGCTACAGGAGGCCTTTATTCACCCCCCGGAGCCGTGTGAGGCAAGTTTTATTACGGATGTGCATGCTTTATTTGACTGCTTTTGGACTGTTGAACAAAAACACCCGCCTACTCCCATTCTAACACTTGGAAGAGCCAGGATCATTTTTAATATAACTGATTGGATTCGTCTGAAAGAAGAAAGTCATATACACTTAGGATGCTTTGAGGGTGAGTAAAACATGGGCTAATTTTCATTTTTGTGTGAACTAACCCTTTAATTCTGATTACGTAATCCAGATTACATGTAATCAGTTACTACACAGCAAAACCACAACATGTTGATTTTGCTAGTGTGTGCATCGTGATCGAGTCCTGTTGAGCAGATGTCACAGCCTGTTCCCTCTTCCCCCCAGGCAGCAGGGAGGCGGCATTCACCTACGCCATCACCGCCGCTGGGGTCGCCCACGCCGTGACGGCCGCATGCAGCCAAGGCAACATGAGCCACTGCGGCTGCGACAGGGAGAAACAGGGCTACTACAACCAGGAGGAGGGCTGGAAATGGGGCGGATGCTCCGCGGACATCAAATACGGCATCGAGTTCTCCCGCAAGTTCGTGGACGCTCGGGAGATTAAAAAAAATGCCCGACGGCTGATGAACCTTCATAACAACGAAGCTGGCCGAAAGGTGAGGCTTTTTTCTGCACAAGCTTAAATATTTAGATTCGACATTTAGCAACGTTGTTTCTGCAAGACTGCCAGACCATTCATCCAAAAGTTTTGTTTGACTGCATGGCTGGGAGAAGCATCCAGACAATGCTTCTTAATCTGTTTAGGCTTCAGAAGCTGTTTGAAGAACTTTGGAGCTTGGAAGAGTTTTTGCCTTGAAGAAACAAATAAATTCTTCGGGGGAAAGTTCTTATGCATTCATTTGTTATTTCTCAAGAGCATTTTAATTTGACAATTTACCAACATTGGTCGTGGTCGCCTTGCAGAAACATTTATCCATTTTGTTTGACTGCACGGTTGGGAAAATCTTCCAGACAATGCTACTTAATCTGTTTTAGATGTCGGAGGCTTTAAAACTTTGAAGCTTGGAAGCGCCTTTTGGCCGCCGTTTAGCTGAAGAAACAAATAACGAATTCTTCAGAAATTTATCCATTAATTCATGCTGAAAAGACAAATGCATTTAGACTTCAATGTCATTTTTTTCAGCTTAAAGGGCGTTTTAGAGTTTGGCTCTGCGAAGACGTGCGGTGTGGCTCATCTTGACGGTCCTCCAAAACAGTTTGCCATATTGTGGGTGGCGCAGTTCATTCTTCCTATGTAAAACAGGTGTTTCAGGTGGCATCTAAAACGATTCCCTCACTGAGCAACCCAAAGCAAGCTTCAAGCAGTCAGCCGTTTTCAGCAACTCGTTTCGCTTCAGCCAATTACTGCGTGTTTTCTCGGTTCCCGCCTTGATCCCGGTTCAAGCTCGGTTTGGCTGCTCGCCGCTCTGGCCATGTTTGTTTGTTTGATAGCTGTTAGTCATCCAAGAACACAAAACAACATGCACTGAAACAGCAGAACCGCATGCACTCCGGTGACAAATGGATCTAATTAATAACACAGGGCTTTATGGTGTGAGCGAGCCTGAGCCGAGCCGGGACTGAGCCCCAGGATCGCGGTTGCCAGTTGGAGCCTGGCCAATCCCATCGCGGGCCGCTGAATGGAATCATCAAGTCTAAAGCCTGTAACAGGATATTATTGCGAGTCTTTCTGCAACACTGAAAACACAGCCCTCGCTCCATTGAGTCAGGCTTTTTTCTCATCTTTTATAGAGGACCCACAATGGCACTCGTGGAGCCATAGCATAATAGGGTAAGGGGGGACGGGACGTACCATATGATTCTGGATGGGGGAAGATGGAAGTTGCCGCTCTGGAATTTCAATTGCTATCATACGTGTATGTGGTTGGAGCGAGCCGGGGCCAAAACTGGTCCACATTAGCGCTGTAGATGTAAGCGTATCCAAGCAAATGTAAACAGCGCTGCGGGCCTTCGGACGGCTTGTGAAGTAACACATCGTTCATTTTGAAACGCCGTTGTATGTTGAATCAACGGTAGTCATGAACGTATTTCTCTGCAGAATCAACATTGATGCATTGAAGCCACGTGGAACCGATTTCAACATCGTACGGGTGTTCAGATAATCAGTGTTTAACAAGGGAACAATTTGTTAATTGGTTAAGTAATGGCTGAAAATCCAGTTACATTTTATGAAATATGATTACTGCATGGCAGAATTAAAACATTCTACTTGTTGTTAAATTTACATTACATTTAATGTAATGTATTAATGGTTTCAAAACCTAGTGAGCTGCATTGCTTTAGATACTATGTAATGTTATTATTATTTTTTTTTTAATTTTGACAATGCATGTTTTAAATAAATAATGTTAAAAGTACAATAAAAAATCTAATTAAATACTATGTAAATAAAGTAATATGAAAAAGCAGTAAAAAGACTGTATATAATTATTTTATTACTTTTATATTATTACTTTATTTTAAAATAATATTAATATTTTATTTTTATGTAAAATATAAAACTTACTGTATAATAACAACTATATACACACACACACACACACACAATATCAGCTATATATTTATGCAACGTAAAAAATTACATTAAAAATGCATATTTTTCAGACTTTTCATAAATTTTCATAGACATTATAACTCTCAATGCAGACTTTAAAAAAGTATTATGCCTTATAATGCATGCAGTCTATCTCTCTGTGTGTGTGTGTGTGTGATGCCTTACAATCTTACAATGCCATTTATTTGGCCAGCTCAATAGGTTTTAGAACAAGTACATTTTTTAAATGTAAAATTATAACACAATAATATATTTATTCTGTTCACTTTTAGCACAATTCAATTAGAGTCCAATTAAGAACCTTTTTTATTTTTTTTTATTAAAATGGAAAACTGGCAGCCTTCATATGAGTCATAGGAAAAGGCCAGGAAGTACAAAACTTCACTGTAGTCTTTTATAAATGTCTTGCCAGAACAATCCTTCCGACCTCTTTTGTTATTGCACAGACCCTGTTGAAATCGAGATCTCTCAACCGACTTTAACTGTCAATGGCCTCGCGTGGGTCAAGACGGTTTTGTGGGATTGATCAATTAGTTTACATGTGTTTTCCAGGGAAATGATAATTGCTTTTGGTGAGGAGTCGTGCCAGACAGAGAAAAAGTTCTGGAAAAAGTCTTTCAGCATTTCATACAGTATTGATATCCAATGTTAATCTAAAAATAAAACATCTCCTTTTCTTTGCAGTACACTGTACATGTGTGCTTGATGATTTGAACCCTTTCTCCATCTGTAATGCAGGGTTCTTCTGCTTTCTTTCCATTTGATGACGTTCGGTACCTTCACTGCTGCAAAAGATCTGCAATGCATTAAATAGCTCAATAATCCACTTCTAACTGGGAGTATCATGGTGTTTGGTTATAGGAGATTTATATTTATTTTTCCTGCTCATAGATGTGGTGTGCAGGAAGGTAGAGAGAATTACAGAGTAGGTTTGATGGGTAACTGGCAGAGAGCTGCTGGTGCGGATCAGCAGTGAGCGTCTGAAGTCTCCGGCAGTATTAATGTAGCACATTAGATCGTCACTACGCCAGCATATGGTTTTTCCACTGCATGTGCGTTGCTTGTCTTCCAAACAGCCCAGTGCAAACCACAAAAAGGCTGATTTCCGAAAGCCGTTAGCATGAACTGTGTTTTAGTGTCCAGAATAGCATACTCTCATATTATTTCTGAAGTATGTTGAATGTGCATTGTTTTTGACAGATGCTGTGTCCCACAAAGCAATGTGACCACCTTAATCGTCCTTTTTCAATGTGATGAGTAACTAATAATCATTTAACCTGTGATTTTTGATGTTGCATTATTTGTCTGTCAACTGTAGAGATGTTTTGCATTTGAAAATGCAAAAGAATTGTTTATTTTCGAGATGCGCCTGTCATGCAATGTGATGAGGTCCTGTGACCAGCATAGAGATATGACAACAATGAACTACTACATTTACCATTGTATTATGCATTCTGTTTCATTTACAGTACTATTTTTAAAACATTAGGCAGAATACAATAAACTGTAAGCTAGTATTTTATATAGATATCAAGTGGTGACCAACACAGCACACCAGAGTTGTATAATTGTACAATAGTACTGTAATTGTAGAAGACTAACACAAAACAAAACAAAACATGACACTGATTAACAGAGATCATATAATAATACATATTGGCCTGGTTTCACAGACAGGGTTTAGACTAAGCCAGGATTAGGCCATAGATCAATTAGGCCATTTAAGTAATTTTTATAAGAAAAAAACATTACTGGTGTCCCTCTTGAGACAAAACAAAGGTATTGATATATTTTAAGATCAGTCAGAGCAAGTTTCTTTCAGTTGAAACAGCTCAGACTAACATTTTAGTCTGGGACTAAGCTAAAGCCTTGTCTGTGAAACCAGGGGATTATATTTTATAATATAAGATAAAATATTATTAGAAAATTATTATCTTTATTAGAAAATATCACTTAAATAATACATTACATCAAATATTATATTACATCTAAATATTTAATGTATTATATTAAATATTATATAAAAGTATTTATTATAATATATTGCTTAAATACGATATAAAATATTATGTAAAATATAAATATTTAGTATGCTAATATATTATATGAAATACTATATAAAAGTAATAAATAAACATTATATAATATAGAACCTTAAAAAAGGCAGTATGCAGTAAGCTAGTATTTTAAATTGGATATCAAGTGGTGACCAACACATGTAAGACAGAGTTGTATAATCATACAATACTATCAAAATTGTATAAAATAAAACAAAAGTTAACACTGATTAATATGACACTGATTAACACATATTAAATCTGATATAATAACATGTATCATATAATATACTTTATAATAAAATATTACTTTAATAAAGTAATTAATAATTAATATAATATATTAACATAACTATTTTTTATAAAAAAAACTAAACTAAATAAAAATGAACATGACTAATGAACACCTAGAATTTTTTATTATATTATATTACATTATATTATATTATTTAATATGCTATAATACGTATTATACTATGAAATATATTTTATAATAAAATATTACTTACACTATAAATTACTTATAATTATTTATATTATGATATATAATTTTTGAAACATTATACAGTAAGTAGTAAACTATAGACTGCAAGCTATATGAAATGTGAAATTGAAAGAAAATTAGTATGCAAATTAGCCCTAGTCTGGGCTCGCAAAGACTTTTTTCATCTGTGAATTGATTTCATAACGTGTGTCTTCTGAAATATCTCAGCTATGTTTGCAACCACGAGGGACGTTCAGTTTTATATGGACAGTCAGCTTTGGGTGAAGAAGGGCAAAATCCTCTAATGAACTCTTTTTGAGTTATTCTGGGTGATGTGCAAAACACTTAAGAGCAAGCTCAGCTTGATTTCTCGTAAATTATTCAGTGAGTTGTTTCTCAAACCCAGGAATACAGCTAACTTTGAGGTGTTGTTAGTCCTTTTAAATGTGACCCTGGAGCATAAAAGCAGTCATAAGTAGCAATAGCCAACAATACATTGTATGGGTCAAAATTATCAATTTTTCTTTTATGCCAAAAATCATTAGGATATTAAGTAAAGATCATGTTCCATGAAGATATTTTGCAAATCTCCTACTGTAAATATATCAAAACTTAATTTTTGATTAGTAATATGCATTGCTAAGAACTTCATTTGGACAACTTTAAAGGCGATTTTCTCAATATGTTTTGCACCCTCAGATTCCAGATTTTCAAATAGTTGTATCTCAGCCAAATAGTGTCCTATCCTAACAAACCATACATCAATGGAAAGCTTATTCATTCAGCTTTCAAATGACGAATGATGAAAAAATTGACCCTTATGACTGGTTTTGTGGTCCATGGTCACAAATAGTTTCTCCAACACAATCGGCGTTGGTAAATGACACTCTAACCGAGACTCGTACTGTTTCCCGCAGGTTCTGGAGGAGCGGATGAAGCTGGAATGCAAGTGTCACGGCGTGTCGGGCTCCTGCACCACCAAAACCTGCTGGACCACGCTCCCCAAGTTCCGCGAGATCGGCTACGTCCTGAAGGACAAGTACAACAAAGCGGTGCACGTGGAGGTGGTCCGCGCCTCGCGCCTGCGGCAGCCCACCTTCCTCAAGGTGAAGAAGGCAGACGGTTACCAGAAGCCCTTAGAAACGGACCTGGTCTACATCGAGCGCTCGCCCAACTACTGCGAAGAGGACGCCAAAACGGGCAGCGTGGGGACACAGGGGCGGCTGTGCAACCGGACGTCGCCGCACACGGACGGTTGTGACCTCATGTGCTGTGGGCGGGGCTACAACACGCATCAGTACACCAAAGTGTGGCAGTGCAACTGTAAATTCCAGTGGTGCTGTTTTGTGAAATGCAACACCTGTAGCGAGAGGACGGAGGTGTTCACCTGCAAATGAATCGCTCGGCTCGTTTTGCACAGCAGAATGTATATTTGCTTTAACACAGAGTTAAAATACTAAACTCTATCGGTAGGTACGAGCCCGGAGGTACGTGCACTGACTCGCGCTAAAGGACTGCAGGATGCCAGCCGTGCATGCTGGGATTCGTAGTGTGGGACTCGGCATCGTCTCAAAACGCCGCGGAGGAACTCGTTGAGTTGTGTTTAAGGAGCTCAGTGCAAATCGAGGATGTATAAATGCCAACTGGAACCTGGTAGAGTATGTTAGTTATCCAGTCACACTGGATCTGTCTGTTTGAACACTGAAAATAAATTATTATATATTATATGTCATAGTCTCCTAAGGAACCGAAGCGCTAACGGGTAGAAATGTGTTCTTTTGTACTAAGTGTAAACCGAGAGAAAGACTTTGTAGAAGCTCGTGACTGAAAACGTCTTATAGAGGGAAGGAAAAAGGCCCCGTGTTTTCCGACAGGAACGTTTGATGGCTAATGATGTGTTGACTTCCGAAACCGCTGTCATTTGTTATTTTTTTTTGGTCAGCTGACGCATGTTAACATGGGTTCATCTTTGCTGTAATCTAGCCGTAGTTCTCAGTAAGGTATGCGCTAGACGTTCGGGCCACTTTTCTTTTTCCGACTTTGCTAAGCCAGTCTCTACGATTCAAAGATCCTTCCTCAGTTCATGAAATGTGGAACGAGTATATTTCTGGATATGTTACAGAGTGCTGCACTGATATTTTTTCTATTCAGATACGATGCAATTAAAAGTAAAATAAATATCAAGTTGACTGACATCTGGGATGTTTTTGCAGGGGAAAATAACTCTTTGGGAATCTGGGTCCTGAAACGCATATGCTATATAATATATTGTATACTATACAAAAAAAATTACATAACATGTTACATTAGACAATCTGTAATATTTTAGATTTATATTATAAAATATTTTATATCAGTATTTATTATGTAATATATATTTTTATCTATATAATTTAATATATTTGATGTTTTACATTAATATTTAATATGCAAAAACATGACTGTATGTTACATATTATATACAATATTGTAATATAATTTTATGTTTTAATTTATATATATATATAATATTTTATTAGTATTTCATAATGTAACCTTTTATATATAATAAATATTACATAAAATATATAATATTGTATAATATTTTATATTAGTATTAACAAGTGAAAAAAACATTTGCATTACAATAACAGAGTTTGGACATCAAATACAAAAGATCTGGGAAGTAGTTTCTCTTCATTTTAAAAGTTGACAAATCTATTGACTTTTCTGTCCTAATTATGCACAGTTATATGATTAATTGCTTTTTATTTTTTGCATTTACTATAGCATTGTTTTGTTCCTGCTGGTTGATTGCTTTCTAAATTAATAGTTTTTTTTTTATGCAAAAGTCAATTTATGAAAAGGTTTAAACTACGTTTGATCCCAAACATTGGTGTTTTCAAGAGCACATGACTCGTTTCCTGTATTTCAGAAGCCTGAAATCCCATTAAACACACATCACCTCTCAACATAATGATCGTTAAACCCGAAAAGAATAGACTCGTCGCCATTTCCCCATTATAAATGACAAGATGAATTGTGCTGGTGGCTTTTCATGCTTGTTTCCTGGCCGTGTCAGGGACAGCTTTCCACTTCCATGTCTTCGAAGCCCATTTGGGAAAGTTGCCTAAAATGAGGCAGTGATATTCGCTGTGACTCATATTTGAGACCGCGCTTCTAAAGGCCGGAAATTGTGCCCGTATTGCACAGTTCCAGTCACTCTTAATCTTAATAGGGCATGAGGAGGAAACATACATCATTAGATATCATAGTTAAATCAAGCGCCAGCCTTTCTTTACATTTGTGAGGAAAACACATGTTTATAATATCTTGTGGTCCGTTCGCTTGATTGTGGCATGTGTGGAGTTATCTTTGGAATTAAAGGGAAAAAAACAAGAGGGTTTAGGTTGATTTGCTCTTGTACTGCAGTAGATATTATGCTCTTTCATAGTGCTTCAGCGCATGAGACTTTGTCTCAGATGTTTCAGCTAAAATTCCTTAGAAAAAATGAAAAAGAATAGAGCTTAGAGCTGTAAAATGAATATGGATTTGATGAGAAATGATTGAGATGACTTTTGATTGCAGACTTTGGGATCTAAGTTGACTGACATTTGGGATGTTTTTGCAGACAATTAACTCTGTTTTCAGAATTGTACAAAAATTAAACAAAAATTCTATATATTTAAAATATATTCTAATAAAATATGACAAAAAAATCGAATATATATATATATATATATATATATATGTATGTATGTATGTATGTATTATAAGATATGGAAGGCGGTTTTGTCTCCATTTTAAAAGTTGTCAAATATATTTATTTTTAATTGCAGACTTTGGGATCGAAGCAAATTGGAGCACAGTTTGAGACCATGTTGAGAAGTCTTCTGAAACTAGAGGAGAAACGTCTCCATTTGCTCTCTATATTGTGTCATTACTGTCTCGGCAAAACATTTGAGATATTAAATATTTCATTTGTGATTTTTTTTCTTTTTCACTCATATATAGACACATTACTAGATTAATCTGGAAAATCTGAAAACAATCCACTTTTTAGGTAAATTTGGGATGTTACTGCGGAGAAAAATCGGTTCTTTATACAATTTATTATACAATTAAAAAAATCTATTACATATAATGCATATTACATTACAATTAATTTATATAATGTTGTATTAAATCAAAATCTAATCAAATATTACAAATATAATATATAATGTTATATATAAAATCAAATCTAATCAAATATTACCAAAAAAAAAAAAAATTTGTATTTAATAATATATATTATTATATATAATTAAATCTTTATATTATATCTAATTTATATTATTATATCTAATTATATCATATCTCATACTTCACTCATATACAAAATCTGAACACATTTCACTTTTTAGGTAAATCTACACACTATTCTAACTAGTTTCCAATGAATGTTGTATTGAGTGTGTCAAAATAATGTTACATTTAAATCCAAAGGTATGTTTAACCTTACACTGAAATATAACTTTAATTTATAGAACATACACAAGCTGAAACTCTTTCTGCTGTGGGTACGGCAGTATTTTGGAGCTCATTCATGGATGGGACATGGGTGTCAGTCGAGGGAAAGCTCTCGGGACCATCATGCTCTCGGCTGAAAGGCATTACAGACAGGCAGCAAAGCAGAAGTAAGATGTGTTTTGTTAGTTGTCTGAAGCCCTGGGGCCCGGAACCATCTAAGCTCCATCACTATACCCCGGATTGCCCAAAATAAATCCACCTGTTTCTGGCAAACATTTTGTCATTAAAAAATATGAGAGAGAAAAACAGAGTCCACGGTGTGTGTGCTCTCCTCTAAAGCACCTTTTGTTCTGGTGTCAAGATGGTTTGTTCAATGCGAGTTCCACTCCGGCGGATAATGCCAGCGGCTTTATTCACACAGAAACGTCCCGATCGCACAGCAATGCAGCAGTAACTCACACGGCTGAGAGAGAGAGACTGCGTTTAATAGATCACTGTTCGTTTAGAACTGCTTAGTGACTAATCAAACACAGAATGAAGGCTGTTCTCTCGTTTTATTGTGCAAATGTTGCTCTTTTATATAGAGTTCCCACTCAACTTTGTGTGAAATGTTTCTCCTGAAGGAGAATTAAAAATGGACAAATGAATAATGAGAGTAAAGAGCAGTTCAGATCATTTGATGAGAGATGATTTGAGTTCATATTGAGATCTCTAACTTTTGATTGCAGATAACAGTGTAGATCAATCCCAGAAATCATGCATTTTGTAAAGTTGTATTCAAGGTTAAGTATATGATTTTTTTTTGTGTCTCCATTTGAAATTGAATAATGACTGTTTCCAAACAGGTTTCCCAAACCGCCTCTTCTGCACATCAAACATAGCAAAAAAATTACATAGTTTAGCTTTAAGCATCAGAATTTGATCAGATAATTCATAATTCATATATAGTACATAATTCATAATTCATATTCATTCAATAAAGCACTAAATCATAATGTCATTCACTAATAATGGCGTGGATTGTTCTTATTTATATTATATGGTGTACACTCAGAAATTGCTGGTAAATTTCACAAATTATTGCAAAGAAACAGCAAGTAAAACATTGAATTAAATGTGAAATTTTGAAGTAGAAAGACTGAAATAGCATTTTCTTGCAAAATGTACTGTAATCTATGAAAAAAACTTTTTTTAAAGTTGCACAAGAAACTATCACAAAAAATGTGTAAATACACATATCTACACAAGAATTAGTTCTTAACCTCGTTGTAATGTTAATGAATTTGAAGCAATGTAAATGAGCAACCGCAAACAAAACTTTGAATTAAGCATGACATTTTGAATTAGAAAGACTGAAACAGTACTTTTTTGTTTTTGAAAAATGTACTCCAATAATGTTTTATTAAACTTAAAAAAAATCTTTTTTTACAGTGTACTTTTATATAACAAAATATAGTAACACTTTACAATAATATTTAATTTGCATAACATTGAACTAACAATAAAATGTATTAACAATGAGAATTTATTAATCTTAGTAATTTCAATATTTACTAATAAATTATTGAAATCAAAAGTTGTGTCTGTTAATATTATTTATACGACCTGAACTAACAATGAACAGTTGTATTTTTAGCTAACATTAACTAAGATAAAAAGAAATACTGTAATAAATGTATTGCTCATTGTTAGTTAAAGCAATGTGAAGTAATGGGACCTTATTGTAAATCATTACCCAAATATATTTAAGATGGCATATAGATGTATCAAATTTAGTATACATGTGATTTAGAATAGATTTTAGTGCAAAAGTGGATTTGTTCGTGAAAAATGTGGTTTTGAAGTTATAAATAAAACCGATTATTATAGTACGTTTTACAAGAAATACAATTTCAGTCTTTATACTTCAAAATGTCACATTTAATTCAATGTTACTTTGCCATTCCTTGGTAGTTCTTTGTGAAATTTACTAGCAATTTTGGAGTGAAAAGTTTTCGAAGTAAATCCGGTAACACTTTAGAATAGGGAACACTTATTCACTCATAACTACGACTTTTCTCTCAATAAATTCATAATTTGCTGCTTATTAATAGTTAGTAAGGTAGTTGTTAAGTTTAGGTATTGGGTAGGATTAGGGATGTAGAATAAGGTCATGTAGAATATGTGCTTCATTACTACTAATAAATGGCTAATATTCTAGTAATATGCATGCTAATAAGCAACTAGTTAAGAGACCCTAAAATAAAGTGTTACCGTAAATCCTACACCATTTTTTCTCAGTGTATGCAGATTTTATTTACGCATGGTTAGTGAAACCCAATGACTGTTTATCAGACCTTCGCCTCATTGAATAACCACGCCCCCGAATCACGCCATTGGTTGAGGCAGTGTTATGTTAAGTCTCTCAAATATATCAACATTTAAAGAGACTTGTGTCAAATGATTTTTAGCAGGTTCTGACTTCTCTCTAGACAGACTGAGCAACTATATCCTGGCATTACCCATAAAGCATCAGACAGGGAACAGGCTTATAAATGTGTTTAATCTCGACTGTTTTTCTGTTTTTGAGCACTGTGGGTGATTTCACGGGACCAACCGGGTAGAGACACAAATCTCCGACTAGTGATCTGTTAGCGCGGGATGAGCTTATGGATAGCGTGCAGCTGTGAGTGGGAGAGACGTGACAGTCATAAAGAATAAATGATCTTAAAGAAAACGAGGGGAAGGAATGGAAGGAGGGTGGAGGGTGAAGACAAAAGAGTAACGGGATGCTTTCAGCTGACGTTTGAGATCTTCCAGAAGGAACGGTTGGAGATAGAAGAGAACGGCTGCACACATCGACGTTCTGCAGCGGGATGCATCTCAATGATAACGTGTTTGTTATTGTGCAGTGGACGGGGGATGAAGTGAAACACTGGCGTACTACTGTTACTGATGCTCCTGAATCTGATCAACGTTTTGGCAGCTCGTAACGTGACTTCAGAGTGAAAACACAGAAATGTTTTATGTCTGTTAGTCTTGTTTTCATACTAGGGGAGTGAAAGATAGCGGACCACCCCACCCTGAGAAGAGCCCACTCCCAGCAGAGTAATATCACACTGACAAGTTTCATGAGATGTAAATATAAAATATCAATTTATAAATATAAAATATTTTGTTCAGTTACACATTTTCTTTGTAAATATATAAAGCAAATCATTATTTTTTGAATTATTTTTGACAGCATCCTCATTTTACAGCATTTTTACATTTTTACAGTTTTAGTGCCTAAAACTTTTAACAGTTCTGTAGCTTTGCAGGAGGTCTCTTGAAGCATCTTGGAGACGTTGTTCTCCACAGTTCTTCTGGATTTAGTCTCAGTTTGTTCTGTTTCTTCATAGAAATATTATACAGTGGTGGCCAAAATTATAAGAACTAGTATTTTCACAGGACACGCATACACACATGTATTTTTTTGTTTACATATTTTCTATGTAAATGCAACTATATGACACGTTTTATAAATTTTAATGAAAAAAATGGATTTTCTAATTTTTTTTTATTACAATTTATTTTATTTATACATTTTCTGTATAAATATGCATGTATGTTTAAATAATATATATATATATATATAGTTTAGTTACACATTTTATATGTACTGTAAATATGCATGCATGAGTGTGTGTGTATATATATGACAGAGAAATATGATGTTTGCTTAAATTAAACATAATATAATTCTACGATATAATGTATATGCATGTGTGTGTATATATATATATATATATATAATTTTACATTTTTATATATTTATTTTATTTATTTGCTACATTTTCTAAATAAATATGAATGCATGTTTACATATTGCATATAATTTTACCCTCTAACTCTAGCACTCTCTATTCTAATTCTATTTTATCTATTTGTTTTCCTTTTTTATTTAAAAAACAGGACCCTTTAAGACTTGCACACTATTTGTTTTCTAACTGCTTGCTTTCTATAAAAAAACAAACAAAAAAATTATTTTTGTATTCTATCTACAGTGCCCTCCACTAATATTGGCACCCTTGATAAATGTGAGAAAAGGTGTCTGTGAAAATAAATCTGCATTGTTTATCCTTTTGATCTTTCACTCGAAAAATTCACAAAATTCTAACCTATCATTGAAGTAAAACAATTGAAAATGGGGAGAAAATCTCATGATGAAATAAATGTTTTTCTCCAATTCATGTTGGCCACAATTATTGGCACCCCTAGAAATTCTTATGAGTAAAATATCTCTGAAGTATATTCCCATTCATATTTACATTTTTGAGCACACCAGGGTGACTAGGAGCATTAAATTGTCCAGCATGACTTTCTGTTCCACAGGATTATAAATATGAGGAACACAAAGGTCAAATTCCCTTAATCATCCATCACAATGAGAAAAACCAAAAATATATTTCTGATGTGCAGCAAAAGATAATTGAGCTTCACAAATTAGTGAAGTGGTTTTAAGAAAAGAGCTGAGCAGTGAAAATCCCATTTCCACCATCAGAGCAATAATTAAGAATTTCCAATCAACATAAAATGTTACGAATCTGTCTGGAAGAGGACGTGTGTCTATATCGTCCTAATGCACGGTGAGGAGGAGAGTTTGAGTGGCTAAAGACTCTCCAAGGAACACAGCTGGAGAATTGTAGAAAATAGTTGAGTCTCGGGGGCAGAAACCCCCCCAAAAAAATTGTCAAACAGTCCCTACATCACCACATGTTGTTTTGGGAGGGTTTCAAGAAAAATTCTCCTCACTCATCCAAAAACAATCTCCAGCATATTCAGTTGTCAGACACGACTGGAACTTCAAATGGGACTGGCTTCTATGGTCAGATGAAACTAAAAAATAAGCTTTTTAGCAGCAAACACTCAAGATGGGTTTGGTGCACACAGGGATAAAAAGTACCCCATGTGTACAATGAAATATACTGCAGTATTTTTTATGTTGTGGGCCTATATTTCTGCTGGAGGTCCTGGACATTGGTTTAAACATGGCATCATGGATTCTATCAAATACCAACAGATAAAACAATCAATAAGTGACTGACTCTGTTAAATCTTAAATGGGCCATGTTTGGATCTTCCAACCGTACAATAATCCAAATACAAACCTCAAAAACAGCACAAAAATGGGTCACTGGGCACAAAACCAAGCTTCTGCTATGGTCATTTCAGTTCCCTGACCTGAACCCTGTAGAAAATGAGTGAGGTGAACTGAAGAGAAGAAGTACTAACATGGAGCTGTGAATCTGAAGGATTGGAGAGATTCTGTATGAAGAAAATGGTCTCTGATCTCTTATCAGGTGTTCTCCAAACTCTTCAGGCATTATAGGAGAAAACTCAGAGCTGTTATCTTGGGAAAAGGACGTTGCAATAATTGGGTGCCAATAATTGTGGCCAACATGAACTAGAGAAAGCATTTATTTCACAATGAGATTTTCTCCCCACTTTCAATTGTTTTACTTCAATGATAGGTTGGAATTTTGTGAATTTTTTGAATGAAAGATAAAAAGGATAAACAATGCAGATTTATTTTCACAGCCGCCTTTGCTCATATTTACCAAGGGTGCCAATATTAGTGGAGGACACTGTATCTGTTTTCTTTTTATCTGTTAGATAATAAAAAAAACCTTGCTACATGTAGTGCTTTAAGCTAACTGAGACTGCACTTGCGTATCATTACTCTTTTGATGATTTTGAGTGCTTCTATTGTCCTCATTTGTAAGTCACTTTGGATAAAAGCATCTACTACATGACTAAATGTAATTTAAATATATATATATATATATATATACACTCACGTCCATGTATATTTGCATAAAAATACATATTTAGATTAATAAATACAAATCAAATTTCAATACTCCAGCCCTATATTTGTGATAAATGACTGATTTAATTGTTTTATCTAGTGAATTATGCGGAGTAAAATAAAATTAGACATTCAAAAAAACTAGTTGCAAAATGTTTGCTGGGTAACTTTACCGACTCCTACTTCCTGTGAAGTGATGTTTTCTCTGTGCCTTTACAAGGACTGAATCTCACTCAGATCATCGTCCGAGCATCTCTCTGTGGCGATGGGATCGTGCCCGCAGATTTCAAACCGCACAGTGATTTATCACGTCATGATGATTAATGTTCGTGGCAGTTATTGTTCACTGAAATATTGGCATGAGACGCCATTCATATTTGTCTCACTGTTCATGTCACACAACATTACGGCCGGATTGGAAATATTATGTCGAAGTTGTTACGAAACAATGAGAATTTGAGCTGTTGAGCTGTTTAAAACTTTTCATCACATACTAATGGATATTCAATATTCCTGCATCTGGATCCAAGTCACTGAGCCGCAGAAGTTTTCTACTGATATTTATTTTTATTTTTTGTCGTAAGTGCCTCAACCGAACTGCTTCATGGTTTAAAAAAGACTTTTTGTTCAGCAGCAATGCTTCGGTGTGACAAATTACATTTAAAATGCAAATATTCCATGTAATTTGCATGTATATTAATTGTAATACAGTTAGAAAACTCTTCAACATGTGGAAACTATTGACTACATCTGCCATGTTGGCACTGACCTTTGACCTGTATGTTTTTTTTTTTCATTTATGATGTACCAACAACAAATAAATAAAACAAACAAATAATTTACATGGGAAATGTGAAAAGTACAATTAATTTATATTAGGAAGTAAAACTCTCTCTTCTTACTTTTTTTCAGAAAAGGATTAAATCACTCCACAAACCTCAATACTACAACTACTATTATTATTATTATTAAATTTGATAATGAATAATATTAATATTATTAAACTTAATTTAATAATCATTTAAAATATTTTTTATTAAACAATTAAATAAATAGCCCTAATAATAATAATAATGACTAAAACTAAATAATTAAATTATAAATAATTGGTGACAAAATTAGAGCCAAGCTAAAATATAAATTCATGACCAGTTGTTTTTTAAAAACCAGTTGTATTAGATTATGCCAATATATTTATTATATTTCATTTAAAAAATTTTGCTTCTGTATTTTACAGTTGATAACAGGGCTATTATAGACATACAATTAACGTTAACTGAAATAAAACAAATTTATAAACTAATTCTATTAACTAAACTAATTTTATTTCAGCTAATGCCAAAATATTTCCCATTTTCATTTAGTTTAAATTAATGTACTAAAATAACTACAGCTGAAATCAAAATTAATTAAAAAAAAATATTATTAAAAACTAATAATAATTGCCAAACAAAAATTTACTAAAAATAAAAAAAGAAATAAAATATATTTTTAAATTATTTAAAAATGAAAACAACTTGATTTACTAAAATAACTAAAACTGGAATACAATTTTATAATAATAAAAAAAACTATATAGACGAAAAAACTAATACAAAAGACAAAAACAACAAAATTACTAAAATTAAAATAAAAAAGGAGAATATAAAAAGTAAAACTAATTCAAAATATATTGATATTTTTTCACCTGATATTTACTGCACTTGAAATTTCTTGAAAATATATAATTTTTTTAAGGAGGTATTTTTGTGTTTATGGGCAAAGTCTGTTTCTGTTTCTGAACACAATATTTGATCAAATGATCAAAAGGCTCTCATATGAAATTGATGACATAACGCAGCGGCTCACCCTCCGTATTCCAGATGTCAGGGGCCGGATTCACTGTCCGAGGCCTCCGGAGACAAATGTGCCGCTTTGTCTGTTGAGAACCGCAGCTCATCATCTCCTTCATGTTATTTTGACTACTTGTCTCATTGAGAGACAATCACTGCGAGGTTCTCCGTCATCTGGTTGATATTAGTGGTGAGGAACACATGGTGGATTCAAAGGAACAGACCCCGCTGAGCTCATCTGCTGCTGGGTACGGGACGGCCCGAGGAGGAGGATCCGGACATGAGTCCTGCAGCGACACAACAGCACAGTGATGAATGCCAACCCCTAGAAGAAGAGTCAGGGCGTTCTTGCATTCACAAAAAAATATTTTCTGACTCAGCATTTTTGTCTTGTTTTCCAGTACACGTCTAAACATCCTTTAAAACCAGATCGATTTACTTTGGATGCAAAACTGCATGTGATATTAATTGTTGTCATGTTTATTTATTTATTTTATTAATTAATTTATTTATTTTTTAAGTTATTTTACTACTAAAGGTTAAATTAAATGAAAATGAGAAATGTTGCTGTGGCAACTCTTTTTTTTTTTCAATTGATATTTATTTGAAGTAACAGAAATGTTTTAGTTTTAGTAAACTAAAATAACCCTGCATAGTGTATATACTGCAAACTGCTAAAATAGTACAAGCATTATGGTTGAACTATTAAGTGTGCTGTTCCTAACATTGAAGTGCTCTTAAACCTGATGACTTGAGAAGACACACGAGATGACTAGGTGGTTGAAAGGGAGGCCACAAAAACACAGTTCATCACATAAAAACCCCTTAATCCAAATCATCTTTACTGCAGCACATGTCGAAGATGCTTAATAATTCTTATAAATCCGATTACATCGTCTCTTTCTGGTGGGGAACAGCATTTTTGCGCAAACAACTCAACTAGATAACCATAACCATCCATTAGGGTCCGACGGACTCTGAGAAACGTTAGATTTACTGCAGATCTTGCCCCTGCGAGAACGTTTAATAACTGCACTTTAATAAGTTTCTGTTCTGGACAATAACAGTAAACCGTAAATAACGTCAGATCAACAGATAGGGCCGTGGATGTGCGCGCTGGGAGGGGGAGAGCACTAAATAATTATCCTGCGCTTGGCCGGCGCGTGTATTTATGTTGGCGTGGACGAGGCCGCGGCGCTAGTAAAACTGGAGTAGGGTTAATGGGTGAACAGCACCACCCTCCACCTCACACCGCGAGCGCTGGACGTGCTTCTGATCAACGGGATCTCTTTCATCAGGTGACATCAGATCCATCTCGAAATATCACCAGTTTCTTTTCACAATGCACGGTTTTACCTTTATATAATAACTGATTATTGTTTTCTATTTTTTTTCCGAATTTTTTTATATCATTTTCATCTCCCTTTTGTCTGAATTTATTCATTTATCGGAACAGACTTATTTTTATTTAATTTATTATTTATATATTTTTATTTTTTTTAATGAAACAATTTTTGTTTGTTGTTGTTTTCCCCACCCCACATTGATCATTGCAAAATCTAAATCTAAATATATTTTCTATTTTAATTTTCTTCATTATCTCTCTTTTGTCTGAATTTATTTAAATATATTTTTTTTTATTTATATTTTTATTTATAATTTTTTTTTTCTTTGTTGTTGTTTTTTCCACCTGTTTGTATCATTAAAAAACCTAAATAAATTATATCAAATTAAATTTTACCATCTCCCTCTTGTCTAAAATTAATTAATTTATATATCTGAATAGATGTGTTTGCATGTAATTTATGCAAATTGATATACACATATATATATTTTTTTTTTTCTGATTAAAAATGTATTAATTTTTTATTTGTTGTTGTTTTTCCCGCTCTGTATGTATAATAGCAAAATTTCTATTTCTATTTTTCTAAATTTATTTCAAAATTTTTATTTTCTTCATCATCTCCCTCTGAATTTATAAACTTATTTAAGTTAATGTATTATTTATATTTTCATTTATAAATTTTAGTTAGGCTACTTTTAAAATCTACATTATACAGTAAATTAAAAAAAAAAATCCAGAGAATTTTTCCATATTATTTTTGTCATAAAATTATTCATTTAATTTTTTTAAATAGTAATAATACGTCTAATTTTTTTTTTAGTTTTCTCAACATGTTTTTGTAGGAGATTTTTGAGTTTTTGTTGTATAAACTGAAAAAAACAAGTTGAGAAAACTCAAAAAGCTGCTGAAGCTGGTTGCCTTAAACTTTGAAGATTTCTCAACTTTTTATTTTTTAGAGTGTTCTCATTTTGTTCAAGTACTAAAAGAATCGTTACAAATCCCATCCTTACCTAAAAGGCAGTTGTCTATGTAGGCAGTATACTGAGCAATTGACACATTCACAAATCACGGTAATTTGCTGTAAGAGTCCAGCATCTGCTCATGTAACTCATATTCATGTTTCTCAGAGTATAAAAAATGACATTTTTCTCAGCTTTAACTGCACACGCAAACACGTCTTTGAAGAGAAATCTGTTTTAAGTCTGACCACCGGCTTCTGATTTGTAATGTTTGTGAAGCTGTTTGCACACAAATAGTTACCATGGGTTTACAAAGCAATAATTTACAGTGCAATACTCCACTGTTGTTTGACTTACAGGCGCTTTGTTAGCTCAAACAACAGGGCGCCATTATAAGCCGACTTCAAACACGGATAGTCGTGTCCAAACATCTTCTCATTAAGGCTGGAAACACACGGAGGCTGTGCGTCCCGACTCATTCAGGCCCCGAATGCCACGATCCCAATGTCATTGATAAAACATCAATGTGCGGCGCAGCTGAGACCACAAAACTCGATACTTAGACAAAATCCCCAGACATTTGGAAAATATTTGCATTTTCAACATCTTGGTTAGCTCGCACAGCACGCAAGACAAAAAAAGAAGAGAAAAAAAAGAGAAATTGTTTGGCAAATGGGAAGGAGCATCATTTTGTAAAGGATTTAAATGTGGATTTGTTACAGATGGAGACACGTGGGTTGGCTGGATGTTTTTTCTCCTTCAGTGTGGGATTTTTTTCACCTGTTTTATCATCCAGCAGGTTAAAATCGCAGCTCATCCAAGATGTAGATGAGTTTGTTTCTTCAACAGATTTGGAGAAATGTAGCATTACATCACTTGCTCACCAATGGAAGTGAATGGGTGCCGTCAGAATGAGAGTCCAAACAGCTGATAAAAACATCACAATAATCCACAAGTAATCCACACCACTCCAGTCCATCAATTAATGTCTTGTGAAGCAAAAAGCTGTGTGTTTGTAAGCAACAATCAATAATAAGGCAGTTTTAACTTAAAATAGTCACTTCTGGCTAAAATACGAGTCCATAATCTATAATAACACTTCCTCCAGTGAAATATGTCCTCTCACATCAAAATCACACCACTGGCATATTTGTTTAGAGCTGTTTTGGACTGTTCTTGCTTGTAAACAGTGCTTGATCAGTGCAGATTTCTCTCCTGATTCAGACGAGATGACTTTTTCACTGGAGAAAGCAATTTTACGGTGTTTTAGCTGGAAACTAAGGTTTGAAGTTAAAAAGGTCTTGATGGATTTGTTTAGGCTTGCTGCAATATTCGGTGTTTATGGTGTTACCGGTGTTAAGCCGCAACACCGGTTACATCACTTGCCTGCCGCGGCACGCCCCCACCTTCGTTTTAATTTTTTCATAGCAATAAAAATCATTTAGTTCAGTTAGAGAACAGCGACTACAATTAAAAACTGAATGCGGCTGCTCAATGCAGCGTGCTGAACAACAGTCATATGACAGATCAGATTTTATTTATCACGTGTGGAGAGTGAGTCGAGCTGACTGACAAGAGTGAGGTGAGAAAGACAAGACGATGGCGAAAGATTGTTTCGAAACTAAATGCAAAAGCGCCTGTGCGGCAAATATTTTGGATTTTGAAAAGCCTGTTGACTTTTGTCAATTATCTAAGGTGATTTTGGAAAGTTATTTTAAACATGGAAAAAAAAAAAATAGAACCATCAAAAAATACCATTCCCACTAAAAATACCATTACAAACTTTTAACCATTAAACCATTAACCATCAACTTTTAACCATTAAAAAAATGGTTTCCTGTAGTGTGTTTTGGGAAATATTCCATTAGGATTTATTGGTTTTAACAAGCCACCAATAGAAGGTGACCAATTACCAGTAGAGACCAACAGGGTCCATTACAGTTTCCATTAAAACCAATACAAGTCCCATTAGAACCAGTAAAACCACTACAATTTTTGTGATGGTGTCTATTGTTGTTTTCAGCAGGGTCGTTTCTCATTTATTTGGTTTCACAGTGTTTGCTGATTTTTACTTAATTTAAACTTTGTGTAATTTATTTATTTTATTTTACATCAAGGTTTATGCCGTGCCTCCAAGCTTTCTTATTAGTGTTGCGTTTCTTATTTATTTGGTTCCACAGTTTTTGCTGATCTTCAGTTTTGTAGCCTTGCCTATACATATTTAAACTTGATGAAGAAACAAACTCATCTACATCTTGGATGACCTGAAGGTGAGTACATTTCCAGCACTTTTTTTTATTATTATTATTATTTTTACGCCTTAGTGTTTGGGGTTTGATCAAAGAAGAACCTCTGTAAGAAACCAAAACTACCCTAAAGATCATTGGTTAATGCAGGTAAAGCAGCACCCTCAAAACTATAACAATCTTCTTTGATAGATCATGACCTTTCTCCATGAATCTGACGTGTCCTGTCATTTGGCCCGCATGCTGATTAAAAAACAGAGTAAATGTCTAATTATAATTATCTTTTCTGTTTCGCCGGTCCAAAGTAAACTCAGAGCCTGATATTTTGGTGCTTTATGGAGTTTCATTGTCATAAAATCCATGAATAGATGAGTACATTAGGGGAAGACACATACTGGGTCCCCGCAGCAGCTGTAAAATACATTTTTAGCCAGAAACAGATGCTCGCCACATATTCACATTTCATCAGCCGATGTAATAAAAGCATGTGGCCCAACTGTACATGCATGTTTCTTCGAGTACAGCCGCTTTTATGTCCAAAATTGCACACTCTCTGAGTGGGTACTTCTTTTAAGTAAGTAATCACTTTGCAACCATTAAAATAGTAAGAATAGTAACGTTAAGTGTCCATCAGATGCACAATTCAGAATGGCGCCAGAAGTAGTAGGTCATCCGGGTACTTTTTGCCTGCTGTTTTATGAATATTATGAATTCAGGCATACTACCCTCTCTCTTTCTCTCTCTGTAATATTAAAAAAAGAAACGTAATTATATGGCTAATATGGCGAAAACGGCTCCCGTTTATGTTTCCTGTCTCATCCCATTCTGTTATGAATTACGTGAATCACGTAAATGATCTATTTCGATTTATAACAGCGAAATTTGTTGAGTTTGCAAATTACTGTTGGTTGTTTAACACTTCTGTCGTAAAATTATATTGTTTAGCTAACTCACTTACATCTTACCTTAAACCGTTTTGCCGTTAAAACTGAAGCGTCGCGCAGGACATTCATATTCGTCTTCTGTGTGAACGATAAAGCCCCGCCCTCTTTGATTTGATTGGTCATCTCAAACATTTTGACATTGATGAGCGCTAAAATTATTGTTTCGCTTTTACTAACATGCGAAATATGACTTTCAGATTTGCAAATCATCATATATTATATATATAAAAAAGTTTATTTATTTTATAAAATACAAAACGATCTAATATAAAACGCAAACATGTGAATAATAAAATAGACTTTCAAATAAGAAAATTATCATGAAAATATTATTTTAAAAAAACTGAAACTGAAATGTAAAGTAACGGATCAAATGTAAAGTAAAATACATTATAAATTATATTAAAATATAATATAAAACATATAATGTTCGAAGATGTGAAATATAAAATCTAGTCTATCATATAAATATGACTAATATAAAATATAAAATCAACATTAAAAATGTATTTAAAAAAAACGAAAACTGAAATTAAAATCTAAAATACTGATATTATAAAGTAAAATACATGCCATTATATTTTATAAAATATAATATAATAGTGATTAAATGAAAATATAGCCTAATCAAAAAAACATCATCATAAAAACATAAACCATTTAATTGTTTAATTCTGTCAATGATTCATATCCACTGTCCCTCATTTGTCCCTACATAAAGTTTTTTCAAATCTTCAAAAGTGCCTGCCTGTTCATCAAGGAGACAACGGCGATGTGTGACGTGGAAACAAAGAAGCAAGGTAAAAATCAGTTTTAAAAATATGAAAAAAGAGCATTTAGTTTAATCAAAATGCTGAAATTACCATAAACCTGATAAAGGAGTTGTCGGCCATTTTGTAGGCCAGAAATGTCAACAAACGTGATTGAAATGTCTCAGAATTGTTATAATTAAAAAAAAAAGGTAAAAAAATAAACTAGTGAAGTTGTGAAAAGTGTGTTTTAATGAAGTTTATTTTCTAAAAGGCCAGAAGGGCCTTTAGCTTAGGAAATATTTGAGGCCCAGATTGGCCGTGTCTTGGGTTGAATGTCGTAAAGTATCTGATTTGGAACTGATTTCAGGTCAGTTTTCTGAGACGTCATCTGAATAGAGGCCTGGAGTGATGATTTTCTCTTAATCTGATCCAGGATGAGTAAATTAGCGACATCTGTCAGACGGTGGTGAATGAGAGGCTGTGTTAGCATCTGACAGATACATCAAGCCAGACTTACACACACACACACACACAGAGAGAGAGCTCTCTGAACCCACAATGAGACATGACTAAAACCCAGCAAGCATCTGTTCTGATGACAGGGGCATGAAAAGACCAGAAAAAGACATGAAATACATCAGGGCTCAACAGTAGGTTTGGGCTGATGGCCTGTGAAAGAGCTTGAGTCTGTTGACAGAACTGTCACTTGCCCGCTGCTCATATTCAATGATTTGATGATCATATGGTTTTTATGCCTTGCAAATGTAAATTCTCAGTGCTGTTTTGTGAATGTTATATGCTCCACTGATGGTATATAGCTGGTTTTGCATTTTATGCTTTTATGTTTATGAATTTAGAGCTGTCACAAGTTTCATTTTGGCCCCATATATCACAAAATAGTGTGTATATATATATATATATATATATATATATTTTTATAACATGATGGAAAATATTACAAAAGCAATGAAAATATTGATAAAGAAAGTTGGTTTTATTCTTGCTGAAATATATTTGTAAACATTTAGTTTAGATGTTATAGTTATATTTTGATTTTAAATTATACCAAAAATGACCATATGGTCAAATATGTAAATTTAAATAAATGTATTTTTTTTTAAATTCACATTAACATTTATCAGTATTGCACAATTAATATTTATGCACTCTCTCCCTATACTGTTTTTACAGAATAAACATAATTATATATATATATAGATATATAATGACATAACATTCATAAATATTTAAATTGTAATGTATTTAAATATTTATTGTGTGTACATGCATGCATGCATGCATATATATATATATATATATATATATCTATATACACACTCCCCTCCAAAAGTATTGGAACAGTGAGGCCAATTCCTTTATTTTTGCTGTAGACTGAAAACATTTGGGTTTGACATCAAAAGATGAATATGAGATCAGAGATTAACATTTCAGCTTTTATTTCCAGGTATTCATATCTGGATCTGATAAACAACTTAGAAGATAGCACCTTTTGTTTGAACCCACCCATTTTTCATGTGAGCAAAAGTATTGGAACAGATAGAATTAACATAGATTAAAGTAAAAAAGACTTAATATTTAGCTGCAAATCCTTTGCTTTCAATAACTGCATCAAGCCTGTGACCCATTGACATCACCAAACTTTTGCATTCTTCTTTTGTGATGCTTTTCCAGGCTTTCACCGCAGCCTCTTTCAGTTTTGGGGGGTTACTACCTTCAGTCTCTTCTTCAGCAGGTAAAAGGCATGCTCTACAGGGTTTAAGTGTGGAGATTGATTTGGCCAGTCTAAAACCTTCCACTTCTTGCCCTGATGAACTCCTTTGTTGTTTTGGCACTATGCTTTGGGTCATTATCTTGCTGCATGATGAAGGATCTCCCAATCAGTTTGGTTGCATCTTTCTGTAAATTGTCAGACAAAATATTTCTGTAGACTTCTGAGTTAATTTAGCTGCTGCCGTCATGTTACATCATTAATGAAGATTAATGAGCCTGTCCCAGAAGAAGCGATGGAAGCCCAAGCCATTACATTACCTCCACTGTGTTTCAGATGAGCTTGTATGTTTGGGATCATGAGCAGATCCTTTTTTCTCCAAACTTTAGCCTTTCCATCACTTTGGTCCATAAAATCAGTCCATAAAACCTTGTCCCAGAATTTTTGAGGCTCGTCTCCTATTCTTCTTGCTAATGAGTGGTTTGCATCTTCTGGTGTAGCCTCTGTACTTTTGTTCATGAAGTCTTCTGCGAACAGTAGATTGTGATACCTTCACTCCTGCCCTCTGGAGGTTGTTGCTGATGTCACTAACAGTTGTTTTAGGGTCTTTCTTTACAGCTGTCACAATGTTTCTGTCGTCAACTGCTGATGTTTTCCTTAATCTACCCGTTCGAGGTGTGTTACTTAGTACACCAGTGGTTTCTTTCTTCCTCAGGAGATTCCAAATGGTTTGATTGATTTTTCATCTTCTCTCAGCTTCACAATTGCTCGTTTTTCACCCATAGACACCTCTCTGGTTTTCATGTTGGTTACACATCTAACTAACTATAAATGCAGTCTGCACAGATCTGAAACTGAGCGCAGACATTCAGTGCTATTTATTGTTTGAATAATCAATTAATAGGACACACCAGGGCAACAAAACACACCTGTCAGTCACATGTTCCAATACTTTTGGTAACATGAGCAATGGGTGGGTTCAAACGAAAGGCGCTATTCTCTAAATTGTGTATTAGATCCAGATGAAAATACCTGTAAATAAAAGCTGAAATGTTAATCTCTGATCTCATATTCATCTTTTGATGTCAAACCCAAATGTTTTCAGGCTACAGCAAAAATAAAGGAATTGGCCTCACTGTTCCAATACTTTCAGGGGAGTATATATTAGTGCTGTCAACGCAAATTCATTTTAACGGCACTCATTTTTTTAACGCGCGATTAACGCAGCGCGTATTTTCTGTTTGTCCCATGGACCAACCCGTAGTTGGAGAAATGGAGATGCACAGTGTTGCCAACTTAGCAACATTGCAGACCCCTTTAGCGACTTTTTCGCTTCAAAAAAGCGGCCAAACCTAGTTTCTGAGAATCGCCGGTACTGCCGCGCGAGCGCGAGGTCGTGCTCTCCCAGCGCGCTGCTCTCTCTCTCTCTCTCTGTGTCTGCTCAGTTTCTCTTCAGCGAGCAGCAGAGAGGAGCAGCGCTTTAATTCAGTTAAGCACAGATATTATGTTGCTTCTCTAATTTTACATGCAAGTATAGCCGAAAGCACAGCTATTGTCTTTATCTTATGTGTATTTGATTTCATCAGATGATGGCTCGATTATCATGATTTTTTTGTGTGCATCTTGGAAGGGAGAGCTGGTTATGTAGTCTTAATGGGTCGCGTTTCAGTCACTATTTCATATTCATTCCGTTGTCTGACAACAGAAACAGAAAAATATACCAATGAAAACAGTTTTATTGAGAATTTAGCTTCATCAAATTACAGTATGTGGGCACAGAGAGGGAAACAAATGTAATAATAAATAATAAATGTACATTTTGCATTTTCAGAAGAAGTGAGCTGCCCTGTGTGCAAAAATGTAAACAGGTTTGTGTCAGTAAATTGCTCAGTGCAAAGAAAGAGAAGTAATGGGAACCTGGTATTTCTTTTTTCATGTGTCTAATAGACATGAACAAGTTCTTTGAAAAACATCTATGACCTATGAAACATGTCTACTCTTCATGCTCTATGTTGACTATGATTTCAATAATAATAAACATACATTTGCATAAAGCATCCATATTTGTCCATGCCCATGTTGATTAGAGTATTAAAAATTTGAAAAGTATTAATTTAAGGTACATTTAGAACAAATAAAAATGTGTGATTAATCGCGAGTTAACTCATGACAATCATGCGATTAATCACGATTAAATTTTTTAATCGATTGACAGCCCTAATATATATATATATATATATATATATATACATACATACACACACACACACACACACACATACTGTTTTGCATTGACATTGGATTAAAAAAAAGTAAAATATAGATGTAAAATGAAAAATATAAATATATTATACTGATAGTATATTAATTTATACAGATAAATTCTATATAAATATTGAAATAATTCTACAAATATAATTTATTTATTTTTATGTAGATATATAATTGCTGTGGTGATTTAGTGATGATGGCAGAGAAAGTGGAAGTCTGCATTACAGGAGAAAGCCTTGACTGTATTTTGTTCTCTGTAGCCCAGGTGCATCGAAACCCTGCGAGATGAGCATGTGAACCCAAACACGACATGCGGATTCCACAATTCAGACCAGATGCCAAAATAGCAGTCAGATGATTCCACCCGCGTGCAAAAGCCAAACCAGAGCTGTGAGTTGGTTTGTAAATTGTATAAGTGGTGAGCGTCTCCATAGAAACCAATTTGTGTTTCTGGTCAGAAACAAGTACACCAATATCTTCTGTAGCTCTGATATGTGGGGCAATTACACTTTTATGTTCTGGAATATTAGAAAGGTTGTTAAGCACAGGGGCGGTGAGTGACATAAATCTTTTAGATTTCAGGCCTCATGCCAGAGAAAAAGCACCAACATGAACCGTGCCAACATTTCTGATTCTGAACGTTTGAAAACCCTCCACGGCAAAGTGGCAGAACTTTACCCACCCGGATATCTAAACATTATAGGAACACTATGATATTTGAGGCACTGATTAAATGTATTGAAATGTTCGGTTTATATTGCACAAGTGGTTCAAAAGGCTGTTAAAGCCCTTGTAAGAGAGTCTAATACAGTCTGTAATCGATTGACATTCTTAAACCTGCAGAATTAACTCAAACAAAAAACTTCCCACAATGTTCTCAGAACTTTAGCTTGTGTTCTGGTATGGTTCTCTCAAAGTTATGAACAAACATTCTTAGAGTAACATTAATGGAACCTTCATTCAAATCTGGTCTTAATAATGTTCTCAAAATGTTAGCACAAAAACATTGTCTACGTAATTCATGGAATGATTTTATCTTAAACGTTTCATGTGGACGTTCATTTAACATTTGTTAAAATATAAATACTTGTTTCAGAACATTGAAAAGTAACATTCCCATAATGTTTGCGAAGTGATCAAATGGAATGTTCTCTTAATATTCCCATAACCAAAAAAATAATAATTTTCATAGAACATATATTTTTAAGCTTGGTTTGTGCTTGAAAACATGTTCTCATTTTTTCCTGAAATGTTTTAGTTGGATGTTCTAATGTTTTAAATATTACTATTTGTTTCAGAATGTTCAGAGAACATTGTTACTTTTTAATATTTGCAAAATGATAAATGGAATGTTCTCTTAACACATAACCAAGAAAACACATTTCTGAAACATAAAAAACTAAAAAACTGGACCTTTTGAACATCCAGAGAACATTCAGAAATAACGTTTTTATAACTTAATGGAAAAGTTAGCAAGATTTTCTTAGAACATACTGTATTTTTGTTAGCTGGGCTAAAGGGCTACAGGTCTGGTTTAAGCTGGTCTATCAAGTCTTCCAGTCTGAAAAATCCTTGACAAACCTCTTTTAAACCACCAATACAGACCAGCTAACCACCTTAAACTGGTTTAAGAGGCTTTTTAGTAATTAGCATGGTTCGTCTTGTAATTCAAATCTAGTGTGATGTTCTGGTATGGTTCTCTCAAAGTTCCAAACAAATGTTTTTACAGTAACGTTAATGGAACTTTATTTAAAGTTATCAGGTTTTAATAATCATCCTGAAAACCTTTTTTCCTGAAACATTTTAGTTTGACATTTGTCTAATGTTTTAACCTTCTAAAGTTTTGCTACTTGTTCCAGAACTTTCAGAGAACAATAAAGTAATAAAATTGTAAAAGTAATATACAATTTTAAAAGTATAAAATTGAATGTTTCCTTGACTCTCACATAACCAAGAAAAAAAAACATCTCTAAAACATTTTAAAAACAGAACATTCAGAAATAACGTTTTTAGAATGTTATGGAAACGTTAATGAAACGTTCTTAGAACATATTGTTGTTAGCTGGGCTGAAGTAGTTTGCAGATCTGGTTTAAGCTGGTTTTAGCTAGTCTCCCTGTCTGACAAACCCTTCTTAAACCAGCAAAACAGACCGACTAACCACCTTAGGCTAGTTCAAGATGCTTTTTTTTTTGTAAATCAGAACATTAGCATGGTTCGTCTTGCAATTAAAAACCAGAGTGACGTTTGTTCTTAAACAGGTGCACAGTAAGTGTTCCTAATGTTCTTGACCTATAACTGAAGTTTCTTGTCATCTACAATCAATTTTAGTGAAAACAGGCACAGAACACAAGAACACTCCAAGCACCGACTCCAGATGTACTCGTCCCATGTGTGTTTGGGTCAGACCGGGCCTCGGAGAGCTGGCAGATGAGCTCAGAAATCAGTAGGAACACCACAGAATTGGGAAATGACCTTCCAACTGCTTCCTTCTGGACGGCCTGTGATGAGAGACAGAAATCCTGCTGCC
This sequence comes from Schizothorax lantsangensis, assembly GCA_027422415.1. Lineage (NCBI taxonomy): Eukaryota > Metazoa > Chordata > Actinopteri > Cypriniformes > Cyprinidae > Schizothorax > Schizothorax lantsangensis. The sequence goes on from CM049854.1 coordinate 25,821,082, forward strand.
AGGTCTCTAATCTCCTCTAAACTGTCACTTTTCATTTACATGGACACTTTCCCTCTTTTTTTTTTTTTTAAGATATCTTTCTGCATTATCGCATGATTGACTGTGACGGATTCTCTGTTTGTTTCAGGGTTTAATTTAATATCTGAATAAATTCAAGACTTAAAATGCGCTGGCAAATCAAAAACTCCTGGTTCATTCTAAAGCGGTTCCTGCAACGTTTCATTCAAGTAAACATCTAATACTTCAGCCATTTGATCAAATGAGTAAGAATTTGAATTTCAGATCTAACGGATCATTTCGGTGACATCTGTTTGTGTGGTTTGTGTTGACGGCATTAGATTTTGTTTAGCTAAATCAAGGAACTTTGCTTTTTGATGTGTTATCGACCCTTATCAGCTGTATCAATAACTTTGATGAGATTCAATGATGCACAAAATTAGCTAGAAGATCTAAGATATCACAAAAACCAAAGTTTGAAAGTTGTGTTTTTGATTAGCATTCAGCTATACCAGATAACAAAAGTCAGTGCATACAAATTTGGCTGTTTTCTATTGTTTTATTGACTGTGTTCTGTTACTTAGTAGCCGCTTGCATGCAATAGATTGCATTTTAAAGCATAATAGATGTGATTCATAGACAGCATTACATAAATTTGTTAATAAAAAAAATCCAAAATGGTGGATGAATCAGGAGAAATAATATTAATAATATTTTTTTAAATGGTTTAAATTGCGTTAATATTGTAAATTATTTTAGTATTACTTATATTAATACATATATTTTTTAATTGTATGAATATTAATTGTTTAATTGCATAAATTAATAAAATTGGACCATTTGATCCAGTATTTGCTGATGCAATTCAGACTTTTTTTTAAGTAGTGCATGCATCAGAGAAGCCAAATTGCTTATATTTTATTTATAATCAATTTGACGGCATGGTATATGGATCACTGAATCCATTAAATCCGGTTTGCATTAAATCTAGACTGAAACACATCAGGATCTCCTCTGGGTTGTGGACTGATGTTAAATTTCATACACATTTGCAGGCCTTGATTGAATTTGCAGTCTTTTATCACATTTGGGAGTGAAATTTCTGCTAAATGGAGCTGAGAGTATTACAGTCTTTTTGGCATCCTTAAAGCATGATAAAATTAGCAGAAATATTTAATAAACAAACATGCAAGTGGAACATTCTGAATAATAGGACATTCCATTACAAATCTGACCAGCTTTCTGTGCATCAGTGTTATTTTAGTATCATTGAGATATAATATTTTTTATTATTTTGAATTAATCTTTATATATTTTTTACATTCGTAGTGTAATTTTGATGTGGTTTTGTCATTTATTTATTTATTTTAGTTCAGTTTTAGTTATTTTAGTACAAATGAGTTGCCTTGGCAACTAGCTGAAATAAAAAAAAAAATTGTGCAGTATTTTGTATTTCAGAATGTACTTACTGTATGTACATGCATATATACACAAGAGAATAGAGACAGAGATTTAAATAAGCAGATTTAAATAAAAACTTAGAAAAAAATTAGTAGCATTAAGGATTTTAAAAAGTAATTCATTTTTTTTAATGGTTTTAGTACCTATAATACCCCTGCTTTGCATGCAGATTTTGTATAATTGTAATGCAGTGTAAGTGTAAATGCGAATGTACTGGCATCAATCCCGTCCGTTTACATTCATAGACCCTTGTGACGTGTCTTTCGAGTCTTCGGCGGTCATTATAGCGGCTTGTCTTTTCCCATAAGCCCCGGAATGGCTTCTCTGACACGGGTCACGACAGCCAACCCCGTCTCCATGGGCCGGCAGCTAATCGGGGAGAATTTTCCGGCAGCCCAGCGCCGAGTGCCAATTCCAGTCAATGGAGCTCGTCGAGGAGTAATGCCATCCCGAGCATTCCAATGGTAATCACCCCCGAGGTTACGGTTTCGGGGAAGTGACCTGTCGAACAATGGCGCGCAGGTCAATGGATCCCACAGAGCTGAATTCAACTCCCAGAATGCTAAGCCGTCGTTGCGCGGTCACGCTCGCCCATTTTGGCTCTAAGGATTTGAATCGAGAGGGTCCATCCATCTCGGCAACAATCGGCAGCGGTTAGAGGTAACCGATCTTGACACGCTGATGCCCGTGAGAAGCATCTCTGACTCGGTCAACAAAAGCCTCCATGTCAGCCGTCGCCTTCCGATTGAAAACGACCCCCACCCCCCCCCCCCGCCGCCCTGAAACCTCCAGACTCGCGGCCAACTCTCATTACTTACCTTTGTCAACAAGGATGCAAAGACCTCGACAAGTCTATCAACGACTTTGAATTCACTCCATTGGCGTGAAGGCTTTCTTTCAGGAGCGAGAGAAAGACAGACTCCCGCTGCATCCTTGAATGAATAACGGGAATCACAAAGAAGATGCTCCTCGTCCCAATGGAAAAACAGACATAATAAAGTGGTGGGCTTGCGTTCGTGCCAGCATTTAGTTTATGCTCTGGCACCTGCGAGTAACTTTTTAGGAACGATTCGTCGCACGCTGTTCTTCCAGCGGGAATTCGGTGGTTTCGAGCGAGCAACAGGATGTACTATGACGGATTGTAAAGTGGTCTCAAAGCAGTCATGTTCCTTCTCAGGGCCACAGTCACCTCCTTTGCCCTCTTTCCAGTGTCATGGAAATGAAAAATCCTTTTTTTCTAATCCCAATATGTTTCGGATAAATACATGCCATGTTGGAAAAACATTTGGACCGCAGTGTTGGTTTGAGGTTGACGATTGCACCCGGTTTGGTATTTCACTTAAGAGGTGATTCAATCACAGTCAAGCCAAAGAGCACACACACACACACAACTATAACCTATTGACTTCTCAAATTGACATATAACCCAACGCTAACTCTTAACATCCATCTTATCGTGCACCAGGTGAAAACTGTCCGATCTCCTCTCCTCAGTCGAGGACTCGTTCATGTCTGGAACACAGGCAGTTCAAGAGGTTTTATACGTTTGAGGATATTTTCAGTAATTTGTCATTGTACAAGCTTAGCAGAACAAGAATAGACACATGCACGCTGGGAAAAAGTGTTCCCAACATCATGTGCTGAAAAAATTACCAGATTTACATGAAATTGATTTAGCATTTTGTACATTTAGAATTAAGTGAAATCTACTTAACTCTGTAATATTATTTCATACAGTGAGTAAACTTGTGGCCAACTTAAAGTATTTTTTAAAACAACGTAAAATTGTTTATAAAGTAACTTTTACTTGCCAATCTGATGCAAAGGCACTTGACATTTATTTTTAATTATTATTAAATAAAACTATTTTTTAAAAACTGTTTTATTTAATCAATTGTTAAATAAAACATTTTTTAAAAATCATTTATTTAATTATTTATTAAATAAAACTTTGTAAAAACTTTTACTTTTAAAAAAGTTTATTTAAAGGGGTCATCGGATGTAAAAGTGAATTTTGCATGTTGTTTGAATATAAATGTGTGTTGGCAGTGTTTGTACACATCCACCCTATAATGATAAAAATCCACCCAGCGCTTTTTTTTAAAATCCCCAATAATAATGAGCACTGTCTCAGATCAGAATGTTCTGAGATTCTTGGCAGAGTGAGGAAGTTCTGCACAGGCCCCTCCCACGATTTTTGATTGACACTGGCGTTTTAGCACAGACCCGCCCTGAGTGAGCTGGATACAATCTGCTATTGTTTTGATGCTGGAGCAGGTGTAGACAAGAATGACTCCTAAGCGATTGAGGTGTTCCGTTGTTGGATGTAATAATGAACATAGCAGTTGTCATTTACTCCAGACATGTGAGCCGCTGAAGACGCAGTGGATTACGTTTGTTTTTGAAGGGAATGCACCCCCCGATCTACCTAAATGCGTCTATGTTCGCACAAATCATTTGTGATCCAGCTTCAGCTACAGAAGAAGTGCACTGTTAAAAATGTTCCTGTATTTTTACAGTAAGTTACTGGCAGCATGGTTGCCAGCAAGTTACTGTATTTAGTTTTACATCAATGTACTGTAATTATTATTATTATTAGTGACGTATTGTCAAGTATGGTGACCCATACTCGAAATTGGTGCTCTGCATTTAACCCATCCAAGTGCACACACAGTGAGTAGTGAACAAACACACACACACACTGTGAACACACACCCGGAGCAGTGGGCAGCCATTGCTCCAGTGCCCGGGGAGCAATTGGGGGTTCGGTGCCTTGCTCAAGGGCACCTCAGTCATGGTGGAGAGAGTGCTGTTCATTCACAATCCCCACCTTCAATTCCTGCCGGTGCGAGAGGTTACAAGCCCAACTCTCTAACCATTAGGCCACAACTGCCCCTAATGCAACTTTACAGTATGTAGAACAATGTACTGTATAACTACAAAACAGTATTGTACTGTATTTTTACAGTATTTTGTAATTTTGTTTCTACTGTAATTTGCTATTGTGTAGTTGGAATAGTACATACGTATAGTTAGTAAAATTGTGATACTACTATAATTCAGAATAACATTACAAATCAAAAGACAATCCAAACATATTTACAAAAGTATTTTTATTAAAACATTTCAAAAAAATTTAGTATGGTGTTTGCTACCCAGAGTACAGTGCATCAACAATTTACAGCCATGAAAGCATTTTAAGTGTGCAAGAATATAAATGAAACAAGCATCTTGAGGGCTGGATTGGGAATCACTGTCCTAAGAGAGAACTTGATTTATCTTAAAATTAGCAAAAACAACAACAAGTGTCTCATAACCATCACCCCTAAATGCAGGGCATGTGGGTGGTGGCAAACAGGCCACTGACCCTCTCTGTGAAGTCCTCCATTTAAACATCTTTTTGGACTGAATGAAGCTGTTGACATGCGGGGTTGATGGCCATCACTCTGCACCACCGTCCCGATCTTCTGCTCACTCCCTGTCTGGCAGTATATTTGTGACCCTGGACCACAAAACCAGTCTTAAGTCGCTGGGGTATATTTTTAGCAGTAGCCAAAAATACATTGTATGGGTCAAAATTATAAATTTTTCTTTTATGCCAAAAATCATTAGGATATTAAGTAAAGATCAAGTTCCATGAAGATATTCAGTGAATTTCCTACCGTAAATATATCAAAACTTAATTTTTGATTAGTAATATGCATAGCTAAGAACTTCATTTAGAAAACTTTAAAGGTGATTTTCTCAGTATTTTGATTTTTTGCACCATCAGATTCCAGATATTCATATAGTTGTATCTCGGCCAAATATTGTCCTATCCTAACAAACCATACATCAATGGAAAGCTTATTTATTCATTTATTTCGAAAACACTTATGACTGGTTTTGTGGGGTAGGGTCACATTTCTTCCCATCAGTGGTGAAACTGAAACACAGTCATGAAACACACAAAGACCAAACCTGTTATCCACAGCACCAATAAAAATGAACAGACAGCATGGGGAAAATAGTGAAGGAAAATTCAGTAGCATAGATGAAAAATAAATAAATACAGTTTAATTCAAAAGTTTACATACACCTTGCAGAATCTGCAAAATGTTAATTTTAGCAAAATAAGAGGGATTATCATACAAAATGCATGTTCTTGTCTGTTTAGTACTGACCTGAATAAGATATTTCACATAAAATATATTTACATATAGTCCACAAGACTACTATAAAAATGACCTGTTCAAAAGTTTACATACGCTTGATTCTTAATGTGCTGTTACCTGAATGATCCACAGCTGTGTGTGTTTGTTTAGTAATAGTTGTTCATGAGTCCCTTGTTTGTCCTGAACAGTTAAACTGCTGCTGTTCTTCAGAAAAATCCTTCAGGTCCCACAAATTATTTTGTTTTCCAGCATTTTTGTGTATTTGCATTTTTGTGTATTTGAGATCCATCTTTTCACATTGAGGACAACTGAGGGACTCATATGCAACTATTACAGACGGTTCAAACATCCACTGATGTCCCAGAAGGAAACACAATGCATTAAGAGCCGTGGGGATGTGAAAACTTTTTGAATTTGAAGATCCGGGTAAATTTAACTTATTTTGTCTTCTGCGAAACATAAGTACAGTATCTTCTGTAGCTTCTGAAGGGCAGTACTAAATTAAAAAATATGATATTTAGGCAAAATAAGAAAAATGTACACATCACCCCTGGCTCTTAATGGATCATTTTTCCTTCTGGAGCATCAGTGAGCGTTTGAACCTTCTGTAATATTTGCGTGAGTCCGTCAGTTGTCCTCAGTGTGAAAAGATGTCTCAAAATCATACAGTCATTGTTGGAAAGGTTTCAAATACACACAAATGCCTGAAAAACCACAGAATTTGTGGGACCTGAAGGATTTTTCTGAAGAACAGCAGGTAGTTCAACTGTTCAGGACAAACAAGAGACTCGTGAACAACTATCACTAAAAAAAATAAAACAAACACAGCTGTGGATCATTCAGGTAACAGCACAGTATTAAGAATCAAGTGTATGTAAACTTTTGAATGGGTCATTTTTATAAATTCAACTATTTTCTCTTGTGGACTATATGTAAATGTATTTTATGTGAAATATCTTATTCAGGTCAGTACTAAATAAAAAATAACATGCATTTTGTATGGTAAGCCCTCTTATTTTGGTAAAATAATTAACATTTTGCAGATTCTGCAAGGTGTATGTAAACTTTTGACTTCAACTGTAAATAAAAATTAAATTAATTTAAATAATACTTACAAAAAACTGCCTTGTGACAGCATTGCCCTTCCCAGGGTGCAAAGACAAGTGGACCACACTGTAGAGCTGCAAGAAATCAAATACATTTGATTCAATAATGTGTTAGCCTTCTTGTTGACGATGTATAGGCTAAAATCACATAGACTGATGCCTATACATGTGTATTTCATACACTCCAACAATACATCAGAGTTATAAAAAAAATGCTTACAATATGCTTGACATTGCTGGAGATTTTGGCATTACTTGTCTTTGTTGACTAATAGATCATTAGTAACTGATAAAAGTAATTGACCACTAATAATATTTTTATTATCATAATAATTTTAAACAATCCCCATGCTGCAGAACTGGTCTCCCTTTATTTTTTTTTTTTTTGTGCACCGTAAATGTATTAAAAAGTGCTTGTGTTTGTCACTGACAGGTTCGAATCGGACAACATTATAAAAGGGATCCCAGAGAGATAGACAATTGTTTTATCGTTATATATTATATATATATATACAGTGGGTACGGAAAGTATTCAGACCCCCTTAAATTTTTCACTCTTTGTTATATTGCAGCCATTTGCTAAAATCATTTAAGTTCATTTTTTTTCCTCATTAATGTACACACAGCACCCCATATTGACAGAAAAACACAGAATTGTTGACATTTTTGCAGATTTATTAAAAAAGAAAAACTGAAATATCACGTATTCAGACCCTTTGCTCAGTATTTAGTAGAAGCACCCTTTTGATTTAATACAGCCATGAGTCTTTTTGGGAAAGATGCAACAAGTTTTTCACACCTGGATTTGGGGATCCTCTGCCATTCCTCCTTGCAGATCCTCTCCAGTTCTGTCAGGTTGGATGGTAAACGTTGGTGGACAGCCATTTTTAGGTCTCTCCAGAGATGCTCAATTGGGTTTAAGTCAGGGCTCTGACTAGTTTTATTTTGATTTCCCGAGTCCGCTATTAGCTTATAGCACATTAGCACCGCCAGCGCGGCTGCCGCTAATCTCGCTAACACAGCTAATACTCTATTCACACACATTACCATTGTTTCACTGTTACTTGCTTTAATGGCGGATTTGTGTCTACCTTTGAGTGCAGGTGAGGACGCGTTCGAGCTGCATTCGGTGCAGATAACCGTGATCCTGAAGGGCGACGAGAGCGTTGCAGCTGTTGTGATTCACGCGGGGGTTAACGACACCAAGATGTGGAAGACGGAGACACTGAAGAGGGACATCAGGAGCCTGATCAAGACGGTACGCAGCACATCACCGGGCCACTCATCATTTTAATCGCATTTAGATTTAATTATATCGCATGGAATTGATCTTACTGATATTCATAATGAGTCACACACTTGTATTCCCAGGGCAGTGCAATGGAGGGATAAACAGGAGTGAAATTTGACAGCTGGATCACAACTGGAACTACTAAAGTCAGAAACCCATCAGCACCTGCACTCAAATGCCACCCAAAACCATTTGACATAATCTACTGATGTCAAATTTCCAGTTAGGGTTGGTTTAGGATTAGCGTGTGTTTTGAGAATCTGGGCTTGAGTTGTTTGAAGGTTTAACTGTACTGGCTCTGCAGAAACTGCTGAATGATTCGTCCTGCAATGTCTATCATTAGCTGTCAACACAAATGCATGCTGATATACACGTGTTTCAGACACTGAGAGTGAGAGAATGCTACTTGAAAATTACCAAAAGAAACCATTGATCGTGGTGCCCCAACTAAGTGGTTATGTGAGAAATGACTCGAGGTGCCAAGCTGCACATCTGCAGAGGAACGCCGCCAGCGTGCCGTAAGGAACTCGATCCTCACGATGCCTCCGTGATTGTCACGTGCAATGACAATCGTACGGCTGTATCTGTTGAATAACACTTTTCACTTAAAGCTCCACAAAGAGCTGCTCTCTGGGCGGAGGGAAAACAAATCTTGAACGTATTACTGTATTTACTTTCTTTGGCTGAGCCCGGTCGGGTCGGGGAGGCAGTAGTGGCTTTTGCGGACGGGTGTTTATTGTTTGGGCTTTGTTGTTTTTGGGTCTTAATTAATGCTATGTTGATGACCTCTGTCACATACACCAGCGAGCAATGATCGAGTCTCACGCAATGTGCAGCCCGATCTGAAGGCCAAAGCACAGAGATCTACCACACCGCCGGTTGCTGGGAGGAAGACAGACGTGAAAGAGAAAATACACAAAGCAGAGCAGAATCTGTCAGTTCAGGCGCGCTTTCTCTTGACATGCTCGAACACGTGCAAACGGCTCCTCTCGTACAAGATTTATCGTAGCACTGCAGATTCGTCATTACCTAACAAAAATATGTTCTAAGAACATTTAGCTAATGTTACCATTAAATTATAAAAATGTTATTTCTGAGTATTCTTTGAATTATCAAAACATTTAAATGTTTTAAAAATATTGGTTTTGAGAACGTTAAGGGAACATTTCATTTTATCGTTTTGCGAACATTATGGGAATGTTACTACAACGAGATGTTTTAGCTGGACGTCATTATCCAAATAACAAAAGTATGTTCCAAGAACATTTCAGTAACTTTCCCATGGTGCTATATAGCACTAAAAGTGGTTCTTGGCTCGTAATCAGGGGAACCACTTTTGGTGCTATATAGCACCATATCTTTAAAGGTGCTATACAGCACCTTTGTCAAATGGTGCTATGTAGAACCATAAGAGGTGCCATATTGCATTGTATTTCTTCAACAAAAATGGTGCTAAACAGCACCAACAGTGGTTCTTTGGCTCGTAAAGAACCTTTAAAGGGGCTTAACAGGTTCCTTGTATGGCAGTGGTGCTATATAGCACCTTAATCACCCCAAAGAACCACTGAAGAACCGCTGAAGAACCATACAGGAGCTTAACAGGTTCTGTATATGGTAGCGGTGCTATATAGCCCCTCAGATATGCTGAAGAACCACTGAACCACCAAGATTTGTGGTTCCCCTATGATTATGAGCCAAAGAACCACTTTTAGTGCTATATAGCAAAAAAAAAAATTGAGTGTAAAGTATATATTATTTCTGTATGTTCTGTGAACGTTCAAAAAGGTTATTTTTTGGTTATGCGCGAACAATCCATTTTATCACTTGGCAAACATTATTGGATCATTACTTTTGAATGTTCTCTGAACTTTGTTCATGCAATGTTTTTTTCTTGAAATGTTTTAGCTGGATGTCTCTCAATCAAGTCATTACCAAGGCAACAAAAATATGTTCTAAGAACATTGTGCTAACGTTCCCATTAAGTTATGAAAACTTTATTTCTGAATGTTCTTTGGGCATTCAAGACGTCCAATTTTTTAAAATGTTTTAAAAACACTGGTTATGTGAATGTAAAGGCACATTCCATTTGATCATTTAGAAAACTTTAGGAGTGCTACTTTTGAATGTTCATGGAACACTTATTTTTTTTTCCCCCCCAGAAATGATCGATTAAGCAGGACGTCTATCAAGAAATTAAGCTAACAAATGTGCTAAGAATGTTTCACGAACATTCTGAAAATGTTATTTTTGAATGTTCTCTGAACGTGCAGTTTTTAAAATGTTTTAAATATTTTTTTCTTATGTGATGCGAACGTGAAGGGAAACTTATCATTTATCAGACATTATGGGAATGTTACTTTTGTATGTTTTCTAAACATCATTCATGGAACTTTTTTTCTAAAACCTTTTAGCTGAACATCTCTCAGTAAAGTCATGACCTATAGCTAACAAAAATATGTTCTAAGAATGTTCCATTAACTTATGAAAATGTTATTTCTGAATGTTCTCTGAACATACAAATCATCCATTTTTTTTTATTATTATTTAAAGACATTGGTTATGTGACCAATAAGGGAACATTATGGGAATGTTACTTTTGAATGCTCTCTGAACAGGTCGTAACATTTAAAAACCCAAGAACGTCCAGTCAAAAGGTTTCAGAAAAAAAAAAATCCATGAACGACGTATAAATAATGTTTTTGTGCTAACGTTTTGAGAACATATTAAGACCAGATAACTTAAAACGAACATTCTATTAACGTTACTGGAAGAACTTTGAGAGAACCTTGCCAGAACATTGCCAAAGTTCTGAAAGCGTTCCCTGTTAACTGGGTACGGACCCCTGTGGTTTTGCCAGCCAAGTGTGGTGATTCTCTTTAGGAGATGTTGACTCACACGGCCTCGCCTCTTGACAGACCCTGAAATCCACCGCTGGAGAAACGGTCGTTAAAGCGCCTTATTTTTGAACTAAGTTCAGGAAATCCCTTCAGGGGCCTTCCGTTGGGTCTGAGGCATTGAGGGACCAGTAGCCACCCCAACACGGGTAATCCGGCCTTTACTCCACGCAAGCGCGCGACCGCTGACTCTCCGTCTCCCAGAACTGTGGTTTGGGTGGTGTAGAGCCATTCAGAGAGTTTCAGATGTGCTTTTTCCTCCAACAGGCCTCCAAATAGAACACCTGGACTCCAGATAAGATCTGTTTCAAATGGCAACTTGTTGCTGTTAAACAGCTTAATGCAATTCACAGGTATGTTTCAATTAAGTATCAGCTTTGTCTCAGATGTTTCTCTTAAAATAACATAGTATAAATACAAGTGAGACACAAATGACTCCATAGTTGTCATACGGTAAACGTATAGATACAAATGAACAGAATTTGGACTTCAAAAAAACAAAAACAAAATTAATTAATTATTATTTTTGTCCTGTTTTCCAGTGTAAAACATTTTTCCAAGATACATTAATGACTTGGGATATTTGGTCTTTTTATAAAACAGTACTATCAAAATTAAATTTATACTTGAAACAAAGAAAAATCTTAGTCTCAACTCTTGAATCTCAATCTCAACTCAAACATTTCCTATCACACTGCAAAAACCCAGTATTTTTGCCTTGTTTTCCAATGCAATTACCTAAACTTATATATTTATGACTTGGCATATCAGATCTTGTTTTTTTAAAAGATTATCAACATAAAGTGAGTTTATGCTTAAAATAAAGAAAAAAACTTCTTAATTACAACTCAAATATTTCTCATTACATTGCAAATAAAAAAATAAATAAAAATTCTCAGCATTTGTCATTTTCTGGTACAGATATTTAAACATTCTCAAGATACATGTTTGAGTTAAATTTTTGACAAAATTATAAAAATGATTTTATACTTGAAACAAGGAAAAAACATCTCAATATCAACTCACATTACATTGAAAAAAAATTACTTATTTTCTCTGTATTTTCTCTTCAGATGTCTTTAAAATTTTTAAACCAAGATGCATTTATGACTTATATGACTAGGATATTAAGGCTTTATTTATTTTTATTGAGTATATAAACAAGTAAAATATCTTAATATCAACTCAAACATTTCTCATCTGGATACATGTTTACATAAATCATCAATATCTGCCAATGGGATAAGAAAAATAAACTTAAATCAAAGCAGAAACTATTTTTTTCTCACCCCATTTATTATTTATGCATAAATGTTTTGTAAAGTGATGAGAATTGTTTGAGTTGATATTGAGTTTCGATCGCTAGCTTCAGTATCTTGACATTGTTGAGATCTTTTCTGAAACTCTTGAGGAAACGTGAGATTTAAGTCTTGATTTTTGACAAAAGTATCAGAATTAAGTGAGTTTAAACCGAGAAAAATATCTGGCAATGGGCTAAGAAAAATAAACTTAATTCACAAGTTTTCCCATTTTTTTCTTACCACATTGGGAGATATTAACAATTTATGAATAAATCCATCTAGATTTGAATGTTTAAATATTGGTACTTAAAAATGACAAAATATTGAGTAAGAAAATCATGTTTTGCAATGTGATGAGAATTGTTTGAGTTGATATCGAGATCTTTTCTGAAACTCTTGAGTAACCAAGAGTCCTTATTCTCAGGAGAAACATCTGAGAAGTTGTCACACAAGTCTCCATTTGCTCTCTATTTAATCTTGTCATTTTCTTGAGATCTTATTTATGATTCCCCCATAGATCACGCCGTTCAGTCATGAAGTTCATTTTGATTTGGAGACAGCAGCAGTTGAGAAGCGCTTGACTCGTGTGCGGCCTGCAGACTGTAGATGCATTAAGCAGGTGAGCGCGTGTGTGTTTGCGGCTCTGTTGCCCCAGACAGGGCAGGGGCCTTGGGGTCAGAAACACAGGCCTCATTTAGGAAGTGGTTCATGACCAGCCTGGAAACTATTAACAGGGCTGGTCTATATGCCACGCCACTGTTAGACCCATTCCACTACCACTACACAGGCCCAAACAGGACCTGCATGCACTGATTTTAGGGAGAAATCTGCAGAACTTAGAGAGTTCGATTTCTGTGTAGATCTGTAACTGTCAGATTTCTGATTTATTTATATAGCACTTTTCACATTGTTTCAAAGCAGCTTTACATAGGGCCCTATTTTAACGATCTAAGCGCATGATCTAAAGCGCAAGGCGCAGGTGCACTTAGGGCGTTTCCGAATCCACTTCTGCTAGTTTAACGACGGGGAAAACGGTTGGCGCGCCCGGCGCATGGTCTAAAAGTGTTGTCCCTATTCTCTTAATGAGTAATGGGTATGTTTGGGGCATAACGTGCAATAAACCAATCAGAGTCTCATCTCCCATTCCCTTTAAGAGACAGTTGCGCTCGCCCCATGGCGGATTCGCTATTTACACGACAAGCGCAAAGACTGAACGCGTCTCCAGAGAGGAAACAGAGCTGATCGTGCACGAGGTAGCCTAATTCTGATACATGCGATGAGCCATTATGACATTTAGGCATTTTTATATTTATGTAGCCTATACAATAATAATATTTTACATTGTAATCCTTTAATTTTTTTTTATTTGGCATGTTTGTGTGCTGCTGCGTGCCCTGTGTTGTGTAATAAGCAAAGTGTATGCATGTTGTGGACCCGCCTATAGGCCCATATTACTAACGCGCTCTTTAAATAACAAAAAAAAACTGTGCCATTGACTTTAGACCAGGTTTTAGTTGGTCAATGGCGCAGTCTATTTCATTTGCCTCAAAATAGCAAAGTGTCAACAATGCACCTGAGCACACCTCGTTTTCAGAGCAGCACGCACATGGGCATACAAATGAGCGCAAATGCATTTGATATTTAAACAACGCGTCGCAGGATGTGAAAATGATAACTGCGTCACGCTGAAACTACAACACACACACAGGTCAGCGTGTGTATATATATATATATATATATATGTAGAAGGTGCACAATGTCATTCACACACACTAAACACCATCTTGGTGACACACATGAAACTGAAATATGATATAAACATTAATTTAACAACATTAGATGTAACATACAACCCTAATAAACATAACTGATAAGAAAAAACTAAGAAGAAAGTTATTTCAAAGAAAAAACATCAAATTTGAAATGCAACGCAGGGAATTCTGGGAATGTCAATTTTTATTTTTTCACTGTAAGTTATACATTCTTTTTCACTTCCAAAATCTATATTTTACCGTAAAATTACATGAAATGTCTATTATGTCTATTACAGTTTTTTACTGTATATAGTAGGGGAACTTACCGTTAACCATTTAACAGGTTTTTACTGTAACATTTTTACAGTCTTTTTAACTTTAAATTCAAGTCTTTTTTTACAATGTATATAAACAAATGAAATTACAACTTTTTAGATTAATACCTCACATAGATGGACATTTTCACACTGAAGAAAAATTTGTTTTAGAAACAATTTTCACTCAGAAATTGCATGTAAATTTCACAAACGGTTACAAAGTTACAACATAAAATTTCTCCAAAAATCGGTTTTATTTACAACTTAAAATATATATATATAATTTTCACAGTGCAGTACCTTTTACATCCCTAGTTGTTAGTATCCTTTATGTTTCTTCATATCATTATCAATTAAGTACTTTTTACAAGAAAATTATATTTCGGTCTTCAGTGTGATGCATGCCTTTTTATAATTATATGTAAAATTTAAGAAATTTCTGAATGAAAATGGTTTCAAAGTAAATCCTACACTTTTTCATCGTGGTTACTATGACTTAAGGACTTTTATTTGTTAATTGTGTTTATTTTGCTGACCTTTCACCTTTACTGCTAATATTAACAGCTGGCGTTTGGTTTCCATAACTCTTGCCTGACACCCCGTATCGTAAAGTTCACCGCAGTGCCTGCGATACTCGGGGAAGTTCCTCTCTCTCCCTCTCTGAAATCTTTTTTTAACCCCTTGGCCACACAGTAACGCTTTTTCCTGATATGTGTGCGGTGAGTGTGCGTAAGACCTGACCTTTTTTTCCTCTGGAAACGCTGTGTAGTGTGTCACCAGCAGCATGGAGGAAAAAGTGAACAGCAGTGCTGACTTACACAACGTGGTATTTTTAGGGCCACGCTGGATGATGCCGCCAACTTACAAATGACTTCTCGCCCAAAATACGCCTGCTGTGGGAATACAGGAGCGAATCTCCTGAAAACTGACCAGGAACGTGTCCAGAAGAAAAGGGTAACACTTTATTTTACAGTTTGTGTACAGTGTACTTACCAAAGAAAGTACTGGTTATTACAAGGTAACTACATGGGTTAGGTTTAGGGTTAGTACCTAGTTATTGCCCAGTTATTGAAATTGTTATAATGAGTACATAGTGTGTACACACAGAACAGGACAGTAAAACAATATATATTATTTATTTATGTTAATTTATTAATATATTAATTTAATTATTTTTCTCACTTATTTACTTAATTACTTACTACCAAAATATATACATATATATTTTGCATTGTGAGATTTCTCCTCTGATTCAGACGAGACAACTTTTTCACTAGAGGAAGCAAAATTGTGGATTATGAACTCAAAAGTTTGAAGTTAAAAACATCCTAATGGTGGATTTGTTTTTTACCAACATGCAGCTTTTCGCTTCACCAGATGTTAACTGATGGACTGGAGTGGTATGGATTACTTGTGGATTATTGTGTTGTTTTTATCAGCTGTTTGGACTCTCATTCTGACGGCACCCATTCACTGCAGAGCATCCATTGGTGAGCAAGTGATGTAATGCTACATTTCTCACAATCTGATGAAGAAACAAACTCATCTACATCTTGGATGGCCTGAGGGTGAGTACATTTTCAGCAAATGTTCATTTTTGTGCGAATTGCATTTCTCAACCGAACGAGGGTTTGGAGAGAAACCCATGTGTTCCCGAAGTGAAGCTCCGGTGGCAGGCTCTCTTTCAGCAGGGCCTCCTCTCAGCTTCGGCCCTTTTGTGTCATCTGAGTGGGGCTCTCCATTCACATCTAACAGTGGGATAATAGCCTTCTCATTCTCATCCCCCATCCGCAGCCTCCTCCCGTCCAATTCCCCACTCTAATTGCGTTCCCTTGGAGCAGAAGAAGAGAAGGAGGGGGAAAACAACGCCAAAAAACCTATAGTTCTCCAGGACTCTTCATTCATCCGACCCCTGCGCATTGTTTTGGAACAACAAACTGTGAACCCCGCATTCAGCCACGAGAAAGAGGCACAACGGTCAAAAGCATTGGAGAGCCGGACCAGCGTTTCCCGTGATTCACAGAGGGTCCCGGGACGCTGATGAGGTGGAGGTTTAATCCCCGCTGTGCCGGGTAATGGAGGTCTCCTCATTGGTGTTCCTGCATTAGGTCCTCGTGTGGGAATCAAAAGCCACTCAACAATAACGTAATCAGCGTGTTTTCACTGTGAAAAAGCTTTTTAGACAACACCCCCCTCTCCGAGTCCCCACAAAACCCTTTCAGACGAGCCGTTTTTACCAGTCGGATTAATTTGCCGTGTTTTGTGTCCCCTGCTGCTTGAAGGATGAAGTGGAGGTCTGAATGTGAAGAGATGAGGACACCCACTGCTTGAACCCGTCATGCATACGCGACCGTACCATCGTTTGCATCCCAGAAGACGTGTCTGGAAAATGTGTCATCGCCAGCCACGTTTCTGTACGAAACACTCATGAAAATTCGATAAAGGACAGAAATGGTTGTGACTGACGGTGTCGAGTTTCCCAACAGGAAGGAAGTGGCATTACGGATTAATTAAATATGGCTGATTTTCATTTGCATTGGAAAGCCGATGGGTATATTAAAAAAAAAAAAAAAATATATATATATATATATATGTTTCCTTTAAATTTTTAAGAAAGAAAGATTTTATATCTAAAATGTATCTTTATTTATTTACTTAAGAAGTAAAATTACTTACGATATTAACTCTTATTTATTTTTATTTTTTTATGAGTTTATGCTTAAAATAAGAAAAAATATCTGCCAATGGGGTCCAAAAAAAAGAGTTAACTTAATTCAAAGAGAAATCATGAAAATTCCAGAAAAATAAACTGCAGCTTTTTTAAACTTGTTATTTTTGTCTTGTTTTCCAGTAAGAAAAAAAAACTTAAATCAAGATGAATTTACTTGAAGCGAATTTTTTTTTTTAAATAAAGTGAATTTATGCCAATACAGTAAGGAAAAATCTAAATGTAATTCAAACGGAAAAAAACTGTTTATATTTTTATCCCAAAAAATAAACAGCAATGATTTCATTTAATTTAAACATTCTTAAATCAAGAAACACTTACTTGGAAGCAAAATTATTTAATATAAGCTCCCCAACAACCCCCCCCCCCCCCACCCCACAGATGTTTTTTCCTTTCATTAAAAACTCATTTTTATTAATTTTTCAGAAATCAAGACTTCATTTTCCTCCTTAAGTAAATGTATCATGATTTAAGAATGTTTTGATATTTGTACTTGAAAAATACTGAGGAGGAACATTTTTTCCAATATCATAATACAAAATTGATTGTAAGGAGGTTTTATGTATGAAATGGTCATGTGGACTATTTTTTTGGGATAATCCAATGAATTAAATGCTTTATTTTATGATTATTTTCTCTTTTTACTCACAGAAACCAAAGGATTACAAGAAAAAACAGATTTGTCAATAGAAATAAATGAATGTTGATTGTTGTGGGATGTGAATTCCTCTTTATTTATGCTCGGGGACATTTTCCCAGAATTTTATGTCTGTAAAATACTTTCCCTGCAAAGTTCTCCCAGAAAATAACGACGTTTTGTGATGTTTCTCACTTCCTAAATCCCAACGGCTTCATTTATCAGATTCACATGTGCAAATAAACCACTGCCAGGCTGAAGTTGACCAGCGTTAACGAGTCTCGAAGCCTTCACCTTCACACAGACAAATGTAGTGGATGCTTTCAATTAGGTCATTTGACACAAGGTTTTCCCGGCTGTTTCCACTAAAACAGATGACAGGCTGTCACGTTCACCGCTGAAACATCATTCATGAGAAGATTCGTCTTCAAACATTAAAACCAGCCTTTCAAATGTAAACCAACATAATCAAGACGGATCCGCTTTCTGGAACAAACAATTAAACCAAAAGCATTTCATGAATCGGAGGTCTGGACGGTTTAAAAACAGGCTGACGTCCAGACAAAAGCACTAATCAAACATTTGTTTTTAGTTTATCAGAGGAGTTACTCGTCTAAAGCCGTGAGCAAACATTACACGCATAACCTCTGACCTGCAGCTCAAAACAATCCTGTTTCATTGCTGTTTTATAGAAATAAAACAACTCAACAATGCAAAAACTATATCAAATAATAATAAATTAATTCATGCTTATGAGATAATCTTTTGAGGCCCATTGCCAACAAACTTTAATAAAGCAATTTAAAGTAATGAATGCACAGATAAGTGCACGTTTACACAAAGTCTGGAACGTTTTGTTCCTCTTAATATTTTGTCTCTGAATGATGAAGTTTATCAAGTCTGATCTGTCATTTGATCTCATTCATCTTGGGATGTTTTTTTGGAAAACTAATCTTTCAAAGTATTTTGTTAAACAGTAGTTTGATGCACATTTTAAACAGTGCTGTATATACTGTAAACTAATTAAAACTAAAGCTATTAAAAATCGTTTTGGTTAATTGAATTAAAGCTGGAATCAAATATGTTAGAGGAAAAACTTAAGCATTAAAAAATAGAAATGGTTCCTTGGCAACTAATTTAAATGTAATAAGTTTAAGATAAAATAATAAAATTGCTCAAACTAAAACTGAAAAAAAAAATGCTAAGCTAAATATAAATATATAAAAAATGAATAAAAATGACAAAAGCCTTACAAAAGCATTACTAAAATTTAAAATGAAAATTGAAAATATAAATATAAAAAAAATGAAAATATGATTAAATGCTATAATAGTATTCACGTTGCTTTGAATAAAACCATCTGCTAAATGTGTACATGTATTATTAAAATTATTTTGAATTACTTAATTAAAATTACTTAACTAAAGTTATACTATTTACTGAAAACAAAAATAGTAAAGCTAAATAGAAATATTAAAAACCCAAGAATGAATAAACACAATAAAAACACATTAAAAATTATTAAAACTTATTGTGTAAACTAAAATGCAATATAAAACATAACTATGAAAGTATAAAGACCTTAAATGAACTAAAAAATAATTTAGTGGGTCCCCTCACATGGAAGTCACCATCATGAAAGCCCTTAACGGACAAACTGCTCTACTATCGTCACTTCTTCACAATGATGAACAAGTAACAGTAATATTCGCAATGACATCGTTTATTGAATAATTAAGTAAATATAATTCCTTAATTTAAAAGAAACCTATTGCTCTCTGCGGTCTCATATGTATCGGCCACCGTAGCTTCTCTGATTGAGCAGTTCACAAACTTAGATGCTCTACACACTGCACCTTTAAACTAAAATTACATACTATATTCTTCTCTCTCTGCTAAATATATAAACTTATTTAAGTAATATTAAAATTACACTTCTCACATGACCTCTTTACATTAGTCCAGTTATTATCTAAAAAAAATATCTATGATTATTGTGTATTTTTTCCAGTAAAAACTTAAATCTAAAATAAAAAGTACTAAAACTACCAAAACTAATACTGAAATACTGGAAAATATAAAAAACAAAAAAGGAATAAAAATGATTGAAGCACATAACAAAATTACTAAAAATAAAATCTGAATTAAAAACTGAAAATGGAAAATTATTTATAAATAAATAAATAAATATTTCTATTATTATTTTCTCTATATATTATGGTTATTTCTATTTTTATTTTATATATCTATCTTGTTTTTTCTATTATTATTTTCTCTCTATATATATGGTTATTTTTCTATTTTTATTTTATCTATCTTGTTTTTTCTCTGTTTTCTGATGTTTAAATGGAAAGTGTTATATATTAAGTCTGTCTCTATCCTCTCGCTTGTGTGTTTAACCAGAAACAAACCATTAACGGACTAGGATGGGGAAATTTGACCACATACATTAATGTGTTTGTTTAGCTGCTCACTCAACAGAGCTGTGAAGATGAGTCATAAATCTGTGCTACTGGATCTATAAAACATGTTTTCTTAATGCAATAATAAGGCTTGCTGTAAACTTTATTGTAAATACAATTTGTAAAGTAGATCGTCTGTGCATACAGAAAATTAACATACTGCGCACATCACACATGCTTCTACTAAGAGTAGTACGCTAGTATGCTGTTCCAAATTCAGCCCATCTCTTACTACACTCAGAAATCTGGAAGTGGGCGAATTGACCTTTGACCTCCAGGAGATCCATACATTAAGAGGAGTTTAATAATCTGTGCTGGCGGCTCAAAGCGTCCCGTATGACAGACGCACAGCTCTCTCCATAACTGTGTTCACACCTTTGAGTATTACCTCAGACATTATGCTTTATGAATATCAATTCATCTTCTATCAATGTTCAACTCCCTTGCATTCCTGACCGCCTCCCTCTGCATTTGGAAATAAAACTCTGCACTCAGTATTTAAAGAGACACGCCACTATTTCTGACTCAGTAACCTCTGCACTTAAACACAGTGGACCACATCAATTATCAGGATGTTTTTGTTTGTTTGTTTAAACATAGGGGGAAAAAAAGATTTTGAAACAACAGTTATTTTTTTATAAGATTATTATTATATATTTTTTAATCAGATTAAAAAAATATTATTTTTAATATTCTTTGTTTTTGATTTTTTATATTAAATATAGCTGTAATTTATAGCTATTATTATAATTATTATTATTATTGTATTACAAATGTCAAAAATATAGCATGGTTAATTATTTTTTCAGTTCTTTAAAAGTCTGAGACCACATTGATAATCTAGATTTTTTTTTAATTTAAACATAGAAATAAAGTTTTTAGGATTTTAAAACAACAGTTTTTAATATTATTTGTTTTTATTTTTTAATACTACTACTACTACTACTACTAATACAAATTATTGTTGTTGTTGTTATTATTATTAGTATTATTATTGTTGTTGTTGTTGTATTTCACATGTTTGGTTGTTTAATAGTATGAGACCACACTGACAGATAAAAAAAGAGTAATAATAAAATAATATAAAATATTTTTTATATTACTTGTTTTATTATGTTTAGTATTAATGATAATAATAATAATATCATTATTGTTATTATAGTTGTTGTTGTTGTTGTTATGATTATTATATTTAAAATGTTAAATATAACTATTATTATTATAATTAATTTTTTTTTTTTTTATAAAAACTTTTTTTTGGTACTTTAATGGTCTGAGACCACACTAACAATCTGGATGTAAAACAAAATATTAATACAAATATTATAATTTTTATGTTATTTGTTTCATTATGTTTAATATTCATATTTAATAATAATAATATTAAACATAATAAATCAAATACTATAAAAAATATTTTATAAATGTACATTTACATTTAGTCATTTAGCAGATGCTTTTTACTCAAAGTATCAGGTGGTGCCTGATTAATGTGTATGGGTGTATATGAGAAGCTCTATTCTTCTTGTGAGGACATCATTTCTGAAAATAGCTCTTGAAGAAAACTGTGTGTGTGTGTGTGTGTGTGTGTGTGTGCATTTGTGTGCTTTTGTTCAAGTGCGAGTACAAAACGTTCACCACCCTAATGAATTCTTCCACTGGTTAAATATTCCCCACTCCTGACCCGGGGCTTCACCCTACATACATAAGCAGAACACAATGAACTTCTCAAACTCCAGAGACACAGAACCAGGCCGGCCGGACAAACCTCAGAGAAGAAAACAAGAGGAAATCACACTCTATATAAACACAATGTAAAGCTGCAAATGAGCCACATGGCTGGATGAAAAAACTATTTAATGAGTTAATAAAAAAAAATGCATTGTCTACTGCTGTTAGAGGAATCTCTTGGGAAAAGAAAAAAAACTCTACTTGCAGATAATAACATTAAGAAAATAAAAAGCAACTTGTGTACTTAAATTTCAGTCTCTTTAGTACATTTTTATTTTTTAAGTAAAAAAAAAAAAAAATGTTTTAAGTACATTTTAAAGCAACTGAATGTAGTTTTGTGTCATTTTTGTGACTTTGGAGCCCTCTACAGTTAAATGAGTGTAATTCTAATGTCGTAATTACAGTTTATACTGCATTTGTTGCTGCCGTGAAGCGGTATGCTTGGCGGTATTTCGTTCCCGCTCACCAAACTTACATAAGTTACTCCTGAAGAGATGTTAGTTTGGGAAACAAACAGAAGACAAAAGATATTCGCCATTTATGAAGTCAGTGTACCATCAGAATGACTCTGAAACTGATATTTCAAGGTAAAAAACGTACACAGTTTCTTTAGGTCATTATTTGAATACACTTTTGTCGCGCTTTAAAGAAGTGTTGACTAACTAAAGCACAAGTAATGTACTTGATTTTAGCTGTAGTGTGTTATTTGATATTACATTTAAAGTTAATACATTTTTAAGTGTACCAAATTGCAACGTAATCATTACAGATGGGAATTAATGAATAACAAACAAGTTTCAATAGAAATGATATTAAAGTACATATCGTGCAGTAAATGCTTGTCAGTACATTAAGCTGTTCTCTTTAACCATATTTCAAAGACGATAGATATAATTACAAAATTACATATAAAGATGTACCTAAATCAAAATCAGCTAGCTAAACTTCAAGTGACTAAATAATGAAATATTTAAACTATAACATACTTATTTGACATCTAAGTGTCTAATACATTACATTCAGTTCAAGTATATTCTTTCAATAATAAGTTTTAAATGTTACTACTTTCAAAAGTAGCATTTGCATAAATTTGAAAATGTAACATTCCCTTAACGTTTGCATAACCGAGCAGAAAACATTTTTAAAACAGTTCACATTCAGAAAGCATTCAGAAATGAGCATTTTCATAACGTAATGGGAACATTGGCAAAAAGTTCTTGGACAATATTTTTGTTAGCTGGGAATATTCTAACTTAATTTCATGCTGTTTTTTTCCACACAGATCACAAAAGGTGAATTTGTGACGTAGTGAAGTCAGAAGAAAGTCTTAACAGGTTTGAAACGACATCAAGGTGAGTAAATAATGACAACATTTTCTTTTTCTCAATCTGGCGACGAGCTAAGAACTGTCATAAATACAAAAACACACTTTTAGGCATTCTGATGAGTAAATATGGCATCTTAACTAAAACATTTCAGCGTTTATCCTAATGGCAGTCGAGCGTTTTCAAAGCACGCTTGTTTTTCCAATTAAATGTTGGCAAAAGGTGAAGTTCCTGAACTCCTCATCGTCCAAAATAAAAACAAAACAGCTGTGGGTCGCCATGCAGACCGAACCACGACAAAGGATTCCCATGCATGTACGCATGACAGACTGTAGAAAGCCCACTCAAACCACAGGACGCTTTTCTCAGGGGGTCAGGGGTCAGAAATGAATCTTTCGCCAAGCTGATTTACAGGCGCTCCCCGAGGTCGTTGCTTTTGCGTTTATAATTTATTGGAAAAAGGCAATAAGTGCACTGTCGTTCTGCGTAGTAGATCAATATCCTATATTTGCTTTTCTTCCGAGAACAAAACTTCAGGTCATCAAAAGCACACCAGGATGGTTTCTGGGAGGGGGAAATATTGCGACTCGCACGGCCTGCCAAGAAAACAGCATCGACTTAATTGCTAATTATACGTTTCAGAAAGACAGAGCGAAAGAAAAATATTTTATCATGCAAAGCAGGGCCACAAACGTCAGAAAAAAATAATAATTTCCTAAACATGGTAAAACGTACATGGCACAAGGCCTCAGAACAACAAACAGATCTGAAATGTGTCGTGTGAGTCTGGCGGGGAGTGGAAAGAGGAAAAACATCCTCCGGTCCTGCCAGTACAAACATCAGCGGCAAGCCCAAGGTCACAATCTCATATTATTTGTGTCAGACCAAACATGCATCAAAAAATTCAGCAAACCACATTTCAGATTGCGCTGAATTGAATGTGAAATCAATACTTTTTCCAAACAAAGAATTGTCAAGAGCATGCAAATCACGAATATTAATGCAAACGACTTCATTTGGGGCTTTTGCAAGTGATGAGAGACAAGATTAGAGATACTATAGATTAAAATTGTTTATTGTGCAAAAAATTATTACATGAGCTGAGTAATTATTCCCAATTTGACATGGACTGAATTGGAAGTTGAGACTTTTATGTCAGTGACAAAAGAAATGGGAAGTGTTTTCTCTTCTTTTATAAAACCAAATAAGCCAAAAAAAAAAATTTTTTCTTTGCTTTTGGAAGAAATGAATATTTTTATTCAGCAAGAATGCATTAAATTGATCAAAAGTGGCAGTGAAGACATTTATGCTACAAAGGATTTATTTTTCAAATAAATGCTGTTCTTTTGAACTTTCTCTTCATCAAAGAGTCCCGAATTCATAAAACATGTTTATCATGGTTTCCTCATGGTTTCCAGAATTGGGAAAAAAAGATTGAATTGTTAGATATATAGATATAGAAAAGGTTTGAAATGTAAATTAAAAAGTTGCAGTTAATGGTTTTTTTTTTTTTTTTTTTTTTTTTGTCTTGTGGCGGAGACAAGCTTCCATAATGTTATTTTGTAATATTTAAAAATATTGCTTATTTTATTTATTTTTTACAGTATTTTTGATTAAATAATTTTAGATTTTTGATCTGCTCCTTGGTGAGAAGAAGAAACTTTCTTCAAAATCTTACCAACTGCAAACTTTTGAACAGTGGTTTACATGATTAAATGGTTCATGTAATTTTATTATTATTAGCTCTTAACCTTGTTATTGAATCATCAGTTTCCAGACATTAAAGGAGGACATCCTGATGAACGTCTCTAACTGTCGCACACCTATAGATGCAGGTGTATCCGAGTTCATCTCGTCCACTTTAGCTAAAGGAAGCCATTTGTCTGGACAGCATGTTCACTAGCACACATTTAACCCCTCAATGAAGCGTACACAATCTGTCCAAAACCTTTTAAACGCTGCCATCCGTCACAGTTTCTTCTTTGTTGTAAAGCAATGAACACAGGTGATGAACATCTCCAAATAGTCTAAAATGGAGCTATTGTTCACAGGAAGCTGCCACTTTATTTGAATTAATGTATTGCATGAGCCACATTTGCACTCTTAACCATTTCAGATTTTCTTTCATGTGCTGCATAGTTTTGCATGCATGTAAATGATAAAAATGCATGAGATCAGAAGGCCACTTTTAAGTATTATAAGTGTTTTATATTTTTACTGTAATCATCCCTTTCGTTCATCACTTTAGTTCATTCTACATTTACATTTCATTTTTTAAGTGTAAGTTTTTTATCTAATGTTTGTATTTTATTGCATCTATATTTCAATGACCAAAAATATATGATTTTTAAAATACATTTAAAACATATATATATATAATATTCATAATATATATTCCAAAATAATTTTATAATTCAATTTTACATTTTACATTTTTAATAGTCTTAGTTAACAACACTAGAACTGTAACTCATATTAATTTGTTTTGGGTCATATGTTCTTTATTTTTATTCCTAAGGCCTCAAAGGGCTGTCACTATATTATCTTAGCTGGCATTTCCAGATCAGAATTGGGCTCTTACATTGAAAGCTAACACTTGTGTGGTGTTCATGTTTAAAAGTCTTTCATTTATAACAAGAACCAAATTAGCATAAACATCTGTGAGTTTGTTTGTAAGTAAACTTATTCACAGAAATGGTGTCATTTCTTTCTCCAGGAGTGCTAGTATATCCAGTTCCCAGCATGCATTGCATCTCGACCTCCCCTCTCTTGACGTGCAGTAAAGTATGTTTATGTCTGTAAAAACACCACTGAAATTAAGGCAGAATACAAATCTTAAGTCAGCAAAGAATTGGATCGTCAACAAAGCCGCTAAAATCAAACATTCAACGTTGTGAAAAGTCTGACATGCATAAAATGCATTGGAAAGAAACATCCAAAAGAAACATTCTCCTGATAGACTGGGAAACGTGAAGAAATCCCCCCCAAAAGGCATTTCACCTGCTGTCTGTGGGAAACCTCCTGCGGTACGTTCAGTTAGCGAATGTGTTTGCCAAGTAAAGCCATGAGTCATGAAGCCAGAGCAGAGCACTGGGATGTTAAACACATGGGCTGTTTCCTGCTGAGTCACAGCGCTCGTTTAGTCATTACGCTGTGATTAGCTGCGCTGCTAAATGGATAAGTGAGTAGCAGTAGCAGGCATCCGAGCGGAAACGTCAGGTCGAAAGAAGGGTATAAATGTGCTCGTGGAGGCACGTTCACTCTGTGCTGTACTTCAGTTTCACAGCTGTGGTTGTTTTCAGTGAAAAGATGATTTGTGTTAGTAGTTGCACAATAGTAGTACACTAAAAAATGAAAACAATTTTCACTTATTGATAGTAAATTTTACAAACAATTGCAAAGAAACGGCAAGTAACACACTGAAATAAACGTGAAATTTTGAAGTAGAAAGACTGAAATAGTATCTTTTTGGTACAATGTACTTTAATATATATATATATATATATTTTACAGTATTAAAAAAAGGTGGGTAAACTGTAAACCTCAGTTTAGTGAAAACGACTGAATCTATTCAAACTTACATGAATAGGTTTTTAAAAGGTTAACTATGAATCCCCCTAAATCCTCTTTTATAGTCTTATTGAATTAGATCAGATTGACTCTGATTTGACTGCAGCTGCAAAGCATGCTGGGTAACCAGCAGTGCCATAGTACATGAATGATTTTTATTGAGTCAAAAGGGACTTTTACTTTGGAAAGAAAAAAAAGGCAAAAAAAAATGTAAAAATGTGCAAAAAAATAAATAATTTGTAAACAATAATAATACGTTGAATAAATGCTATTTTGTCCCTCAAAAGTTGCGAAAACTTGAAAAAAACAACAACCTTGTTATAAAGTGGTTTTGAGTATTGTGATCACAACATTTGATCAAATGCACTAAACATAATGTGCTTCTAAATTATTTTGTTTAACCTTTATTTAACCAGAAAAGACTCTCTGAGATTAAAAATCTCTTTCACAGGAGTGTCCTGCTCAAAATGGACATCAATACAATCAGTTTCATCACGAATTTACAAAACAAAGACAAACTAAGACCACTTAAAACAATTACATATCAATTACAAATACAATTACAAAATTAAGAGAGAGAGAGAGAGAGAGATAGATAGATAGATAGACTATTTTAAAGAAGTATTTGCATTTGTGCATGTCCAGATTTAATTGTTTTAAGAAGTACTTAAATTTATGTTTAAATGTACTTAAAATGTAATTAAAACATGATATTTTATTTGTATCCATGAGTTTTAATTTCCCCACTTATTTTACCTCAAAACAACAGTGAAATATCACTTTAAATGACCATGAGGAGGAAGTGACATCATCAAAGACGTCATGTGCAAACAATAGTAATTTCTACTCTCATTTAACATTCAAAATGTGTTGTTTTTCTCATCACGATTCATCAAGCACATATCCACAACATTACATAAGTGTTTATGAGTGTTTGGTAAGCCATTACTGCTAATACTACTACTACTACTGATTTGAACACTTACTGTGTTAAACTTCAGTGAAATATAACATAATATAACACATCCAGAATATCCCAAAATATTATTTTTGTATTATTTACCTTAAAATGGAAAAGTATACTTTATCTGATACGTTGTTAAAAAAATTGTAAGAAAATTTCAGAAAAGGCACCTGTTTAATTGAATTAAACTAAATGTTTGCAATAAATTTGTTATTGAGGCAAAACCTGGGAAACTCTAGTTGGTTAATAAATATTTATCATCTGTTGAAAACACTTGTAAAAGTAACAGATTTTGTTTGTTAAATCTGTCTCAGATTTAGTGTGTCTCTCAAGCATGGGTCCGGTCCGGTTTGTGTTTATTTCCCCCAGTCACTGGCCCGTTTAAGTCCAGCCGTATCACAGCAACAGACTCGACTCCAGCTGCCGGGCCGGTGGTGTGGAGCGTCCTCAAACACAGTGAGCTTTCCACTCCGCAAACCAAACACAAGAGCCCAGTATACAGCCGCTCCGCCAGAGAGAAGTGTCCTGCGTGATGTAAAGACAGAAATCTCCAAGAAAAACCAAGTGGACAGTGGTCAGTCTGAACCCAGCTGACTTCTGAATGTTGTCCCATGTTTTAAAAATGTGTTTTTCCCCCCATTTTAGAATTTTGCTGACATTATGGTAATGTTAGTTTTGAATGTTCTCTGAACGTTCTGAAACAAATAGTAACATTAAAAAAATGTTACAGGGCTCCAGACTGCGACCAAATGGTTGCATTTTGTGAAAAAAAATCCGCCGGTGCAACTAAATTTTGTGAGCGGTTGCATGGTTTGACCACCAACTCATAAGCACTGCCATTTCTGTTGCATTTGAGAAACATAAAACGGCAAACGAAACAAAAGCGTAACGCAACCACACTACTCGTTTGAGTAGCGCAGACCGTTTATCAGTTCGGATCAATAATTGAGCGCAGCGCAACGCAAGCAAACTTGCCTGAACTCTTACTCGAGAAAGTTGATCTCGCGACACTGTTACTGCACAGATCCAGTGAGAAGTGTTTGAATTCACCGCAAAATGAATAAGGTTGCTGCGAGATCTAGTGAGAAGCATTCAAATTCTGCACATAATTCTCTGTCATAAACAGATCAAACAGCGCTGACATAGAAAACCAGAAGCAGTAATGCTAACTGCAACCATGGTGTCGTGGCAGAAAGAGTCGAATGTTGTTGCATTAGGCCATTAATTTCAGGGTTTGTACAACCTTTTGAGAAAGAAATTCAAGCACTTCTCAATGACATTCAAGCATTTCACATAACTGTTTCCAGCACTTTAAAGCTCTAAAAATGATCAAATTTAAATGTTAATTTTAATGGAATGACCAAAATGTACTTTGTGGTAAACAAACACTTAAAATAAAAAAAGACATCAAATTACAACTACAAAAACAAACTTTTCTTCAATTTGCGACTGAATCACACAAGTAAAGAGAAGTTGTTGGTCAGTTCTGTAATACTATAGAAGAATAATGGTACTTTAAATAAGAGTAGAATATATACATTTTCCATATAAAATTAGATTTTCCACAAATTGCTTTGTTAATAAAAGTACAATTTGTATGCTTCCCAACTCAAGCTCAGTGCTTTACTGTCAAATGTGCATTTCCGACAAATAAACGTATCTTATTATCACTTATCACTTATTACCGCAAAACAATAGTTATTTTATGATTAAATTAATTATCTTTATTTTTAATACCTCCACACACCACCCCCAGTGCTACCAAATCTGCTTCTGGCGCCACCATCTGTAGAATTGCTCTCAAATGTTAGTCTAGAGCCCTCTAAAATGTTTTAGAAATAAAGTGTTCCATATACAATGTACAAATAACAATTTTGTGCTAATGTTTTAAGAATATTATTACAGACCAGATAACTCCCTAGATAACAAAAATATGTTCTAAAAACTTTTTTTTCTAATGTTTCTATCAAGTTATGAAAACGTTACTTCTGAATGTCGACCAATTCTTTTTAAAAAAGGTTTAAAAGTTTTTTCTTGGTTATGCGAATATTAAAAGAACTTTTCCATTTTAGAATTTTGCAGACATTATGGGAATGTTAGATTTGAATGTTCTCTGAACGTTCTGAAACAAATAGCGTTCTCTTGTAATAAACAGAATGTTATCGTCCATTGGTGTGGATGCTTTATTTATCGTCATCTTTATAATTATCGTTCTTAATGTGAACAAGCGATTTAAAGGAAAACGCCACCGTTTTTCCATATTCCAATATGTTCTTCCCTCAACTTAGACGAGTTGATATGTACCTCTCCCGTCTCAGTCCGTGCACTTAATCGCTCTAGCGCGCGGCACCACTATGCTAGCGTTTAGCTTAGCACCATTCATTTCTTAGGATCCAAACTGGGATAAATTTAGAAGCCACCAAACACTTCCATGTTTTCCCTATTTAAAGACGTTTACATGAGTAGTTACACGAGTAAGTATGGCGACACAAAATAAAACGTGGCGATTTTCTAAGCGGATAAAAATGATAACTATAATGTGTGGCGGAAGAGCACTTTGCAGCACTTCGACCTCGGCGCAGTAATATCATCACTCCTGAAAACTCTCCCTCTCCCTCTTCCGTCAATACAACCAACGTGGCCTGCACTATCACTATCAGTAGCATAGTGGTGCCGCGCGCTAGAGCGATTAAGTGCACGGACTGAGACGGGAGAGGTACATATCAACTCGTCTAAGTTGAGGGAAGAACATATTGGAATATGGAAAAACGGTGGCATTTTCCTTTAAGGCCTGTTCAGACCAAGGACGATAACTATAATGATAAAGTTTTAAAAATCACTGTAAATATGATGCTAATAGCGTAAACTGGCCTTAATTCTTGATTAAATGAATATTAGGAATTTTTGTTGATCATATCTTTCTTCTTGTTAGTTCCCAAAAATATGACATTCCCAACACATTTCACTTCTGTACTTTGATGTATGTTGAGTCAATTATCCGACTCGATTTTACCCATCAGGATTTTCTTTTTTAAAAGACTTTTTTTTAAGTTAATTGTGACTTTTTATCTCACAAATCAGACTTTTTTTACATTGTGAGAGATGAACTGAGAATTGCAAGAATAAAAATCCTAAGTGTGAGATAAAAAAGTTGCAGTTAACTTAAGCTTAAAGCTTTTTTATCCCATGGTGGGTTTATCCCAGTTTACTGTAATTTAATGCCAACGTAATAAAACACAAAGAATAGTGTTAAAAATATTCATTTAAAAAAAATAAAGTAACTTTGCTAGATTTAAAGTGTTAAAGGAATAGTGCATAGGTTTCTGTCTTATGTTAAACACAAAGGAAGATATTTTGAAGAATTTTGAACAACCAAACGGTTGTTGGTCCCCACTGACTTCCATAGTAGAGAAAGAAATACTATAGAAGTCAATGGGACCATCAACCGTTTGATTACCAGCATTCTTCAAAATATCTTCTTTCGTGTTCAACATAAGAAAGAAACTTATACAGGTTTGGAACGACATAAGGGAGAGTAAATGAAAACAAAATTACAATTTTGGGTAAACTATCCCTTTAATAACTGTGGAAACACAACATAACAGTCTGTGAAAAGGGTTCATTTTGCATTGTTGCACCAGGACGCCCCGCCCACACCCAAAGCTCATTGGACCAAAATCCTGCTTTTTATGAATATTAATCATCAAACTTGGAGAAGCAGTATTGATTTGTTTCTGAGCTTTTTTGACTTAAGCCAATAAGCAGACACCTAGAAACCACATGGTATTGATGAATACTGATAATTAATGAACTTTGCCACATTTTGAATCAACGTTCAATTGACTTGAGATGAATAATGCCACTATTGTTTATTGTAATCTTTTGTCTTTTCTCTTCTAGGTATCCAGGACGAGGGCTTTGAAAGCATGTCCTGCGGGACGGGCGGTGCTGGCATGCACAGGTGCGCACCTTAATTACACAAGTCACCTCACTCAGGTTAGATATTAGCCCATATCAAACAGCCCATTGAAAAGAGACTGAGATCAAAACGACAGCCGCGTGTGTGCGCCGCTATGGCAGTTTTGATTAAGTATCATACATGCATTGATCTCCCAGATTAAAGACAGGAAGTTACAATGGCAGTTTGTTATACCAAGTTTGAAGCCCTGCCAGAGAGTGAGTCACCCGAGAGTCCGGCTCACCTCGGCAACCGGCTCAATGCGGCCTGTTTGACGGCGCTTTAGATGAATACGGTGCCTGGGTAGGGTCATAGAGTCGAGATGAACTTTACTCTAGTCAAAGCCGTCTCCTGCAAACAACATCTATCAGAGAGAACTGTGGGAATGTGCTTTCGAAGGTGCAGATTGAGAGAAAACCATCTTTCAGTGTGATTACATGTGGTGAACTCCAAGATAAACTTGAGATGAGGGATGAGATGCCAAGCTATATTGTTAATGCAGTAGCGGTTAAAGGGCACGATGTGGGAAGTATTTTAATATGGCATCTTATATTTACATATTCTGCCATTTTTACAGGATTTATTGGCCTGTAGATTAAAGAATTACGTAATATTATAGTAAATTTGCCATTTTATTATTTTCTTTTAATATTTTGATATAGCTTTATTTTTATTTCCATTTTAGTTAGTAATTTCAGTACTTCAAACTTAAAATTTAAATTTTTCATCATCATTTTCATCAGACTAAGAAATCACAATTATTTCAGTATAATTTATATAATATTATAGTATTTTTAATTAGCTATAATTATATAATATTTTGAACTAGCTTAAATTTTTGCCATTTTTAGTTTTTTAATTATTGTTTTAGTAATTTTATGTACTTTTGTAATTTTTATTAGATTTTTTACATTTCTATTTATCTCCTTCAGCTTAAAATTGTTCATTGATTTTTTTTTTTTCTTATAAAAAATCCAAGGTTTTTGTAAAATGTATATATTATAGTATTTTTTTAATATTTTTAATTAGCTTTACATTTTGTATTTTTTTTTTTTAGTTTCTGTGATTTTGTTACGTAATATTGTCATTTTTATTAGTTATTTTTTATGTAGCTTAATTTTTTTTTTGCACTTTCAGCTTTAGTAATTCCAGTACTTCAGTTTAATAATAATAAAAAAAAAAGATTTCATGACCTTGTCATTTTGGTAATGTTTATATGCAATTTTAGTACTAAATTAATATTTTGAATTAGTTTTTATATTTTTATTTTTAGTTTACATTTGAGTAATTTTGTTGTCATTTTTTGATTTTGGCATTTGTATTATTATTATCATCATCATCTTTTTTGTAATATTTCTTTATGGCTTTATTAAATTTTTATTTTAGTTTTAGTAATTTTAGTATTTCTACTTAAGCCCATTTATTTCATTTAGTGGCCAAGGCAACATTTAAGTTTTTTAAGTTTTTCATTTCATTTATTTTATTTTACTTAAGCTTTATTTCAGTTACTGAAAACTGTTTTTAATGGTTTTAGTTTTAATTAACAGTAACGACCAAATCACGATCTGGAGTTTGTCATATTGGAAACCGCCTTCTAGACATGTTTGCAAAGCACAGATCTGGAACATTTGCATTTGAAAACTGTAAAGGTTTTGTGGTCAATCTGCAGTGCATCTGTGTCCTGACAGGGGTCTGTATGCAAATATGATTTGACATTGCCACCGTTTGACCGTTTTGGAAGCTCTCTAATGTGTCACGGACCACTGCTTTGCCCAAGAAGAAGGAAAAGTGAGAGTGTTTCCATCTCTTGTGTGCCCCCACAAACACACACACACACACACACACACACACACACACACACATGCACATTGTATCATGGAAATCCCACAGATTACAGGCCACTGTTCACATAATTGCTATTCCACAAACCAGAGCGTAATCACCGTTTCCTGCGTGACGAGTCGCTGCCGCTGCACCCAGGAACGTCTTTATAGAGTCATATGGACGCCCCGCTGAAAACACTAAGTTTGAGATGGCAGGTGTCATAGAACTGGTTTTGCAAAGCTCATTTTTTAGGGAAGAGCATGATTTTATTAACACGAGATGACAGACGTGTCCTCACATAGCCATTTTTACATTAAGGTCACAAGCATAACCTGAAAGTATGCAAATGTGTTTAATATGCACTCCTGTTTAAAACTTTGGTGTCAGTAAGATTTTTTTTAAAGAAATTAATACTTTTATTCAGCAAGGATGCATTAAATTGATCAAATGTGACAGGGTATGATTAGAGTATATCAGAATGATTTCTTAAGGATCATGTGACAATGAAGACTGGAGTAATGATGCTGAAAATTCAGCTTTGCATCACAGAAATAAATTATATTTTACTATATATTCACATAGAATAGAGTTGTTTGAAATGTAATTAATATTTCATAATTTTTGATCAAATAAGCGCTGCCTTGGAAGCAGAAGAGACTTTACGTTGAAACATTGAAAAACAACAAAAATCACAATGATTTCAAACTTTTGAATGGTAAATTATATCATTTTAAACATATTCATTAAGTGTACCTTTTTAATGAGGAAAAATTAAAAACCCATTCATAGATTGATTCCCACAGATTATTAGTAAAATGTTCCTCTTTGTCTCTTTAAAAACATTGATCGGTTTGTTTGACCAGCCTGACACCGGAGTTCGGGGCGGGGCTATCTGTTTGTCTGACCAATGGCAAGGGCAGAATGATTTCTAAATCTTTTTAGTGGTGCTGAAATCACAAGTAAGTGCTCAGATGTAGGTCAGTGTTACTCAGATGTATTCAATTTAGAATCACATTTGAAAGCAGGAAAAGTACATTTCTAAAGTTTTCTTCTGGCTGACAGTGCAGATGTGTCCGTCTAAAAGGAATGGCTCTTTACCTTTCTTTTGCCCTCTGGAGCTCCAAACAGCCAAATGCAGGCCGACAGGAGGTGATAACCCGTCCTGATAATCACGGCAGCTTTGACTGATGTGTTCATTTGATGGATAGGGATTTGGAAGGGAGGAATGGAGAGATGGAGAGATGATAGGGGAGGATTTTTAGAGGATGAGGGTTTGGTCAAGTTAGAGACACGAGGAGGAAATAGGAAGATGTGAAGAGGAAAAATACTGACTAAGATGTGGATGTCATGATACCATAGAGGAATCGTAAAAGTTTTCATCAGCATGTCTGACTTTCTTTTTCTGTTAAGATTTTGGGACTTTTTTTATTTCAACTATGTATGATGGATAGATGAAAATTTAAACCATTATTGAATCTTTTTCTCAGCCATAGTTTCTTTGCCATAGTACTCTATTTATTTATTTATTTATTTAAGAATGGTATTTTAATGTACTATTAGCCTATATTTATATCTTATACGCACTATATTTTTATTTGTTATTCTCATTCCTGAATTTTTAACTTTTGGTCATGTGACAGGCAAGAACCATTTTATTATTTTTTTAACCTATTATTATTATTATTATTATTTACATTTACATTTATATTTATGCATTTAGCAGACGCTTTTATCCAAAGCGACTTACATTGCATTTTAAGTTACAGTTTTAAATTTTATCAGCTCTTGCTTTCCCTGGGAATCGAACCCATGATATTGGCGTTGCTAGCACCATGCTCTACCATTTGAGCTACAGGAAAGCCTAAAATAATATTATTATTATTATTATTTTAAAAATACTATTATTTAAATTTTTTAATCCACTTCTGGGTATTTCCTTTTTTTTGTATCATTTTTAATCATTGTATTATTATTTTCAATTTATTATTATTATTATTATTATTTACTATTATATTTTTTAATTATTTTTTTTATTATATTATATTAGATTTTATTTTGTAATATATAAAGTTTGTTCATGTGACAGGCAAGAACCCAATGCATTTAGCAGCACTGAAGCTTGTTGTATGAGCGGCATATTTGAATATTTGTGGCTGCTAATAGGATTTGTATTTGCATTTTAAGGTTTAAAAACCACAGTATTACCATGGCACCTAGATACCACCCCAAGCGTGTGTGTGTGTATGTGTGTGAGAGAGAGAGAGAGAGAGAGAGAGAGAGACAGAGGGTCAAGCCAATAATATTCTCCAGTCCTGTTTGAGATTAGATTCCAGGCATTCTGTAGGAACCTCCCACAACGTGATCAATCTCTCAGACACACACACACACATCTCTGTCCATCCTTAAAAAAGTAAAATGTGCCCCCTGGACTGATCTCCATTGAGACACTGTAAACACAGAAGATGCATCCATCCATCAGAGATTTCACACTAAGATGAATGGATGAATGGATGGATGGATGAAGATAAATGAAGGTCCGGGCTGGTAATGGTCAGGTTGTATGTTAGGGTGTTGCTGTGCAGTTGCTGGGTTGTTAGATGGTTGTTTAGGATGTGCTAGGTGGTTTCCATAGTGTTGTTATATACATAGAACAAACGTGTTCTATGAGTTTTTAGTACAGTGTATTAGATTGCTAAAATGTTGCTGTGAGGTACTAGGTGGTTTCCAGGGTGTTGCTATGCACTTTCTAAGGTGTTCCTGAGAATTTTGTACATTGTTGAATGGCTGCTAGGGTGTTGCTCTGTGGTTGTTAGTAGAGGTCCACATATTGATCAGTTTTGCCGATTAATCGGCACCGATAGTTGATTGCTGGAACTATCGGCTATCGCCAAAAATCCCTGCGATAGTTTTCTGTGTTGTTTCCGTTGGAGCAGCTGAGAAGGGTCCGCTGTCATTATACAGTGTGAGAGCAGCCTCCAGAGGTGAATCACTGACACCTCGTGCTGTTTGTTTTGACCGCACAGAGCGGGAAACTTCTGAAGTGGATTTAAATGCAGCTGAAAGAAAATCCTGCCGCGCCACAGAGCGCCATTCACATAGTTTTCCATTAAATTACATTATATTTGTCCCAAATCATTGTTAATGCACATAATTACTTCGCCCTAGGCTGTAAAATTGTGTATTGTGCATTTTTCAACAAAACGTTTGTCTTTCTGTGGCTCTAATACAGTCTGTATGCTTTATATAGCGAGCTGTAATATATAGATGTAATATATATGTAATATTTCTCTTTCTTTTTATTTAAACACCAAATTACAAACTCATCTATGCCACTTTGTTCATTCTTGAAGTAAGCTTTTGTCCATTTGGTGATCAAATAAACAGTTTTAGACCGCCGCTTGAATTGAATGCGATGTGTCCGGTGTGTGTGATAGCTGATACCTGTGAGTTCCCCTAAATGCAGCACTGCTCTTTTACCCGGTGTGTGACTAACATATTTAGTTATTTTGATTAGATAATCATCAAGTGTTCTAAAATAGAAGCAAATAAAGTGTGAGATTACACATACAATATCCATATGTATGTCATTTCAATGCTATGGCTTTTGTATAGATATTTAAAGATAGCCATCTTCAAGCTTGACTGTTGAAATGAAATGGTAACACTTTACAATAAGAGCGCATTTCTAACATTAGATTAGATTACAAGATACATTTACATTTAGTCATTTAGCAGAGGCTTTTATCCAAAGTGACTTACAAATGAGGACAATGGAAGCAATCAAAATCACCAAAAGAGCAATGATATGCAAGTGCTATAACAAGTCTCAGCTTAAGACACGTAGCAAGTTTTTTATTATTATTATTTTTTTAATTATATAATAAATAAAAAGAAAACAAATAGAAAAGAATAGAGCAGGGTAGTGTTAGAGGCCTTAATACAAGATTAATGAAAGCTGTAGAAGCTTTGTTCCTTGTTAGAGTGTGTTAATTTCAACATTTACTATTCCTAATACATTTTTAACTTTAGTTTTAAATTAAATTTAGTTTTAAGATTTAAATTATGTTTGTTAACATTAGTTAATGAACTATGAGCTAACTTTAATGATCAATTTGATAATTAAACATTTTATTCATTTACAAATTATGGTTCAGTAGTTTTTTTTTTTTTTTTTTTTAATAGTAAAGCACTATTTTAGTTTTCGTTCAGTATCCATTGTAAAAACTATCTGTTGATTAATTGTATCGGCCAGTATGGTCCAACCTGGCTATCGGTTGACCTCTAGTTGTCAGTAGGGCTGTGTTCAATACAGCGTTAAGACGATGTAATGTCACAGGTACCTGAAGATACAGATATCGGTTTATGTATCGATATCACGGCATGTTTGCAGCAGTGGACTGTACTTACTTTGAATACAAGAACAGCATTTAAAAAGGAGTAGAAAAGTGGAAGGTTTCTAAAAAATAATGAACAGAGTATAATATATAGGCTACAACAAGGTTTAATCTGGCCGCAGAGGAAGTCAGCCGGGTATCAGTTGCCTGATATAAAGAGATATAATCCCTGAAACAGAGCTTCACACTTGCGCAATACGGAAATATCTGCTTAATGTATTACTTATTTTTGTCAACCTGGCAACCATGAGTATGCGGTCTCTCTCCACTCTGCATAAAAGTGCTGGCTTTCTGAAAACACTGGTAAGGTTGCAGTTTAGTGATCTCCACTTTGATATTCTTTTCTCAGAAAAGCGTAATTCATCAAGTCTTCATTTGCGAGAGAGAGAGAGAGAGAGAGAGAGAGAGGCTGTGTATGTATGAATTACCTCTGTATTGGCCATGTATTAGCAGTGAAGCTGTGGCTTTAATTGCTTTAGAAACAATGATATTACCAGCTCCTCGTTGAGAAAGATAATGTAGCTCTTCAGCTATTAAGCTATTTTATAGTAAAATTGCTGGGCAGCGCTGAGAAGTTTCTGTGCTGCTGAATGTTTGTGTGTGCACGCAGCGCGATCTGTGTGAGTGACTGAATGTGTGCGCGTGAGATACGGTGAAGATTAGGTTAGCATTAGTTCATAACACTTCTGATTTTTTTTTAAACGTAGACAGTGTTCATTTGTGCAATGATAACCTACCAGCAATGTAAAGATGATTTTATTAATATATTAGAATGAGTACATTGCATTATAAATTTATTAGAATGAGTATGGGCTTAAAACAAGATGCAAACAATCAGAATATTGTACCTGGTGGGAAATGCCCAATGTTAACATGAAACATATGCCTTTACCTTGTTATACTGTGGTACAGTTATGGAGGCCCTTCGTAATGCAGAGGTTAACTGCCTGCTCTGACAATAGTTAGAAATGGCCCTATGGTATGCAATGTTTAATTACCAGCAGTTTTACTAAATTCTGCTGAGGTGAAATTCAGTGCAGTCCTGTATCATGATATGTATCGTATCGTGGCCTCTGTATCAGGATAGGTATTGTATCGTGAATGATCACACTAAGTATGTTTGACTCATCAACCACCACTAAATATCATCACTGTGGATTCTGAAGGTTTCATTAACAATCAATTTGAGTTTGTTAAACAGAATAAGGTATAGAGGTAATGAGGTAAGAGTCAAACCCAACACTGACATCTAGTGTCTCTGGTCTCATCAGCACCACTAATAAATCTCCACATCAAATCCCACAGATGCTCACTGAAGAAGGGGGTTGGACACTTTTCACTTGGACCAATAAGAAACCACATAGTAACGTCCTGGCAACCACTCACAACATGGCAACCAGTTTTGCCCAGGCAAGTAAATTTATTTGCAGTCTGAACGTCTCGTTCGTTCTTCTTCTCCACACTCTTCGCTCCTGCTTTCCCACACACACACACACACCGCGTCCCAGTGGAAACGAGACTGATAATAATCTCTGTAAATTCCAGCTCCGCTCAGAGGTGCAGAAAGGAGCGACACGCCACATAAACAGCCAGAAACTGCGAGGAAAACACGCTTTCGCACGCCTCATGTAGGGCTGTCAAGCCGGGGCAGATCGCAGGTATGTGAAGGGCCTTCAGCAGGATGATGGTTAGAGAGGGTGCGGAGAGGACAGATCTGACGTGCGTGAGTTATTGCGACAGAATACAGCTTCATTAACATAAAACGGAGGCTCAGACAGACACATGCGACGACAGTCCAGACAGGGCTCCAGGAAGACTGAATTCTTGACGCTTTTGTGGATTTCTTTGAAAAAAAAGCCACAATGCTAGATTTACATTGTTTGATGCATTTAACACATTTAAAAATATGAAATGTTATTGTGGTGTGGTCGCAGCTCATGTGGTAATTGATATTGCATGTATCATTATTCAGACCAGTGGGGAAAATGCTTAAAAGAATTAGATTAGTTATGCATTTAATTAGGAGTTGAAGGAGACATGTTTGAGTTCACTTTGAGATCGTTGACTTTGGGGAGCTAGGCACAGTTTGAGATCTGTTTTGAAACTCTTGAGTCATATGTTTGATTATTTTTCCTCTTTTAGGGTGTATTCACACCTGTCTTGTTTGGTTCGATTGAACTCAAGTTCGTTTCCTCCATTGGTGAGGATCTTTTGGGCAGGTGTGAATACAGCAATCGCACTCGGGTGCGGACCAAACAACTGTACCAAGACCCAGCTGAAGAAGTGGTCTCGGTCCGCTTCCAAACTAACTCTGATATGGTTGAATGGATGACCTTAAGCACACAAGTGATTTAGTTTACAGTTTCTGGTTCACTTGCAAAAAGGGCAGTGTGAAAGCGAACCGCACCAAACAAAAAAAAATCAACATTGTATTTGGTCTGGACCAAAGCAAGTGAACTAGTGGACTAGTAGGAGAGTTCTCCTTTGTGATTTTTCTTTCCTATGCTTATATTTGTGCATGTTGTGCTCACCAAACTCAGAAATGGAAAGGTTTATTTTTTTAGGATGCTAACGAATCTTATTCTCATAACTTTAAATGCAGTGTATATATATATATATAATTAGGGGTGTAACGGTACACAGATGTCATGGTTCGGTACGGCGGCTACATAGCGGCGGCTCTTCCTCTTCTTCCGGTTCGGGGGCCCGACGGCCGTAAAACGGGTGCGGCTTTCGGACTCTGGTGGCGCGGAAATCCCTCGCGCTCCCTTCCTGGACCCACGAGGACACCAGCGTACGGGGGATTCCAGAGGAGAGGCGCAGCCGGCATATAACGGGCGGTATGAGGCTCCATTCACTTCAGGTGTGTGCCTCACAACGCCGCCAACCTGGCTGTTTCAGCGCCCCTCCTCTCTCACAACACTCCCGTCGGGAGCCTGGTGAAGGGCGGCGGTTAAGGGACGGGGAGTGCTGATAATTAGGGGGGGAGGCAGCTATGCACAATATATATATATATATATATATATATATAATTAGGGGTGTAACGGTACACAGATGTCATGGTTCGGTACGTACCTCGGTTCGGGGGTCACGGACTCGATACGATTTCGGTACAACAACAAAAATACAACAAATCTACTATGCTAGGTTTCTTTTCATTTATTTTGAACAGACAGTAGTACAATTTTTTTTTTAAATCCACCTAGATGTGAAAATACTAAATATTATATT
The DNA here is from genome assembly GCA_027422415.1 of Schizothorax lantsangensis. NCBI lineage: Eukaryota > Metazoa > Chordata > Actinopteri > Cypriniformes > Cyprinidae > Schizothorax > Schizothorax lantsangensis. The sequence continues at coordinate 25,862,181 of CM049854.1, forward strand.
AAATTATAATGTTATAGGCATATATATAAAATCTGCAGTACATATGTACATACAAGGAATAAATACTTGAAATATATTTGATTTAGTTAACAGATAAAAAAGGGTAAAATAACAGTGTGACACGTAATATAGCCTATATATGCTGAGTTTCAGTTCATTTTTGTGACACACTTAATTTGTTCACAGAAAGGAAACTCAAATGGCAGAAAGCGACATCCTATTTGTTTTCTTTATTTTACAAAAGCACAATGTTTTGTCTTCATTGTGAGTGTACACAAATAAAAGTAGACCTTTTACAGTGATGCATTGTTAATAAGACAATAAATGCAGAGTGTTTTAAGTTGATTCTGCTGGTGTAAGGAAACAGTTGAAGTGATTGCGCGCACACACACACAAAACATAACTTCCAGCATTGCTAACAGCGCAGTTGGTACTTTATCAAAATAAAATACAGTGAATCAAAGATCAGCACACCCGCCTCTGTGTCACTGTTGGAACACGACTGAAGTACAAAACCTATAATTTACATAATAATAATAGTTTTGCATTCAGATACATCGCAAATATGGAAATATTATGGAATATTTGGATTTGTGTCAAATGAGAGAGGTAGGATACACGAGCACAAAGCCCCATTTCGCAAATAGTTGAGTGCGCAAGCCTTTAAAGTATACTCCTTTGTCAGTGAGAGACTTGTTCAGAATCAGCACATGGTCACTGTCTAGTGGGCTTTGTTTTCAAGTGCGCAACTCATGACATTCGCCTGTTCTTCTGCTGGTAGTTATCAAACAGTGTTGCATTACTGTGGGCACCCCCTTCTGGATTGGGGGTGAATTGCCTGTATTCGTTGTAAGGCCTCATGCACCGAACCGAGATGTCCGTACTGTGACGGTTCGGTACGAATACATGTATCGTTACACCTCTAATATATATATATATATATATATATATATATATATATATATATATATATATATATATATATATATATATATATATGTGTGTGTGTTGTATTATGCTGAAAATTATCATTGTATTACTGTAAATTTAATCATTTAATACTATTAAATTAAAAATTACATTTAAAATTGTATTTAATTTTAATTAATAAATAATTAAGGTTATTTATTTATTTTTAATTTATGTATTTATTAAAATTAAAATTAGCACATTTTGTGTAAATATTAGGGGTGTATTTGTACCGAACCGTTTTGGTACGGGCCTTTCGTTTCGGTATTTTTTTTTTTCAGGAAATTCAAATAATAAATGCATAAATTTATTATTTGAATTAATACTATTTAATTAAATACATAAATTAAATAGCTTTCCTGTAGCTCAAATAGTAGAGCATGGCACTAGCAACGCCAAGATCATGGGTTCGATTCCCAGGGAAAGCAAGAGCTGATAAAATGTAAAACTGTAACTTGAATGTAATGTAAGTCGCTTTGGATAAAAGCGTCTGCTAAATGCATAAATGTAAATGTAAATGCCGTTTTGACAGTCTTTGATGTGGGATGACAGATCACTGTATAAACGCCTTGGAGAGCCGCTTCTGGGACAGTTCAGAAACGTGCTGGTATAAACCTAACACGAGCATTGACTCGAGCGGCCGCGAACAGCTCCGGATCCCGTGTCTGAGCCGTGACGCGCCGCAGACTTGTTCAGTGATGGCAGACCTGAGCGCGAGTGAACGCGATCATTCCTTCCTCTTTACTACTAGTTTTAACACGAATAAACATGGCTGAACATCTCATGCCTCATGTAATTGCTCAATCAGTGTTTCAACCGCAGAAAGACATCAATAAAACAGCATGGAAATAAAATGTCACATAGCATTTCATTTAGCCTACCTCAGCAAGTCATCAGTGGTCCACAGCTCACTAGTTCACTAGAAAAATGAAGTCTAGTGAGGAGCATTTCACGAAATATTACACCATATAGCTACTACTCATCATTATATTTTACTAAACCTGTTAGTCTTAATTATTTCATTTATGTTTAAATTAATCTGTTATGAAACATGCTATGACCTATGATAGCCAGTGTGTAATTGAATATATTTTAACAAATAGCCTAGAAATTTTATTATTTATAAGTTAATTTAAAAACTGCATTATTTGCAATTTACATGTTTGCATACAATTTTTTTTAAATTTGAGTGTTGATCATCTATTTAAAAATAAATAGTAATTAAATTTAAGTTTGGGTTAAGTTGTTAGGCCTAATTGTAACCTTATATTGTAAAAGGGCTCCCTATAGTTTTAAGCATAAGCTGAGGTAGATTGTTATCACTAAGAACGTTTAAACTATAACTGAATGTATTTAAAGAAAGAGCAACTTTCTTCATTTAAAAAATAAAAAAAAAAGTTTAGTTTTTCCCCCTGCTGTACTGAAATCATACCGAACAGTCATATTTGTGTACCGTTACACCCCTAGTAAATATATCATTCTCATAATGCCAAAATGAATGAGGCCCTCCGTTGTCCCTCTGTTGTCCACAACAGTTTTCAAAAGCCTCAAGACTTTACCAATTTTTTATTAATAATTGGATACAATTAAGGATAAGTAGTCTAAAAAATATTTTTTACTCAGTTTCTACTCAAAATATATCAGAGCTTAGCTTAACTAGAAAAGTTATAAAAATGCCCATTTTATTATTTTGCATTACTTTTATTCAAGGACAAAAACCAGTTGTTGAGTGGATGAATAATAATGAGAAATATGTTAATTTTTAGTTGTTTTAGCTAATTTTAAATCTTCTTCAGGCCCTATGTTTGAGAAAAGATGATCTAGGAGAAACAATTGAGATTGAGAGTTCTGGTTCATGATTTTTCCTTCCTCAGGTTATTTTTATGCACGCAGGGCTCAGAAACGTCATCTCGGCCTGTTGCATCATCTCCATTTGTGGAGATTTCCCGTTGATAATCACTGTCGTCTATTTTTACAGCATAAGATGACTTTTCACATTTCCAGGCTGCGTTTCCATAGTTGGTTCCTAGACATCCAAGGGCAGGCCAAAGACAACTGGTCAGAATGAAAACCTGCCGCTATCCCGAATGAGGAACCAAGGCTGCGGTGGGTGATTTATTCCGCTCAACTTATGTCTAATGTCTGTCTGGGCAGATGAGAAAGAACTTAGAACTTCCTTTTTTTAGCATGTGCATGGAGCAGCGACCGTGGTTTGGTTTGGTTTGGTTTGGTGTGGGTACGATCAGCTGCTGTTGGGAAAGGAGGGGCGAGTCGTGTGCCCATGGAGGAGAGACCCGTATAGGAGCGGCGATGTGTTCGTCTAGCCATGAGTCACTCTTTCTGTTTATCTGCAGGCAGCCTCGCAGTCATCGGTCCATAGAAACCATCCGGACACCACGGCAAACGTCTTTTCCCCCATGCGGGCCGCCGCACTCCACTTGAGGAATTCTGTAATGGTGGCTAAGGAAAGACACCTTCCCAAGTGGTTTCCCTCTGGACGTCGTCCCCTAAAATTATGACGACATGCTCCACATCAGCAGCTGATCGGACAGGAACAGGTGCACGCTGAGTTAGCATCTCATTATTTATGCTTGCAGCCAGAGGCGGACAAAGTACACAACTCTATTACTTGAGTGAAAGCACAGATACTGCTGGTCAAATATTACTTCATTACAAGTGAAAGTTGTAAAGATAGATTTTTACTTAAGTAAAAGTACAGAAGTACTTGCATTTAAAAGAACTTAAGTACCAAAAGTGAATTTCCTTTTTTACATCAACACACTTTTTTTTATTGTTTTATTATTGTTGTATATAATGCTTGCAATACCTTATGCCTCTGAAGCAACTTACAATACATTACGCCTACTGAATAATTTGACTAGCTTGTAGTATCTTTGGAGTAAAGAGCTGTTAGAATGTTAAAACTTATAGAAATTAAACAAATAAGTTGACAAAAAAAAATACTTAACACCCCTACCCAACCCCTCAAAAGCAGCATGGTAGTGATCTCACACAGCTCTGACAGTGTGTACACATCTATTTGAAGCCATTCGTCCACATTTGAACAGAGTGGACAGTAAAATTGCTGTAAATACAGACTATTAAGAAAAAAAAATCAAACCTGCTTTAAAACCTATTAACTCAACTGTAGCTGTATAACTTTACAACAGCAACACTTTAACAAAAAAGCAAAACAGCAAGACTTCATTGCTTTGGCGGTACTGTGATGTCACATACAGAATGGTCTGTGCTGCTTTAAGTCAAACACCTACTGTGTTTTGTTAGGAGACGCACAACAGTTCTTCTGTGGCTTTATAGGTAATATTTTCTTTTACACAATTTTGCAAAATCAGACAATATTGTGTCTAATAATATATGCCACAATATTAACTAATTATTGAATTTTTGTAAATAAATCACATTTGCAACTGGTCAGTGTTCAGAAAATGCTGGGAAATCACTTCACCTAAGCCTACAAGAGTGATTACTGATAGAAAAAAAATCACCCACCGACTTTGAAAGGTGCTACAGTAATGATTTCTACTTCGAGGACCTTGATAGAAATGAAGTGGAGTAAAAAGTACGATATTTGTCTTTCAAATATAGTGAAGTTAAAGTCATAAGTTTCCAGAAAAAATAATACTCAAGTAAAGGACAGATACTCAAAGAGTGTACTTAAGTACAATACTCAAGTAAACGTACTGCATTACCAGTTGGGTAAGTTTTTTTTTTTTTTAAGTGTTCCACTACAAATTACTAATTACTTCTTTAAATTTGTAATTTGATTACATTACTGATTACTGCATTTAAAAAGTAATCAGATTACTAATTACTTTACTTTCAAATTTACTTTTCAAGTTATCAAACCTAAAAAATACACTACAAAGAGAAAGTCATAGTTCTTTCATTAATTTAATATTTACTGAAAAATTACATAAGTAATATTTGTATACATTCGTAGTATCAACAACATTTTTTTTTTTTTTTGGTTTTGTAAAATAAAGAAAACAAATAGTGCGCTTTCTGCATTCTCAGTCTCCGTGAATATCTTCCTGAAACGAGTCACTAAAATGAATGAAAATGATATGAGAAATATATCTAAAGAAACCTTGAAGTGTCTGTTTTTAAATGAAGTAAGCCATGTCGAAAACAAATATTCTCTGATAAAATAATCCGTATGAAACCAACGCGAGGTCCAGTCTTTCCCGTCTGAGCTCTCCTATAATGTGATCACACCCACACACATCGCGCGCTATACGATAATCATCCGCGTGAAACCAGGCTTGAGACGCACGAACATGTAAATGTCCACGTCACCTCTGTAAACAAAGAAAGATTCAAGTTCATCTCGGCTACTTTTCGTTTCTGGAAAGAAACGAAAGACGTGCTGTGAGGAATAAGCCTTGAATTTACCTCAGAAGAAGAATGCGATGCGACGCAGCTTAATCCAGCGGAGGATCTCATTCTGATGAGTCCTTTATTTGTACTTACATTAGTGTTACTGTGACATAAACTTGTACATATTCACTTGTTGAACTTTTCCCAAACTATAATGCCAGACTAAAATATGTGAAATCGAGTGCAACATTTTGAAATATGATTTCATTGCATCTAAATGTTGTAGGACTCGTCTGCATTTTAGCTCGCATTCTCCGGTGATTTATTAAAGGGCATACTGACGCACAAAACATGATTTTTAACACTGCATTTGTAACTTAAGTAACGTAATTTTATTGACATTAATAACTGTAATCAAATTACATAAATTTAAAATGTAATGCATTAAAAGTAATTATAATAACTATAATATTATAATTATTATAATAAAGTCATTATAATACAGTAATGCGTTATACCCAACTCTGTGGGGCAGTCGTGGCCTAATGGATAGAGAGTCGGACTTGTAATCCAAAGGTCTCGTGTCTCAGGTCTGGCAGGGATTGTAGGTGGGGGGAGTGAATATCCAGCTCTCTCCACCGTCAATACCACGACTGAGGTGAGACCCTTGAGCAAGGCACCGAACCCCCAACTGCTCCCCGGGCGCTGCAGCATAAATGGCTGCCCACTGCTCCAGGGGGGTGTTCACGGTGTGTGTGTGTTTGTTCACTACTCACTGCTGTGTGTGTGTCCACTTGGATGGATTAAATGCAGAGCACAAATTCCGAGTATGGGTCACCATACTTGGCCACACGTTACGTCCTTTCCTTTCCTTTTCCTTCATTACTGTCCACCTCTGCTTGTAGCACAGAGAATCTCACGAAACCTGTTCTGTTCAGTTAATATTTGACCCCAAAATGAAAACAAGTGAAAAATGCTATAAAAAAAATATCTCATTCTCACTGTAATGGTAGGTAGGTAGGTAGGTGGGTAGATAGATAGATTTTTCAGGACAAAATCATCAGAATTTTTTTTGTTTGTTTATTGCAAATTAAGTTAAATTATAGATTTTTGCATTGTTATCTGGAAATTAAATATACCAAATATGCAAAAATATATTATTTTAAATTGATTATCAGATTAATTAAAAAAAATCATTGAATTACAGTAATTTTCATAATGAGCATTAATAATTAGAAGGGGTTACTTTAATGTCATGATATAAAAATGTCATGATGCCAAAAAAAAAAAAAGACTTGGTTGTCTTTATGCAAAATATTTGTTTATTATTGACGTGAGTGCAACAGGTCTGTAGTCATTAAGTCTAGTGATTTTGGGCTATAGTCAATGAATAGCAGCCTTACATAGTTCCCATTGCTGCTGTCAATGTGTGTGAGGGAAGAGTGCAGGATGTGAGAGATGGCATCATCAGTGGATCTATTGGGGCGATAGGCAAACTGAAGAGGGTCCAAAGGCAAGGCAAGGCAAGGCAAATTTATTTATAGAGCACAAGTTTTACACAACTGTAGTTGATCCAAAGTGCTTTACAATAGAAATAACTGAATTTAAAAGAGAAAGGAAGGGGAGACAACAGAAAATAAAACAAGTATCAAAAACAATTAAAATGTAATTTCATAAAACACCAATTAAACTATTTAAAGTAAATACACAACATCACTCAAATGCTAAAGAGTAAAAATAAGTCTTTAAACTAGATTTAAATGCATCCAATGATGGAGAAGCTCTAATGTTCAAAGGTAGACTGTTCCACAGCTTTGGGGCCACTACTGAGAAAGCTCGATCACCTTTTGTTTTACAACGTGAACGGGGGACAGATAAAAGTAACTGATCACTAGATCTTAAAGACCTAGAAGCTGTATATGGCTTGATGAGGTCACAAATATAATCCGGGGCAGAATTATGCAATGCCTTGTATGCAAAAAGAAGGACCTTAAAGTCGACTCTAAGTTTTATAGGGAGCCAGTGCAATGAGGCAAGGACAGGGGTGATATGATCCCTTTTCTTAGTTCCTGTTAAGAATCTGGCTGCTGCATTTTGAACCATCTGTAATCGAGACAGTGTAGATTGAGGTAGGCCAATGTACAAAGAATTACAGTAATCCAAACGAGAAGAAATTAGTGCATGAATTACTATTTCAAGGTCTTTACAAGAAAGACAGTGTTTCACCTTGGCCACTGATCTGAGATGAAAAAAGCTACTCTTTACAACTGCATTCACATGTTTATCAAATTGGAGAAGAGGATCAAAATGGACTCCAAGATTTTTTGCATGATTGTGTATGTTATTACTTAGAAAACCTAACTGTGTTTTAATGGAATTGTTAGTAGCAGCAGGGCCCAGTAGAAGCACTTCGGTTTTATTTTCATTCAATTGTAAAGAGTTTTTTGTCATCCAGGTCTTGACTTCATTAAGGCATAAAAAAAGATGATCCAATGAAAATTCATTTCCTGGTTTGATTGGAAGATATAGTTGGAGGTCATCAGCGTAACAATGATAATTAATGTTATGTTTCTGGAGTATTGAGCCCAAGGGGAGCATGTAAAGAGAAAACAAAAGAGGGCCAAGAATGGATCCCTGTGGAACACCACAATGGATAGGTGCAGGTGGTGAAGTAAAAGACCCGATATTTACAGAAAAAGTCCTCCCCTTTAAGTATGAGGCGAACCACTCTAAGGCTAGGCCCTGAACCCCAACAACACACTCAAGCCGTTTCAGAAGAATATCGTGGTCAACAGTATCAAATGCGGCACTTAGATCTAAAAGTATCAGGATAGCAGATGACCCAGAATCAATGGACAGCAAAATGTCATTTGTAACCTTCAGCAATGCCGACTCAGTGCTATGCAGTGCTCTAAATCCAGATTGAAACGGGTCTAAAATATTAAAAGTATCAAGGTACGAAGTAAACTGTGAGAGTGCAACTTTTTCCAAAACCTTTGAAATGAATGAGAGTTTAGAGATAGGGCGATAATTGTTATGCACAGTGGGGTCAAGATGAGGGCCTTTCAATAGGGGCTGTACTATAGCATGTTTAAAACTTTCCGGAAATACCCCATTTATTAAAGAGCTGTTTATGAAAGCTAAGAGGGTGGGGCTGATTGTGTCTAAAACCTCTCTAAACAGACCACCAGGCAATACATCGGACTGACAAAATGTAAATTTCATCTGCAAAATTATTTTGAGTAATTGAGATGAAGACACTGGCTGAAAATGTGTAAAGCTACTGGATGAATGAACCAGATGAGAGTGATCTAAGTCAAAAGGAGATAGGTGTGATCTAATATCTTGTATTTTCTGAACAAAAAATTCAGAAAATTGAGTGCATGTCTCAATATTGACATCAGGAACTGAGCAAACAATTGGACTAATAACAGAATGTATGGTTTTGAAGAGAACTTTGGGCCTATTGGCATTTTTTGCAATCAAGTTTGAGAAATATTTAGATTTTGCCTCCCTAACGGAATTTTGATAAACAGTTAAGCAGTTTTTTAAGATTTGGTAGGAGACATGGAGCCCATCCTTTTTCCACCTGCGCTCAGCCCTCCTGCACTCTTGTCTGAGAGTGCGAGTGGATGCATTAAACCAAGGTTGAGGACTAGAACTGACCTTGCACTTTTTACGCTTGAGTGGAGCCACTGTATTCAGAGCAGTACAACAGGCAGAGTTGAAAATTTCAACCAATTGTTCAGTATCCATACAAGATGATGGAGGGGCATTAGAATTTGAAAGAAACTTGGAATAAGACTCACAAAATTCAAGAGCAGTATTAGCATGAAAAGCACGAGAGTAATGTACAGGCCGAGAAAGGATGGGCTGATCATATGAAATGACAGGTTCGAACACCACAGGGTAATGATCAGAAATGCCAGCATCAAATATTTCACAGATATGTACAGAGAAACCACGAGTCAAAACAAGATCCAATGTATGGCCTCCGTTATGTGTAGGACTGGAGACCGACTGTACAAAATAGAGTGAGTCCATAAGGCTCATAAAGTTTTTAACCATAGGTTTGGATGGACAGCAAACATGAATATTGAAGTCCCCTAAGACCAACAACCTGTCACAACGAGACACTTGATTAGACAGAAATTCAGAAAGCTCATGAATAAATGTCGTACTGACTTTAGGAGGTCTATACACCAGGACACAAAGTAGAGGGCCATTTAGATCCATTTTTAGGAGTTGTGCCTCAAAACTGAAAGAGGCATCAATAGGCAGAAGTCTACATTTGAATGAGTTTCTAAAAACAGTGGCTAAGCCACCACCATGTCCACTTGGTCTAGGAGTGCTGTAAAAAGAACAGTCAGAGGGGGATAGCTCGCCAAGAGATGAAATGTCACCATTCTTTAACCATGTTTCAGTCACAAATAAAAAATCCAAGGCATGAGAAGTAAAAAAATCATTTAAAATAAAAGTTTTATTTGACAGTGACCTAGCATTCACTAGAGCCATTTTGACTGAAGGTTGAGTTATCGTTGAGGATGTGGTAATGCCTGATAGAACACCCGATGAAACATATTCCAGACGACGGAGGTTCGTAAAGTTTACATTCCCATCCTCATAATGTGTTTTTGCATGTAGCCGGCGAAAGGAAGACCAAACGACAGGTATAGTACATCCAACAGCTGAAATTGTAGACACAGTATTTGTACACTGTTTGCGACGGGAACCCCGATGTATATAACGAGGCCGGCGAGCAATTCCAAGCGCAGCACAGTGATTGTAGATTCCGACGGGCAGTTTTGACCGCGTTTTAGAGTTTATCTGATGCAAATCCAGGGACGAATAAAATGCCATATTATAATTCCACAAGCCAGAAGGCAGTATAGAATCCTGGAACAGCACGCAAAAATCAGTAAAAGCAGATAAAAAGCCCACGACGAACATCAGAAGTAGAAACATCCTACAGCCGCGTATTACTCAGCCAGGTTTTTTTTTTTTTTTTTTTTTTTTTTTTAAAACCCGCGTTAGCCAGCACACCAAACAACTAAGCCACTTCACAGCGCAAGTACATGGAAAGGCAGCCCTTTCTAAGACCACCTCCACCAAAACTAGAGTACGACCGACGACCGACGACCGACAACCGACACTCCGAAAGAAAGTGTTAGCTTACTCACGGAAGACGGAAGCGTGGTGCCCGTTGAGTGGTGGCGAAAGCTCGCGTTTGGCAGGTACAGCTTGACTGAAGGGATTATCCTGGTCAGCTTGTAAATTGTCGCGTTGGAACAAAAATAAAACCAAAACCAAATGAGACAAAATAAAACACGAAAAAACAAACAAATTCCAGAGATCAAGAGAACTCAAAACATGTACCGGAGAACAGCGGCAGTCAAACACGCCAGCGTTCGCTCAACCGGAAGGTTACCGGGGTTAAACAAAGTAACAGGGATGGAGGAGCAAATGTGGCTCTTTACAAGTCTCTCAAAAACCTTCATGACTACTGATGTGAGGGCAACTGGACGATAGTCATTCAGGCAAGAGAGTTTATTGTTCTTGGGCACAGGGATGATGAAAGATTTTTTAAAGGAGGTGGGAACCACAGAGGTAGCAAGGGACTCATTAAAGATAGAAGTGAACAGACCAGCAAGCTGATCAGCGCAGGACCTCAGAACACGGCCAGTAATCCCATCAGGTCCGGCCGCTTTCCTAACGTTCACTCTCTTTAGGGCCCTGCGAACCTCGTCCTCCAACACGGTGATCACATGATTATCGCTGCTCTGCCTGCTGCTTCCTGACATGCTGATCGGCAGAGTCGCGCTGCCGCCATTGCATTCAAAGCGGCTGTAGACGGTGTTTAACTCGTCGGCCAGCAATGGATCTGCTCTCACCTCTGCGGAGGATTTGTTTCCAAAGGCACAGATGGTCCTTAGTCCCTGCCACATGTGTCGAGAGTCATTGAGCTGAAAATGAGACGCAATTCTCTCCCTGTATTGGAGTTTGGTTGTTTGGTTGTTCATCAGCCAGTTGTTGATTCTCCACAGACTGTGGGGGTGGTGTCTTGTACATGGTGATGTTCCTCAGACCAGTCCATACTGACGCTGGATCTTTTTTTGCTGAAAGTTCTTTTTTCAACTTCTCAGAGTAGTTCTTTTTAGCCACTCTGATCTCCTTTGTTAGTCTGTTCCTCGCCTGGTTATACAAGATTTTATCCCCACTTCTGTAAGCGTCCTCTTTGGCCTGACGAAGCTGTTTGAGTTTCCCAGTAAACCACGGTTTATCATTATTGAATGATAAGAATGTCCTGGTGGGGATGCATATATCCTCACAGAAACTGATATATGAAGTTACAGTCTCTGTGAGCTCGTCCAGATCGGTGGCAGCAGCTTCAATAACACTCCAATCAGTGAGGTAAAAACAAGCTTTTAAATCTTGCTCTGCTTCATTAGTCCATCTTTTAACAGTTCTTAATACAGGTTTAGAAGATTTAAGGTTTTGCCTGTAGGTCGGTATGAGATTAACCAAACAGTGATCGGAGAGCCCCAGAGCTGCCCGTGGGACAGAGTGATATGCATCTTTAATTATTGTGTAACAGTGATCCAATATGTTACTGTCTCTGGTGGGACATGTAACGTGCTGTCTGTATTTTGGTAGTTCGCGGGAGAGATTTGCTTTATTAAAATCTCCAAGAATGATTAAAAGAGATTCCGGGTACATTTGCTCCATTTCAGATATTTGTTCGGCCAGCTGTTGCATCGTGGCACTCACGCACGCATCCGGAGGCACGTACACATTCACGAGAATGAAAGAGGAAAACTCTCAGGGCGAATAGAACGGTTTACAGTTTATGAAGAGGGCCTCCAAATTAGGAGAACACATCTTCTTCAGAGTTGTTACATCTGAACACCAACCTTCATTTATGTAGAAACATAGTCCACCACCTCTCTTTTTCCCCGTTAGCTCCGTGATGCGATCTGATCTGAACAGCTGATATCCCGGCAAATGAAGCGCGTTATCCGGGATGGCTTCACTCAGCCAGGTTTCAGTGAAGCACAATGCAGCAGAGTTTGAAAAGTCCTTGTTTGTGCGGGTGAGGAGAAGTAGTGCATCCGTTTTGTTAGGAAGGGATCGGAGATTCACGAGATGAATGCTTGGGAGTGCAGTTCGGAAGCCGCGTTCGCGGAGCCTAACCAGCGCCCTCTTTTCCGTCTGAGCGTGCGTTTGATTAGGACCGCTGCCCCTCCGACCAAAACATCCAACAAAGCGTCTGAATAAACATAAAACGGAAAAAAATTGTCCGGTGTGTGTTGCCTTATGTCCAGTAGTTCATCTCTGGTAAAACTGATAGAAATAGAATGACTAAACACAGAAAAAACAAACCAAAACATTAAAAGAACGGGAGCGTTCCACATCACAGCAGCCATACGCGGCACCATCTTCAAGTGAAATAAAGTCACGTATGATAATGAGTGCAATATATAAGCAATATAATATAGCATATATATATAACAGAGTAATATAAATAACATATATAGAATGTTTCTTAATTTGCAAATCTCAATGGGAAAAAAGTTGTCCAAAAAATAGGCTTATTGCAAAATATAGTTTTGTATTAATAAAAACAATATATAAGTGTGAACACAAGGCCTAAAAATAGGCGGTATAGTAAAAAGAACAATATATAAATATATATATAGACAATGTGGTTTATATGACCCTATTTATTTTCTCATTGCAAACTGGGTTTTGTGTCGTTTCATGTTGACTTCAAAGTTGATTAATTTGCATATGCGGTCATTTATATGTGAGCTGTTATTGCTTTCACAATGAAACTTGGGTGGCTGTCGTCAACTCTGTTTTGTTTTGCAGAGACAATCGAACCCACAGCAAGTCATATTTCAGACTCTGTCATGCCAATAACCTTGCGTACTTGATGTGATGTTGATAACATCGACAGAGAGTTCCAGATCGACTCTCTCGGCTGCATAAATCTATTTGCAGCGGTTTGCCAGGACTATCCTGTTATATCCTGGCAGCGGTGGGATCCGTTCTCATAAGAAAGAGCTCCATCATGCCAGTGTGCACAGCAGCGAGGGTCCAAGAAAAGCTCGCAGATAGCCGCAAATCTAAATGCAGCCGCACTGACCACAAGGCTCGCAGCCCGACCGTGGCCGCCAAGAACATCGAACACCTTTGGGTGATGGCCGACCGCAGGAGGCGAAGACGTCTGGGAATCCACAGTACATACTGACCACACAAGCAAACTTTACGCTGCACAATACCGTCCTGACGGCTCTGTAGGGACTTGAGAAGCATATGGATTGCACGTATGCAAGGCCAATTACACAATGGGTCTATGACCGGGCTTCTTTTCAATTTCAACAAGGTCTTAGCTGGCATTAAGCAGAGGAAATATTATATTATGAATGGTTTTCATGCCAAGAACAAAGGGGCAGAAATGTACATGAAGCTTATAAAGATGCTCTGGTGGAAAAACCTTGCAACACCTCTGTTGACAGGAACAGAAGCTTCCTTCTCAGTGGATCGCTGTGTTACCTCACACGAGAAACCATAATTTGTGGCTTTTCCCCTCCATTTTCACTTCTCCATACACTCACCACGTTACAAAATGCATTTGGCTCTTAAAGCTCTATCTTTCCGTGGCTCACAGCATCCTTTGGACTTTCTAAACTTCAATGTTGGGTTTGAGGAGAACTAAATTCCACTGATTATAAGCATGGCTTCTTCGTTCCTAAATATGATTGGTTGGATCGCTCACTCCATTTAGATTTGAGGTATTGATATGATCAACCACAGCATAATATCAGGTCAGTAGAGCCTTAAAACTGCCTAGTTCCTGATTCTGGATCTTAGCTATTATACATAATTTTCATTAATAACACACAGCATGAAATAAACTTTCTCAATTGGTTGAGAATGGCACAACAACACTAGACTCTATTTGATGCATGTTACAAATAAAAATAAAATGCTCCTAATCGAAACACTTTTGTTACTTGATGGGTGCCATCAGTATGAGAGTCCAAACAGCTGATAAAAACATCAGAATAATCCACAAGTAATCCACACCACTCCAGTCCATCAGTTAACATCTTGAGAAGCCAAGAGCTGCGTGTTTGTAAGAAACAAATTCATCATTAGGATGTTTTTAACTTCAAACCATTACTTCCGCTAAAATACGAGTCAATAATCCATAATAACGCTTCCTCCAGTGAAAAATTCCATCTTCTGTTGTCTCTCACATCAAAATCCACACACACATTTATTTAGAGCTGTTTTGGACTGTTTTTGCTTGTAAACGGCACTTGATCTGTGCAGATTTCTCTCCTGATTCAGTTATTATGGATAACGGACTCATAGTTTAGCCGTTCTTAACGATGAATTTGTTTCTTACAAACACGCAGCTCTTGGCTTCACAAGATGTTAACTGATGGACTGGAGTGGTGTGTATTACTTGTGGATTATTGTGATGTTTTTATCAGCTGTTTGGACTCTCATTCTGACGGCACCCATTCACTGCAGAGGATCCATTGGTGAGCAAGTCATGTAATGCTACTTTTCTACAAATCTGATGAAGAAACAAACTCATTCATATCTTGGATGGCCTGTGGGTGTGTACATTTTCAGCATATGCAATTATTCCTTTAAATTGTAAGTCAAAAATCTGTCTACACAAAATTAACAATGCTAAGCTCATGGGTTGAGCTTCTATGATGATAAAATAAGTACATATTTGCTTTGAATAAAAGCGTTTACCAAATATAGTACAGCATAAAAATATCTCATTTGCATTGCACGATGACAGAGTGTTTCTACATTTATTGTCTTTCCGTAATGAGTGTTTGGAATATCTGTGGTAGGATTCCTGTAGGAACAGGACAAAAACAATTCCTTTAAGTCTCCATGTGGCTCACTGGTACCTCCTTTTCACTCAAGCGCATTTTTGGTTTGTCCACAGATAACCCACTTGGCATCAAGATCGTCCACATGAGGAGCTGCACAATCCACATGTAAGCTTTATGTAATGTTGGAAACAGTACACTGTGAATCATTGTTTTTTTAATTTTTTTATTATAAAACCTGAAAGAACTGAACTCACAGAGTCATGCTGACAAGTCCAGAATTTTGTAACTCGAGTAAAGAGAAAATATCTAAAAATGTTTTTGTTTTTTTTTATTGAAAGAGCATCCAGTAGAAATGTATTCCCAGTTGAATTCCAGCAAATTGTCAGGAAAAAGCCTGGAAAAAAATGTCAACCTAAAATAAAATGTCAACCTAGAAAATCCAGAAATAAAATCCAGATTTCCTAAAAATATACAATTAGCTTGTCACTGTTAAATGAGTCATTTCAACCCTTATAGAACTGATTCAAAAGAAAGATTCGGAGCTAAACCAATGTATTAGATGGTTAGAATTGGATATTTTAATTAATCTAGTTTCTACATGCTCTACGCAATTATGCTAATGCTTAGTGTACATACTTGACTCAAGTGTGCAATTAATTTTATTACCTATAAATATTCACTTATAAATGGATGTTTTACTACCTAGAAGTCAAGTCAGATTTATTTATATAGCACTTTATACAGTACAGATTATTTCAAAGCAGCTTCACAGAAATAAACTGTTGCAAATTCAGTTTCAACTGTAAAGCAGCTCTACAGAAGACGATACTATCATTATTCAGCTCAATTAAAGTGTCAATTTGTCAAAATGTCAATTTTAATCTGAGAGTTGGAGCCAAATTACAGGGCATAAAAATGACTTTAGAAAGATGACAGCATTATATTTTATTTTTACGCAGAGATTGGTAGGTCTATTAGTAAAATCCGTTGACTTTAGCAATCTTTGTTGCATTGTATGCCAATGGTGAATGTTACAAAATGGAGAAAAAGCACTTTTCACATATTTTTCCCAAAGTTTGCAAGCCTGTAAGTGAAGGAGTATTAAAGATCATTCTTCATAAGTTTCCCTTTTCAATATAAGTCCAACACAACGTTAACCCACCGCGGTCAAGTGAGCCGCTATCTGTGAACACCTAGTCAAGCCAGCCGCTGCCTGGATTTTGTTGCATGTCTGTTTGTGGAATTAAAGTGTCGTGATACATGAAGCTCCCAAAAAGCGTCTTTCTCAGTTTTTTGGCTGCACCAATCATTCGTACCGTAATTACAAAAATAGACGAGCATTCAAATCCAGGAAGCAGCTGGCTTGACCGAGTGTTCAGATGATGGCTCACTTGACTGGGGATTTAAACACCGTCCCTTAAAACTGCCATGCCACTCATGCTTATCACATCGGTCACATCACATTTCCTAAGTCAGCATAGTTTATCAGTACAGTGAGTAACGTAGCAGATTGAAAAGTTAGTATCTTTCTGCAGTCCAATAGACGGCAGTGCAGTGGTGGCTTGAGTCTGTTGAATGGTGATTTAACGCTATGTTGTCATGCAGTTGGTAAGATGCAATGCTATAAATTAAATAAATAATATGTCCATCTTTTACTCTTACAATGAGCTTATCATACTCGTTTTCTACATTAGTAGAGCCCAATGATTTCCGCGATGTAGAAAATGCAGATGGAATCATGGAATCCAGTCATAAAAACGGAATTTACTGTATAACACGAAATTTCACAGAATGTCATATGTTTGATGAATAAATAAAAAACAGGTCAGTACACTTAAATCAAATTGTGATACAGATTAGTGTCTGTGAATATTAAACTGCAGAAAGACTATTTAAATTCGAATTCTCATGTTCTGCATGTTCATTTGATTACCAGAAAATTCTAAACAGAATTTGTGAAAAAAACAGAAATGTTAAAAATAAAGTTTATTGTTAAATACCCTGCATCCATTACATATTTTGTCTCACTATTATCAGTGTTTGATCACCACATTTGCGTGATCAATGCAAAAAATGTGTTTATGTATATATATTCTGTTTATGTACTGTATTCTATATACAGGACCAGTCAAAAGTTTGGACATACGAATGGGAAGTGTGTCCAAACTTTTGACTTGTTCTGTACTATAATATACACAAAGAATATCGGCCGATATATCGATAGTGGACTTTTTTTACTCCCTAATATCGGCATCGGCTCCCAAATGCCCATATCGGTTGGGGTCTAGTGCTTCGGATGTGTGCGCTCAGAAAACCTTATATCAGAAGTTTAAACTAATATGGTTTAAAACGCATGATTTCAGTGAGATAGACATGACAATCAAACCCAAACAGATGTTTTTTAGAAGAGTATCCGAGGAACGAGCTGTAAAGTCACAGCACTATCCTGGAAAAGGGGACGAGGAGCAGCAGCTCATTTGCATTTAAAGATACATGCACAAAAACAGTGTGTTTTTGCTTCCACTCAAAATAGGCATTTTCAAAATGATATAATAAATGATCTGTGGGGTATTTTGAGCTGAAATTGAGCTGAGACTTATATTACATCTTGTAAAAAGGAGCATAATAGGTCTCCTTTAATGGATGCAAACGCGAGTTGACATAATTTTGTAGTGTTTCTGGCCTAAATGTAATTCAGTGCTCTGCCTGATATTTTGCTAACATGTTCTCTGTTGTCTCTACCTGAAGGTCATATGGTGAGAAATGGAATGTCTCTTGGTTTCCAAAAAAACAAGGAAAAAACATGGACTTTCCACAGAGTACAGCGATCCGATGAACAGGAAACAATAACACTGCGCTTGCCTTATGACAAGAATCTAACGTTCATGTGGGCTGTCGCTCCTGTCTTCACAGCCTCATTCATGTTCACCACATCGGCTTGATCTGTCTTTGTGGTTTTCTTCTTTGCCATGAGAATATACGTTTCATATTTCACGTTTCAGATGGGCTTTTCACAAGAGCATCATTCAGTGGTTTCATCAGTCCAGCACACTTCCTTTAAAAACACCAAACAGACGTTGGGAACTCTGTGTTGTGATGCTGAGATTGTGCCGTGTTTGCTGACCCATTGACCAACACTGAGCTGTATGCATAAAATAGAGGTGCTCCTAAAGCATTCCGGAGGCAGACTCAAAAACGCAAACCAAGAAAGTGTCACACATGCTGTTGTAAACAGGAAACGCTGGAACTTTAGGTGGCCACATACATCCTGCTGGGTTGGTCGATGGCCAGCTGGCTATTCCTGGATGTGACAGACAAACCAGACAGAAACTGGATTAACCTATAACTAGACAAAATACTTATATCACTGTAAGGGTAATTTTATGTTATAATGGCAGATAATATCACAAAAAATAGTATAATTTATATTAAACCATTTAGTATAAACAAATATTTAAAAGCAGGTGCACAAAAAATAAATCAACTCTAGAAGAAGGATGTCAAATGAAGGCATTGAAGTTGGCTGAAGCGTCATTGTTTTTAAAAGATATAAAGTTAAAATTTGTGTTTGACGTGAGTTTTGCACTTTTTTTAGAGTTAAAATATTTATGATTTAATTATAAAATTATTATTAGTTTTATTTATATATTAAAATTTTTGAAAAATAATATAAATATTATTTTAATTGATAGTGCATTTATATTAGCAAATGCACTATTGTATTAATATTTAAATAGTAATTGTATTTTATATTTTAGTCTGGTTTGCAGTTATGTATATCAATATTATACTAAAATTATTTAAAGTAATTTTAATTATTTAATTATTTGCTTACACTTTATTTTATGGTGTCCTTGTTACAGTGTAATTATACATTTAAGTACTAAGTAATATTAATTAACTACATGTACTTACTATATGATTAGGTTTTGGCTTAGGGTTACTTGCATGTAATTATGCATAATTTATTGTTATTATAATAGTAAGTACATGTAACGTGTAACAAGGACACCTTAAAATGAAATGTTACCAATTGTTTTAATTAATATATTTTATAATAGTATGTTTATTTAATATACTGTACCTAATTGTGTGTGTGTGTGTGTGTGAATAAATAAAAATAAAATACGCAAACATAATATTAATAAAATATTATTTTCAAATATTAATTTCAATGTATTTGTATAACCTTAGTGAAAAATTGAAAACCGAAAAATGAACATAAATTTGTCTTTTGCTTTAATGACATAAACCTGATGATCATGTTCACCAGCATGATTTGAAGTGATCCAAAGAAAATCTTGAGCTTCAAGAACATCTGACCATCTGTACAAAGAGTCACATGATTCATATGACTCATTTACTTACACAAGGACATTGTGAATCTGAAATTCAAACTTTTTTTAAATCTTCCAAGTCCACATCAGACATTTAAACACCACTTTATCTCCTGCCGGATAAAGAGGATAGCAAAATCTCTGCACATTATTAACAAAGAAATAATTTGAAGACATTAGCAAACTCCACTAAACTAGAAAACTATTGTAGAGTCGTGCAAACAGCAGTACAGGGGATTTGCTGTGACATTATCTAGTGCTGCTGTTCAGGGGTCACGCTTTAGACCTAGAGCTGTTAGCGAGTATGGCTTCCTGCCAGCGTTTGGTCTACTTCATTATCTCGTCATTGTGTTGCTGTGATGACCAGGCGGAAGCAGAGAATAGCCATATCTTTTCCATTAAAATAATACCCCCATACGAAGCTCCAGTGCCAGGCTGCCATATTCATTCCTGTCAGTCAGTCGAATGCCAGCCAGAAGCTGGAATTTTAATTGTTGCGTAGAAATCAACAGTTCACCAGCATGTAGATTTGGCTCGCGGATTAATCCCCCTAAAGTGCGGCTTTAGGAAACAAAGCTAGGCTTAGAAAAAAGAAAACCCCATGGGTTGCGAAATGGGGATGAAGAGATTCCCAGTCTTGTATCTTTCGGGTCAACACCTGCTAGGGCAGATCTTTGCCCTCATGGTACCGACCTTTCACTTTTGACCTGATAATCTTCAGGTTTGTGTAATCTTATGAGATGCCTTCCTGGAACTTAATCATTGGCGAGGAAATGGTGGGAAACTGAAGAGTTTTAATTGGATGCCAAGCACCTCCAGTAATCCATTCCCAGTTCTTTGAGGAACAAGGAGAGCGTAAGAGCAAATCTGGCCAAGAACACAAGCCTTTATCTGATGCTCTGGTAATTCCATAGATTACACCCTACTGTTGTCTCAGAAAGTCCAAAGAGAAAGTGAGTGGATTTGGAGAGCTAATGATTTTGGGGCCATGGGCTGAAATGGCAGGGGCCCAGGTTGATCGGAAATGGTAGCATTTAGTTTGAGGTTTCTGTATTTATTTTGACCAGCATTTTAAAGCAATGCATTTGGAACATGGTACAGTCTATGGCTCCATGATAAATCTTTAAAATCCATAAAATCAATTTCCATTGCACAAAAGGTTCTTTATACACTCTTAAAATAAAAGTTCCAAGAGATAGTTTTCATAGTGATGCTATAAGAATCATTTTTGTTTCCCCAAAGAACCTTTAATTGAACAGTTCTTAAATTCTAAGCATTTTTTATTAATGTGAAGAGCATTTTAAAAATCTAAAGAATATTTTTCCACTATAAAAACCTCTTGTGTGATGGAAAAGTTCTATGGATGTTAAAGAGTTTTAACTGGATGCCAAGCACCTCCAGTAATCTGTTCCCGATATTTAGAAGAACGAGGGGAGCATATGAGATATTTTCCACAGCAAATCTGGGCACGAACACAAGCCTTTATCAGATGCTCTGGCAATTGAACAGATTGCACTTTACTGTTGTCTCAGGAAGTTGCACCCACCAGCCCAAAGAGAAAGGGAGTGGATTTGTAGGGCCACTGGTTTTGGGGGCTATGGCCTGAAATGGCAGGGGCCTGGTTGATTGGTAGTGGCATTCAGTTTGATGTTTTTGTATTTATATTAACCAATATTTAAAAGCAATGCCTGTTGATAGCTGCATTTTGGAACATGGTACACTCTATGGCTTCATGTAGGTGCAGACTGACCATCGGGAGCACCGGACCTGGTGGCTGATTTGGCCTGCTGCCCTGTTTTTGTTGTTGTTGTTTTTTTGCCTTCCCAATATACCAAAGTGATCATTTCCGATTTTGTCATTCGCTAATAAATTGATAACAAATCATAAATGGGTTAGTCTTGACTCGCAGCGCCACGCTTCACGTCTGTTCCGTGCTTCAGCCAAACGGTTTCAAACAGAGTCGATGCGTGGGACTCGAGGAAGGAGAGGAGGCGGCCAGAAGAAGCCGTTAAATGTAGCAAAAAAACTAACCTGTTCAGGGCTTCAAGTGCAGGTCAGTTTCATCTGTAATACGCTACTCTTTATTAACCTAGTTGAGTATTAACCTGCTAGCACTTTTTAGGCTATCAGGAGCACCCCATTATTATAATCAGTCAGAATACTGTGCTAAATGATTATCGATCGAAAAGTTACATTAATAAATTTAGCAGACAGATATTAACATGGATTTATTGTATAGGAAGGGAGGCAGCTAGAGCAGACAGCAACACAAAAATATGAGTCATCCCAAAAAATGCAATAGTGTGTTCAGTATTAGGATTTTTCAATGTACTAATTTTGGCACTTTAGAAAATTTGTTTTAATATATTTGTATGAATTATAGGTTTGTTAAATATTGGGTATTTAAGTCATTAACATTATTTGCAAACAAATTGCAATGTTTTGCAACAAGGTGAACACTGTTCTGTTAATAACAGTAGACCTGCTGGTAAAGAAGTGACAGGTACAAGAAAAAAAGGGAGTGACAGAGATATTGGAGAAAATGAAGAAAAGGAAAAGGGAAGTGAAGGTGCAGTTCAAGAGAGAACCTTTCATTGTTTTCCATTTCCATCCTTTTTAATGTGATGGTCATACAAATAGGCTAATAGGGTTGTCCGTGTTTCAGAATTTGTTGTGGGTGTATGGGATGGACTGGATGAGTGTTGAGATTTCCCGGCATCAAATTTTGTCCCAGTCCACCCCTGGCTCCATGATGAACCTATAAAATCCATTTCCACTGCACAAAAGGTTCTTTATTCACTCTTAAAATAAAGGTTCCAAAAAAGGTTCCCCAAATAACCTTTCAATGAACAGTTCTAAAAAGAAGCTTTTTTATTATTAGTGTGAAGAACATTTAAAAAAAATCTAAAGAATCTTTTTCCACGATGTTAAAGAGTTTTAATTGGATGCCAAGCACCTCCAGTAATCCATTCCCAATCCTTTGAGGAACAAAATATTTTTCCACAGCAAATCTGGCCATAAACACAAGCCTTTATCAGATGCTCCGGTAATTCCACAGATTACACCCTACTGTTGTTTTCAGGAAGTTGCACCCACCATCCCAAAGAGAAAGGGAGTGGATTTGGAGCCAGAGCAAGGGCTTCGAGCCACTAGTTCTGGGGGCTGTGGGCTGAGATGGCAGGGGCCAGTTGGTCGGTAGTGGTGCTGTGCTTGGGAAGAGGGTATCAGGAAGGCTTAAGCTCAAACATACAAGCGAAACCAGAACATTCCAATGGTCACTACTGCTTCCCCTGCCCACCAGAGCAGAAAATAGGGCGAGTGACCTCTCCAGAAAGGTTGTGTGTTTTGGACAATACCAGCATCCCTCGTGGTTTCAATAAAGTAGACGTTTTTTGATATTTATATGTTGTGCAGAACTTCTGCTGGTCAAAATTAATTAATCAGGAAAATATTGTTCTGTTCTGGAAATGACATACAGGAACCACAAACGGGGTGAGCGGCGTTTGACTTGGAGGGAACATTGGTAAGGACGCATATATCTTTAACGACGTGTCACGTATGAATTGTGTGAAATAGAGACCCTTCCCAAAAATGTCAACAAAACAGGCTTTCGGACTTGCAGTGAACCAGTTTTGGGGCCACACATTTGCACATTTGGACGACAGTTTTGATGGACCACATTGTAGCTTTTTGACCATTGTGGATTGGTTGCTTTCACTGCACCAACATTAACGGCTCTATATTTCTTAAAGGCATTTGCAGAGTGCATCAGATCATATGGTGGCATGTAGTTTGAGGTTTCTGTATTTCTATGCACCAATATTTAAAAGCAATGCCTGTTGGTTGCTGCGTTTTGGGACATGGTTCTATTGATGTCAAAGGTTCTTCATTGACGTCGGTGGTTCCATGAAGAACCTTTAACCTCAATAGAAACTTTCCATTGCACAAAATGTGCTTTATAGTAGAAAAAGGTTATTTAGATTATTTAAATGCCCCCCCCTCCCATTTTGTTGACATCTGGACATTGGATTTCTAGTTTCCAGCTTGCTTGGCGTGGGATTGGTTTGGGAGAGTTAATGTTAATTAAGTGTTACTTATGTGTTTTTGGGTAAAGGATAAGGCTTGTTAGCATTTGATGTTTAATTATGCTGGCGATGCTAATGCTAAGTGACACATTTCACCCTATACATTACATTTAGTTAAAAAGTGGTATTTAGCATGCTATTATTGCACTATTGCTAGCTAGTAGTTTACAGAATGAGATTTATCAGTGGTAATTTGTCTAAATTTATTGGGGTTTATTAGGTTCAGTCAGGTTTCTACTACAATTAACTTTGTCCTAGTCTTTAATTTGGTGGAAGTTCATTGAGAAAATTCTATTTTGAGTGCAAATAGGCTATCTCAGTCCAAAAATCAACCAGCAACCAGCTAGTCATACCATTATATGGTAGTCAGGCTGGTTTTTGGATCCTGGTTGACCTGCAAATGACCAGCTAAAACCAGCTACCATTTTCCAAAACACATAAGACGCAATGAGTTTACTGCCGTTTTAAAATGTTCCTCTTTGTCTATTCAAAATCTTAAATGCAATGAATAGCCCTCGAGGCTGTCTTTACAGTGTTTACCAACTAATCATTAACTATTGCAGTCATGGAAAACACATCGCTGCATTGAGAGACTTTTAATTGTTTTCCTCCATGGTGAACTTAAGGGCAACCTACGATGTGCGGAAAAAATGGGAAGCACTCTTTTTTTGTGGGATTACCCATTCTGGTTTCAGTCTTGCGTGCATCGTCATGTTCAGAATGGAGACCTCACGGACGGCAAATGAGAACCAGAAAACAGAAAAATAAACATGCACACAGAGTTAAAACTGGTGAGCACGGTTGGCCAAACAGTCTCTGGTGTTTGTTTGGGTTTTGCGTCTCATTCCAAGACACTAATTTGTTTTGTCTGTAGTTGTGCCTGGTTGTTTGTCTGAGGTAAATTCTCTAGCTCCTGGGTTTTCAGATCATCAGAAGCCACAAGTACGATTGCAAGGCCTACCTCATGATGAAACATTCCTATGGTGGCTTTCTAAAAAACATTTGCTGTGTTTGATTATCTAGCAAAGTCTGTAATAGCATTTGCATGATGTCAAAGAAGAGTTGTGTGGGAAACTGCAATGCAAATCTCCACCGCTACTAAACTCATTGTACTTTGAAAGCAGAATGAATGCAAAATATTAATTTAAACAGTGCAAAAAAAGATGTCTTTGCTCAATATTTTTTACTTGTTTTGCCGTATAAATATCTACATGTTCTTATATCATCATGCATTTACTTGAGATTCAAAATGACACAATGTCTAAATTAAGTGAGTTTGTATATATTTAATATAATATATTTATATTTTTTAACAAGAAAAATAGATCTGCCTATGGTGCCAGAAAAAATAATTAATTAATTAATTCAAATAAATACATTAATTCAGTGGGAAAACAAGATTGTTGTTCTGACCTGTTTGGCAGATATTTGTTCTTGTTTTTATCAGAATTTAAGTATTTTGACTTGTTTTCTCATATTATTATCTTAATGTTCTTATATCATCACATTTGCTTAAGATGCAAATGACACAAGTATTATGTCTTGTTTTCTGAAAAGTGTATCAATATTAGGTGACTTGATATTTAAAAAAAAAAAATTGCTAATGGTGTCAGAAACATTAGCTGAATTCAAAGAGAAAATAAGATAATCTTTCTGACCCCATTGGCAGATATTTATTCTTGTTCTAAGCATGAAGTCACTTATTTCAGTATTTTTGACTGGTTTTCCATACAAATACCTAAACATTCTTAAATCAACATACATTTACTTAAGATGCAAAATAACAAGATTTTATGCCTTGTTTTCTAAAACAATCTATCAAAATTAAGAGTTTACACTTAAAAAATATAATTTTTATATATACATAGAGAGAGAGAGAGACGTTCTTAAGTCTTTAAGCACAAGTCACGTCATTTTGATCATTTTTTTCCAGAAAACAAGACTTTATATCTTACTTCATTTTACTTTTCATGTAAGAATGTTAAGATGTTTAATTTAAATAATAAAAAAAAAGTATTTTTTTGTAGTGTAGGATTCACTTATGTAAGGTTTAATAGTACTTTGTTGGCATATGTTTGTCAACTGCATCACATTTATTCTTGTCAGCTGTCAGATTAAAATTAATTTGCTTTTAACCTGTAAAACTTCAAATTTCCTCATGCAGGCCGCAGCACAAACGTCTGTTTACACGAGCAAGGCGTACAAGAAAAGTGGCTTAAAGAAATCCTATAAATCAAGTCAATGAGACTCACTTGGACACGCTTGTAGACAAAATGCTTTCATAGAGCTGAAGAATCGGGCCTGGGGTTACGTTCACTGTGCCATAGGCTCAGTGACAGATAAAATAATGCACTATTAACCTTCCCAGAGTAAATAAATATGGTTTCACAAACGCAAAAACCATGCACTCACTGTGCTGGATCGCGTATCTGTGTTTTGGACGTACAAAGTAACCCGTTCGTAACAGATGCAGAGACTAGCCGATGGAAATACGCTCAACGAATTTAAGATTTAAAACTTTCATAAAACTGGACAGCTCATTGTCTATCAGGTTGTCCATCAAAACAAAAATAGCCACAGGCTTTCAGAAGTCACAGTTACAGGGTTTTTTTGGAGTGGTGAGGCCTGCAAAGAGCCAGAGAGTTTCGGGAACCGTACAAGAGACTGGGAAAACATAAACAGACAAATCTACGATCAGTGGTTTGGGCTGGATATTCCTCTCATGCCACTGAGTGTTGGGATTCTTTGCAGAAGCATTATCAGCTTCCAGTGGTCGCAAGTAACAACATGGATAATAAAAAACAAGGATTAAGAAATTTGCACAAATCTCATGTGGTTTTTACTTCACAAATGAATATTATTATTAATAATCATTTTCGCCTTTTCTTTGGAATTTCATTGATGCAAACAAAAAAATATTGTTATTCCCATAAAATAATAATACATAATTGCAAATGCAACATTTTCACTTTATATTGACATGAGTTAACGTGTCCAAAGCAACAGTGATCAACATTGCAAGATATTTTTCAAATCTAGTCATTTTATATCACTGCGAGGGTAAAAAAAAAAATCGTATGGTTTTCAATAATCATGTAGTATTGTGTGCGAGACAAAAATTCATATGCAACATTTTCCTTTATATTAATGTGAGTCAACATGTCCAAAGCAGCGAACGTTTCAAAATGTTTATCTAGTCATTTTATATCACTGCAATTATAAAAAAATCTAGAATTATCTGTTTTTTATTAATCCAGTGAATTAAATATTTCACAATTGAATCTTATTTATGATCATTTTTGCCTTCTGTTTGGAACTTAATGGATGAAAGCCAAAATATACTCTGTAAAATGAATCATACAAAAATGCAAATGCAACATTTCATATTAACATTTATATTAATGTGAGTTATTGTGTGCAAAGCAACAGTGTAGTAATATCACTGTAATTATATCATATAGTATTGTCTTTTTAATAATCCGGTGAATTGAATACTTCACAAATGAATCTTATTTATGTTTATTTTTGCCTTTTATTTAGAACTTAATGGATGCAAAAAAATCTGTTATATAAAATTAATAATACAAAAATACAAATGCAAAATTTTCACTTTATATTAACATAGCAATTTATCATTGTACACGGTATATTTACAGTATCCCACTGTAAAAAAAATGAGTTTTCAAAGTTGTAAATAAGGATTATTAAAGTACATTTTACAATATATTCAGTCTTTCAAAATATCCATTTAATTCAATTCTTTGTAATTAACTGGTAAATTTACTAGCAGTCTCTAAGTGAAAAACTATTGTTTCTACACTTCTTTTTTCAGTGTATGTCTCACAGTTGACACATTTCTACCATCATACCATTTGCCTTAAGCTCAGACTTGTAAAAGCGAATTGAAGGGAACAAAAGCAGACAGTGAGGACGGGTTACAGTCAGTGGCGTTTCTGTCAAAGCTGAGATAGAATCAGCATATTGTTTGACTGCGAGGCATGTAAAGCCTCTTCCTAGATTAATGAGGCCCTCATGTGTCACTCTTCCCACTCTTACACCTCCATTCAGGAATGATGATGGGGGAAAAAACAATGTTTTGTTTGGTGCACTTACCTGATGGAAAGTACAATTACAAATGAGATCTTTTTAATGTCTCAGTTGTTACAGCAATGAGATGAAATGGAGACCTTCATCAATGTTGAGTGAGTATAATATGCATATTTTTTTCAAAATACATTGCTATTTGTAAATTATATATTTCACATGTTGCAAATCTGTAACAAATCTATAAAACATTTATTTGGATTTATTTTTGTTATTTTATTTTTTATCATTTATTTTATATTTTAATATTATGTATTTTATTTGTTTGTTCATTTTTTTTATTTTTACAATACTTTTTATTTTGTTTATTGTAATATTTTTTCCGTATGGGTTAAATTTTCCTCTGGGAGTGGAGGCACCATTGAATAGTGCTGCTAAAGATTACCCACAATTCCTGCGTGCACAAAGCAGAACATAACATATTACATAGTGGCATAAAATCATAGCCAGACTGCAGTTAAAAGAGCAGTTTTACCAATGCAGCAACAATGACATGATTTCGTCTAATATGCCAAGGCACAGCCATTTAGACTTTTTGTTTAGGTTATTGTTTTGAATTGTTTAGCTGAATTTATTCATTTTCTTCCCGCTTCATTCTGGAAGAGTTTGAAGGCTTGGGAAAGTCTTTTCCCTTGTACTCAGATGTATTAAATTTGTAAAGCCTTTAAGTTTAGGGAATTTCTTTTGAATGAATACTTAATGGCAATCATCGGTCGTTGAGAAGGACGAGGGACCACTTTCATCCTTCATAAACCATTTCATGCAGGAAAATATGAAGAACCCTTTGTATGCCCTAATCGCCCACCGCCGCTCCCAGCATCCCTTCAACCTCATGGTTGACTTTTCCAGCGGCTGCTACGGTCCGCGGTTTGAGCAGGAGGCCCCTGTCAGGGAAACCCTCCTCCAGTAGATCTGTATTCTGGAGCTCTGGTCCAAAACCCAGTGACCTGCCTAATTAGTAAGCATTTCAAGCATCATAGGTTCTATCGTTTTATCGTTTTATCATTCTATCCATCTATATATCTATTGTTCTGTCATTTTGTCTATCTATCTATCTATCGTTCCATCATTCTATCTATCTATCTGTCTGTATGTCTATCTATCTATCATTCTATCGTTCTATCTATCATTATTTTGTTCTCTATCTATCTATCTATCTATCTATCTATCTATCTATCTATCTATCTATCTATCTATCTATCTTTCGTTCCATCATTCTATCTATCTGTCTGTCTGTCTGTATGTCTATCTCATTATTTTGTTCTCTGTCTATCTGTCTGTATGTCTATCGTTCTATCTATCATTCTTTTGTTCTCTCTCTATCTGTCTATCTATCTATCATTCTATCTATTGTTCTGTTGTTCTAACGTTCTATCTATCATTCTTTTGTTCTGTATCTATCTATCTGTCTGTCTATCATTCTATCTATTGTTCTATTGTTCTATCGTTCTATCTATCATTCTTTTGTTCTGTATCTATCTATCTATTGTTCCATCGTTCTATCTGTTGTCACTGTATATCTATCGTTATATTGTCATATCTATCCTTATATCTATCTATCTGTATATCTATTGGTACTGTATATCTATATACTGTTTGTTTTATCTATTGTTCTATATGTTGTTATATCTATCTATCATCTGTCTGTTGTTCGTTATATCTATCTATTTCTCTATTTATCCGTTGTTCTATCTTTCTGTCATTCTATTTTCAGTTAAATCAACTCTGCTTCTGTGATACCTTGTTTTGGCGAAAGTCTAAGGCAGAACCACATTTATCTTTCACTGGCAATCCCAGAATGCATAGTGACAAGCGTAGGGAAAAGTCTGTCCAAGATGGTGGGCAAAGCTAAATATTGACTATTGTTGATATTATAAGATCATTAAAATATACCCAAAGTGTGCATGTGCTATGTATTTTCTGACTGAAGTATTATTCATTACCTTTTTCTCCAAATCCCTTTCTTTTCAGCATCCTTCTCTGTTGACCTTTCCACACTGCTTCCTTCTTCATAACCGGGGCCGCGTCTGAAACAAAAGCAAAATTATGGGTCTGGTTTGGCTGGGTGGGAGAGGAGAGGAGAGGAGTGACCCTGGCATGTGGTTCTCCGGAGCCTGACCAGGCCGAGGTGAGGCCGGCCGAGGAGAAAAGAAGAATTGCAATGAATGTGAAGAAAACCTGACCACAGCTAATTTAAATGTGTCATTAACAGGACGGGAAGATCTAAACCGGTGCTGGCAGCGACGCTGGAAAAAAAAGCCACATATTCCTAAAGACATCCCTTGTTTTCCCTCTTTTGTTGAGAGATTCAGGGAGTCGTGAAGTGGAGCCCTCCTGCCCCTCGTGTAAAGCGCTGTACTTAACACCTCATAAATTTTCCCTGCAAGAGTGCCGAGTAACAGCTTCCTAATGACATTTCCCATAGCCGTTCTGCACCGCCGTTCAAGGGAAACCACAGTAAGACAACACACGTTAATGGACGTGTATATTTTTGTTATCTCTGAATGTCAGTGTAAACATGAATGTTTTTTTCACAAGGTCAAAAGAAACTTGAGCACAACTGCTATTAGCATATTAGCATTAGCTCTCACGGTGACAGGTTTTTGAACCAGAACGAAATTATTCTGACAGGAGCTACCGGAGAACCTCATGTTTCAGTAAACAGAAACCCCGGCCGCCAGGGTCAATTGCTTAAACACACATACACACTTCCAGTCCCGGGGTCAAGCTGTGTTGTGGGGTCTCATGGCTCTTTTTAGTCTCATAGACAAACATGACATAATTAAAAGGCCAATACGATGGCGTTCTTGGTCTTTGCACTGAATAGGTGAGAGAAATAATCTATTTAATCCACTAAATCCATAAAAAGTAATTTTTAGTCTTTTTAAACCAACTTTCAGACCTTTTTTTGTCATCTGTATTCCAAAGATGCACAAATGTTTATGTATTTTACACGCCAATATAATGGTGATCTTGGATTTTATACTTAATAGCTGAGAGAAACAAATCTATTTATTCCACTAGATCCACAAAAGGTATTTTTCTTTCAGTCTTTTAAAACCCTTTTTTTTATTATATCTAAACCCAAAGTTGCTCAAAATCATTTCAACTCTCGGGTCATGAACTGAGAAATCAGAATTCCCTTGATCTTTTGACATATAAGAAGTCATTGTACTATAAAAACATCCTGTAAGTTTCAGAACTCAAAACGTTCTTGTTAGTCTAAAAACAGCTTATATTGAAGCCAGTCTGCCAAAACAACAGGTTGTGGAATATGCCACTCTATGATGTAATATATTGGGGCTAAACACCGCCTCCACAGAAGAAGATCAAGGCCTGCTTCTACATCACTGCCTGTTTAGCCCCGCCCACCGATTCACGCAGGTAGTGTAAATAACGAGAGAGGCAAACACAGGTCTACCCAGAAATCAAACGATAAAGATGCTCTGAAGACAACAAGACGCTGTGCAGTGCCAAGCTGTGGAAAAACAAGCTTTGCATTGCCTTCCTTCTGATCCCAATGTTAGGAAAGAGAGAATGAACTTTATTTTTAATTGAGTTCCAGACTGCGTCAGTAAGAACTTGGTCCTTTGTTTACTTCATTTTACTGCGGATTCGTTTACAAACAAGGCACAATTCGATGGGGGTTTCACAGAAAGATTGAAACTAAAAGACGATGCTGTGGTGACTATATTGGATCTGACAGTAATGTCACAACACAAGTATGAGTAACTGTTTTCATTACGTGGTCACTATTGCTTTGTCTCTTCTTACTGATCATTTGATAAGTAAACCTAAATCGCAGCAGCGTCCATCTATGAGGAATGTATGCTGTCAAACATACATGTGTTAGCCAATCATATCAGTGGGCGTTTACTTCCGAGTCTACAATCCGCCATGCCTGTTCAAACAGAGCGATCTGATGAGGAGGGTCAAAAACTGGACAGAAAATAGCCTATTACTTCTAAATTGTTTTTTTGATGTAAAAATCTTTACATCTTAGCATTAAAAGTGGACCTCAGAGCACAGTACAAAATAAAAAAGGCAGTTCATGACCCCTTTTATGTAGCCTAAATAGAATGTGCTCAGGTTTGCTCTAGATCTGCTACACTGCTGCTGCAGAGCAAGTAGACTTGCTTCTGCTAAATGCTTGGATCATAAGATTAAAAGGAAACGTTCTGCTGCTGCTAGAGAGAGGAAGGTGGAGAGGTGGTGGACTAAGATGAGGACACGCATAGTGCGCAGACGTAGAATTCATTGAATACATCCTGGTTATATACATAAACGGTAATGAGTATGTGAGTCCGATTGGCTGGGAACATTGAATTAAATGAACCAATTAGAATGCAAATAGAGTTTCATGGCTGAACTATTCATGTTTTATCAGTTTTTCAGATAAATACAATGGCAATCTGGGATTTCATACTGAATAGGTGAGAGAAAAGCATCTATTTATTCCAGATCCACAAAAAGTCAACTTTCAGACCTCTACCTCTGGTACATGAAGGTGCATAAAGTAATGTTTTATCCATTTTGCAGGCCAATACCATGACGTCTTGGACTTTATACTGAATGGGTAAGAGAAAAAAATATATTTAGACTTTTTAAACCAATTTTCAGACCTTTTTAAAAAATATATTTAAGCCAAATGTACTTAAAACAATGTTTTATCTGTTTTGGAGGCCAAACGATGGTGATCTCGGACTTTATACTGAACAGGTGTGAGAAAAAAAAATCAATTTACCCCATTAGATCCACAAAAAGTCATTTTTAAGTCATTTTTTAGTCCTAGCTGTAACCCAAAATATGCGTAAAGTAATGTTTTATCTGTTTTTCAGGTCAATACGATGGTGATCTTGGACTCTATACTGAATAGGTGAGAGAAACAAATGTATTTACTTCACCAGATTCACAAAAAGTCATTTTTAGTCTTTTTAAACAAACTTTCAGACATTTTTAAACATATCTGAAACCCAACGGTGCACAAAAAAAATGTTTTACTGTTACTGAAATTACACAGCAATCTTGGACTTTATACTGAATAGGCGAGAGAAAATTAATTTACAGTAATTTTAACCCAACTTTAAGACCTTTTTTAACCATATCTGTAACCCAAAGGTGCACAAAGTAATGTTTTATTTGTTTTGCAGGCCGTCACAATGGCAATTTTAGGAAAAAATATCTATTTATTCCACTTGATCCACAAAAAGCCAGTTTAAAGTCTTTTTAAACCAACTTTCAGACCTATTTTTAGTCCTATCTGTAACCCAAAGCCTGCTGTGTGCGGGATTTATTGCAGCTCTTCCCGTGGCGATGGAGGCCGCCGTGGCCGTGAGTAATCTCAGCCTGCATTCACCATCCTTGATTTACTTGAACCACGCTGGCCGCCAACCAGAAGCATCGCTTTCTCATGAATCCACAATGGGCTTCATCCAGCCCCTCCAATAAATGATGCCACACACAGTCAGGTTGGTCAAAACAGCCTCAAATGCGTCGTCTTGACAACTGACTGAATCGAATTGAATGAATCCACTCACTCTTAAGACGGGATTCGGTTCAAAGTCAAAGTTTCACATTGTAGTGGAGGTCCAGCCCTTTAGACAAAGGTGTGTAAATCTTTTTCTGATTAGACAATAACCAACCTGCAGATTCCTCAACTCAGTTACGTCCCTTAATCATGCAGATTTTGCATTGCACTGTACAAATATAAAATGTTTTTATGAAGTTTTTGTAACGTTGCATTAGTTGGTTGCTTTTTCAAAGCCTTGAAATGTTAAATTAAAAAACTTTTTTACTACTATTTACAATTATATTTGAATATTTTAAAGCTGCAGTCTGTAACTTTTTTGGGTTAAAAATGATCCAAAATCAATATTTGAGAAATTACATAACCAGCCCATGTTCAAAACTATCACCTTACTTCAGCCCGATTCACAACGGTTATCTTAAAATGTTTTCTAATTTGAGTGGTACGGGTAGGTTTCCGCGGGAAATTCGAGCATGGTACTGCGTCATTACGTCACGTCTGTAAACATAAAGAAGTTTTCCTGGCTAGTAGCTATATCACATGTGAGGATCCTGCAGGTGACGGATCGTCACAGCAGCTGGAATAATTAAATTTATCATTTTGATGGCGGATTGTAATCCAGAAAGGATTATGTGTTTATGAAAAACATGTGAATGAAATTAAATTATATTCCAGTTTTAAATGTGCTTCTGATTACAGATAGCATGGGATTACACAAGATTTCTATTTTAAATAGAACCAGTTTGAAGGAAGATTAATTTGCTCTTTGGATTATAATAATTTCTTAATATGAAATTTGAATGGTATGACAATTAGATTTTAGACTGTACAAAAATTGAAATCTACATGCTAATACTATACTCATAGTCATGCAATGCTGATGTTGTTAACATTAATAATTTGAGAACAAAGTATAACAATGATAATACTTTGCACAGTTTGATTTGATATGAGCTAACTGATCGTTAGATTTAATCACCATTGGTAGCGCGATTTAT
Source organism: Schizothorax lantsangensis (assembly GCA_027422415.1). Classification (NCBI taxonomy): domain Eukaryota; kingdom Metazoa; phylum Chordata; class Actinopteri; order Cypriniformes; family Cyprinidae; genus Schizothorax; species Schizothorax lantsangensis. The sequence goes on from CM049854.1 coordinate 25,896,405, forward strand.
TGTAATGCTTTTTTTCCTCAGTTGGGCAGAACAAACATGGCAGACTTGTTACTTACTTGTTCGGATGGCAATATATGGTGAAAATTCTGATTTGGGTCATATATTCCAAGACGTAGGCTAGAATCTGTGATTGCGAAGTACAGTAAATATCCACACCGGTGCAGTGACACATTCGCCTCAAAACATTAGTTTCATCCGTGCTGGAGCCCTGCCAGAACACCGGATCACAACCCTGCGCACGGAAGATAATTCCGCAAGAAACTGCAATTCCAGGTTTTCAAACATAGAGGGCGACAAAGAGGTAAAAGTTACGGACTGCAGCTTTAAATACAGTGGAGATCAAAATTAGAGAACAATTAATGAACTCTTGATTTTTTCAGAAATAATAATCTTCATCGTTGAAAATATTAGGAATTTTAGATGTGGCTATACCATGCTAGTAGAACAGTGTCTTACAAAATAACCAAGACACTTCAACAAAACCCCTTTATTTTGTGGAAAACATAGTGATCAGAATGAGAGAACAGGAATGATTGTAGTACAAAGAAAGATAACAACTAAAATGTTGGAGGGTTACAGCTGTCAGAAATTAGTCGGCAGTGTAGAGGCCCTTGCTTTGAATGACTTCAGCACATCTGCGTCTGTAGAAAACGTATCCGCATGGCTCAGCTGACACAGAACAGCATACACTGTTTGCATTGTGGATATTCTCCAAAATGGCGCCAGGGTGACGCGGAGGAGACAAATTGTTGAATAAAGTCGGGGTTTTTTTCTTTTGCGCACAAAAAGTATTATCGTAGCTTCGTAAAATTATGGTTAAACCCCTGATGTCACGTGGATTATTTTACCGATCTCCTTGCTACATTCCTGGGCTGTCTATGGGAGGGTCAGAGAGCTCACGGGATGCATCAAAAATATCTTAATTTGTGTTCTGAAGATAAACGGAGGTCTTACGGTTTGGAACGACATGAGGGTGAGTAATCAATGACAGAATTTTCATTTTTGGGTGAACTATCCTTTAACTCTTGATTTATTCACACACTCACGTATATATATATATATATATGTGTATATACGTATGTGTGTGTGTGTGTGTGTATCAGGGGTTGTCATGTGACACACAGCAGCCAACAGCACTTATGTTTTATTTATTTTTTCCTTTTTATTCGAAACATTCCCAAACGCATTAACTATATCATGAAATATCTTGAATCTCACCTTTATAGATTATGTTGAATAGTCATATTGATGGTCAAAGTAACCTAATAATTTAATCTATAAACTATGGATAAAAACCTGTTTATGGGTGTCATGCCATAACATATTTTTAATACGACTGACTTTATATTTAATGTGAATTTAACATTGAAAGTTAATGTGAATAAAAACATTGTAAGTTAGGCTACTAATCATAACACTTACATTGTACAGAAAGAGAGCAAAGAACATTTTCACTGAGTCTAGTTCAAGCACGCTCAAAATCTCCCATTAAAATCACTGAAGCTGTTTACACTATGAAATTAATATCTTACAGATTCGTACACACATTTGCACTTTGTTGTTTCTGACGAGAGAATTTTCCAGAAAGATGTATTCAGTCAGCGAGCGAGTGAAGAAAATGCCGGTATTTTAGCGAAGACTCATCTGAATTTGGTCATTGCATTCATAAGCTCAACAGCATCGTGTGTGATTGGTTATAATGCGCAGTGCTGTAAAAATGCATCTGTTTCTGGCTCAGCGCCAGCCAGCGAATGCAGATTTGAATTTAACAGCTGATGCTGTGCCGGACTGAATGATCTAATCTCACCAGTGTGATTGTATTAAATATAGAAAATATTAATCGGCTATTTTTTGCCTTTTGGAAGCTGCATTCAAAATCCACTTGGCTCAAAAATCTGAGGGGGCACGTGCCTCTCACTTTGAATGAGCATGACGCCTCTGTGTGTGTGTGTATGTATTGTATTGTGTGTCAATGTGTATTTAACCTAATTAATGTTAACAATAAACACTATTCAAATTGTCTATTCTTATTTCAAGTTTTTGAACAGACACACGAGTCGCTCCAGTCATGCTGACATTGTACATTGTTTGTGTCTGTTTGCTTAAATTAGTCATGGCAGCGTTGGAAAAAAAACAGTGTGCTTTCACCTCAAGCTCCGGACTCCCGCTGAAGGTGACGTGTGTGGTCCCGACCGGTCCAAGGTCAGTGGAGGCCCTCGGCCAAAGCCTCTGTGCAATTGCAAGCAATTTAAATTACACATCTTCACTGTGTTCATTGAGAATTCAATCAAATGTGTATTTATATATTCTATACATAATATATTTATAATATAGAATATTATATATATAGTTTGCTTTTCTACAAATTATGTCAGAAAAAAACTTTTATGTAAATTATTTAAAACTTAAGCAACTTTATGAACATTGTGTTGATTTTAATGCACTTTTTAATTGGCCATTCAATTTCATAAAGACTACGTCATTAGACTATTTTTTGTGAGTATTATGACAATGTAAAGTTATGTTTTAATGGCATTTCTTATTTAAATTTCAGTAGCAAAATTGCCAACAGAATTTGTTCAATTCATTATAATCAGTTCAATTCTGTTCAAATCAATTCAAATGATCCGCTTCAATGAAGCGATTCTAAACAATGATTCACTGATTCATAATTCAAAATAATGAGGCAATATTTCAAAAAGCATTTTATGAGAAAGCAATTTAATTTATTTATTGTTATTTTATTTGTTGCAATTTACTATGTATTAATAAATTGGTGCAAATTGTATGCATATTTTTTTAGTGTGAACAAAAATGTAGAAAAATGTATAAATTAATGGCCATGTAGACGCTAATGAATAGCGTCTAATATAATATAAACTAATATATATATTAGTGCTGTCAGTCGATAAATTTTGTTTTAAAACTGCACTTTTTTCTGAAAAATCCATGTTATATAAAGTGTTTAAATATCCTTGTTTTTGTAATTTCACATGCAATATTCAAATTTATGACAAACAACATAAAATCGCCCTTCAGCCATGCTTATGTCACAATACAGCACGGCCTCTCACCTTATTGCAGTCATCCAAATGAAAGAATGTAATAAATGTATTTTAGATACCTGTGCCCTTCAGCAACGTAAATATATACAGAAATTGAATAAAGTTATGAAACATAGAATTTAAATTAAATATATGAATCCATAAAGGTCGCCATACGAATGACTTTATATTTACCTTGGCATGTGAATTTACATGGAAATGACATACCGTGGAAAACACCATTGTTTCCTCCTTCTTAATAAATCTCGTGAATGCAAAAGACACTGTAAAAATAGGTGAATAAACATAACACCATTGTACAGAAAGAGTTACGAACATTTGCATAAACACCCATGTCTTGTTCAAGCACGAATCATCAAAATTCTGCAGGTTTGTGAAAATCAAGAGAGGACAACTGAAAAATGGCACATCATGAAATAAATGTTATGTTCCAGATTGATGTGCAGGGATGGGTTTGTTGTTTTCAGAAAGGCAATTTCTAATAAAATAATGCCAGAAAGGGATGTATTCAGTCACAGAGAGTGAAGAAAAATGCATTTTAGCAGATCCTGAGCACTGAGAAGCATCTGAATTTGTCATTGCATTCATAAGGCATTGTGTGATTGTTTACACAGAGTAATGCGATCAAATCTTGAAAGTGAAAGTAAAAATGCATCTGTGAATTCTGAAAGCAGTCAGCGCCAGCCAGCGAATGCAGATTTGAATTTAGCAGCTGATGCCTGATGCCGGACTGCATTTTATGATACAGTAATTACTCCAATGTGATTGTATTAACTGCGATAGAAAGTATTGAAATATATATTTTCCCTGTGTTTCCTTCCTGCTGTGTGAGCTACTGAAATGAGCCGCACTGTGAAACAGCCAATCAGAGCAGAGCTCAACATTGAGCCGCACTGTGAAACAGCCAATCAGAGCAGAGCTCAACATTATTATCCATGACCCTTTCAAACAAGGTAATAACAGACCATTTCATTCTAGGGACAAATCCTAGGGTTGTAAATGGACATGTAAAACCATATCTGGAGATTTTTTGCCCTTACCTAAGCCACATACCTTCTATGTAGATATCAGAGAACAATTTAAAATATTGTATCAATGCATTCTATGGCACCTTTAAAGCTACAAAAGTTATTTCCTTTTTTTTATTTTGTTCTTTGATTAACAGACATCAGAACAGCTGGGTTATTAGCTTATTTGGCTGCTATTACTTTAAGGGCTGCCACTGCTGAACGTGACGCGGATCTGACACAAATCGTGTTTTCTCACAACCTAAGGTGACCAGACGTGCCACTTCCCGGGGACACGTTCTGCACAGTATTTCTAAATTGCCTAAAATAACCAGGTGTTGGTTGTTTGCGCTGCGCCAATCGATCGTTGTATGACATCAAAGTACCGCGAGAGCGATTCCAAAGCATGGAGCCGTCTGCTTTGCTCTCTAGCTCTCGCGGTACTTTGATGTCATACAACGATCAGTTATTTTAGGCAATTTAGAAATCCTGTGCAGAGCGTGTCCCCGGGAAGTTGGCACGTCTGGTCACCTTATCACAACCTTTTATATATAATTGCTCATTTGATTCGTGCCTGTTGCTGAGGTGAAATGGAAAAGTCTCCTGTTTGATTTGGTTGTAAAGACATTCTGCGCATCTAAATAAATGCAATTTTTGTCAAGGAAAAAATGGACAGAAGTAGCAGTTGTGAGTGGGGTGGCCAACCCTAGTCCTGCCCCTGTATTAACTTAAATATATACAGTATACACCCTATATACATATATACACATACATACACACACACACACACACAAGGCACAAAACATGATAACTGCTTGAAGGTTAATTTTAAGCAAATGCAAGCAAACATAAATTACATGCTAAAACAAAGTTGACTAGCTTCAATTTAAAAAAAAAAACTTCAGCTGTTTATAATAAATTGTTTGCAATAAGAAGTTTGCAATCATATTATTTTATACACTTTGCATTGGAAACTACACCTATCTGTTCCAGAGATATCATCGTGATATCATATCGAGACCAGATTTTGAGATGTTTTGCTAGATGTTGATAATATATAATATATATATACATGTATGAATGGTAACAAGCAAATATTTTAGCTGTTGACTGTAGCTAAAATAAATTGTTTGCAATCACTTCAGTGTATATCTAACTTTTTGTAATATCATATGTGATAATATCGAGACAGTTTTGCTATTTTCACGATCCTTTCAAGTATAATATACAAGTAATTATAATTTGATTTGTATGAAATCCTTTCAAGTCAATTATTGAAAATAAAGTTGTTTTTGGGCATCTTTGGTAGCTATAACATGAACTGTCTGTCATGGTGACAGAAACTCGCCTCGTCTCTGAAACAATACAATCTGCACCTAAACTGATGATGGAAAGAAAGCCTCTGATCGTTTCTCTCGTTTCAGACGGAGGTTCAGTCCGGCCGCAGGACCGATCATCGTCCAGGAATCCGACAAACACCAGAAACCTCTGTGTCGTCCTGAAAGACTCATCGACAGGAAAAAACAAGTACAAGCTTGACTTGTAATTCAGACGACAGCTGGTTTTACTTAATCAGCCGTTCTGGAGAAAATCAACAGAATGTTGAATTGATAAAGAATTGTGGTTTAGAGGAATAATCGATGATTCACGAAGGACTCATGACGACCTCAGTGTTTATGTTCTCATTTCAATGCAAAAAAATTAGTCAAAATTAGTTTTTAGTCAAGCATCTTAATTTCCTTAAAACAAGATTTATAAATCTGACTAAATATAGTGCACATCCACAGACAGATGGAGACATTTGGTAATGAGTTTTCTGTTTAGTTGCTAAGGCATCACTATTACTACTGCTTATGCTTACAGTTAGGAGTTTAACGTATCTGTCTGTCCGTCCATCTATCCTACATTATTTCCTACATTGTTTTATCTGTATGTATGTATGTGTTTATTTGTTTGTTGGTTTTTTAGTTTGTTTTATTTGTTTTAATTATATATTTTATAATTGTTTATTTATATTTTTGTTTTATTTATTTATTCTAATTTATTTTATTTACCTATTTCTTGTTTTTATTTATTATGTTTTGTTTTTAATGTTTTATTTATTCTTATTTGTTTGTTTTACTTATTTATTTTTAATCAATTTCTTATTTTTTGTTTTATTTATTTATATTTGATTGTTTTGTGTTGTTTATTCCGTTTATTTTATGTATTTATTAATTTATTTGTATGATTTATACATACTTATACATATACTTTTTTTGTTTTATTTTTGTTTTACAAATTTATTTATTTATTATTTTTATTCATTTGTTTTTATTTATTTTATTATTTTCTATTTATAATTTTGTGTTATTTGTTTATTTATTTATTCTGTTTTATTTTTTATTTATATTTAGTTGCTTTTTGTTTTAATTATTATGTTTTATTAATTGTTGTTTGTTTTATTTATTTGTTGTTTTATCAATTTATTATTTTTGTTTTATTTTGTTTCGTTTGTTTATTTATTTATGTTTTATAGTTTTTGTGTTGTTTATTTTTGTTCTATGTATTTATTTATATATTTTTATCTTTAATTAGTTTGTTCTATAAATGTATTGTTTTATTTATTCGTTTATTTTTATTTATGTATTTCTGTTTTATTATTTTGTATTTGATTTGTTTGTTTGTTTTATTTGTTTTATTTATATATTCTATTATTTTTTCTATATATAATTTTTAATTTTTTTTTTTTTTTTTTTTTTTTGGTTTTAAGTATTTATTCATTTATATGATTTATTTTTATCTTTTGTTTATTGTTTTGTTTGTTTTGTTGTTTTATCAATGACTTTCCTTTTTGCTTGATGTCATGAGTTCTTCACAATCACCTCTATTCAGGTACAACCCCAAATCAGAAAAAGTTGGGACAGTATGGAAAATGCAAATAAAAAAAGAAAGTAGTGATTTCTAAATTTACTTTGACTTGTATTTCATTGCAGACAATATGAACACAAAATATTTCATGTTTTGTCTGGTCAACTTCATGTCATTTGTAAATATACATCCTTTCCTGTCATTCAGACCTGCAACACAGTCCAAAAAAAGTTGGGACAGTAAAGCATTTACCACTTTGTAATGTTGCCATTCCTTTTCACAACACTTAAAAGACGTTTAGGGACTGAAGACACCAAGTGATGAAGTGTTTCAGGTGTAATTTTGTCCCATTCTTCCTGCAAACAAGTCTTAAGGTGGGCAACAGTACGGGGTCTTCGTTGTCGCATTTTGCGCTTCAAAATGCGCCACACATTCTCTATTGGAGACAGGTCGGGACTGCAGGCAGGCCAGTCAAGTACCCGTACCCTCTTCCTCCGCAGCCAGGACTTTGTAATGTGTGCAGAATGTGGTTTTGCATTGTCTTGTTGAAATATGCATGGACGTCCCTGGAAAAGATGTCTTCTTGAAGGCAGCATATTGTGCTCCAAAATCTCTATGTACTTTTCAGCATTAATGGTGCCATCACAGAAGTGCAAGTTACCTTTGCCAAGGGCACTGACACAACCCCATACCATGACAGACCCTGGCTTTTGGACTTGTTGCTGGTAACAGTCTGGATGATCATTTTCTTCTTTGGTCCGGAGCACACGGCGTCCATTCCTCCCAAAAAATACCTGAAATACTGATTCATCTGACCACAGTACACGTTTCCACTGTGTGATGGTCCATCCCAGATGCCTCCGAGCCCAGAGAAGTCGACGGCGCTTCTGGACACTGTTAACATAGGGCTTCCTTTTGGCACAGTACAGTTTTAACTGGCATTTGTGGATGTAACTACGTATTGTGGTACTTGACAAAGGTTTGCCAAAGTAGTCCTGAGCCCATGTGGTGATATCGCTTATAGATGAATGACGATTTCTTGATGCAGTGCCGCCTGAGGGATCGGAGATCACGGTTGTTCAGCTTAGGCTTGCGCCCTTGTCCTTTACGCACTGAAATTCCTCCAGATTCCTTGAATCTTTTAATTATGTTATGCACTGTTGAAGGTGAAATATCCAAATCTCTTCCTATCTTTCTTTGAGGAACATTGTTTTTAAACATTTCAATCATTTTCTCACGTATTTGTTGGCAAACTGGCGATCCTCGGCCCATCTTTGCTTCTAAAGGACTAGACCTTTCTTGGATGCTGCTTTTGTACCAAATCATAATTACAATCACCTGTTGACATCAACTGTTTCAAATCACATCATTATTTAACCAATTTACCTCATTACTAGCCCTAAATTGCTCCTGTCCCAACTTTTTTTGGACTGTGTTGCAGGTCTGAATGACAGGAAAGGATGTATATTTACAAATGACATGAAGTTGACCAGACAAAACATGAAATATTTTGTGTTCATATTGTCTGCAATGAAATACAAGTCAAAGTAAATTTAGAAATCACTACTTTCTTTTTTTATTTGCGTTTTCCATACTGTCCCAACTTTTTCTGATTTGGGGTTGTATATAACAGCCACTCCTCATGCTTTTTTACTCTGAAACACATCAGATTATAGAAGTAAACTGAGTTGGGAACACAGTTTCATATTGACTCTATAGAAAGACCTCTAAATGTAGACTGGGATGAAGGAATAATCTCATGTTTCAGTCCTCATTTAGCATTACGAGCACCAGACTCCATGTTTCTCATGCAGATGTGCTTCAGGACGAGTCACGCAGCTGGAGATGATGGGCTCTGGGTGGTCCGTCACTGCATCTAATCATTGTCACATTGTTCTCGACTGTGCATGACATACAATTCTGAAACATGGAAAAGCTCACGGCTCCGTTGCCTTCGCTGCGACTCTCCCACGTTGCGCAAGAGAGTGATTGGGTTTCAATCAAATCCTGCGACGTAATTCCCATAAAGCGCTAATGCAGCGGTGTACGGACGTGATTGATGCGCTTGATCCCGTCACTTCTTTCAGCTCAGAGGTCATCGAGGTCTTTTGTTCCTCTGCGTTTGCACCGAAGTGTTGAAATCCCGCAGGCCTCCTCGAGCCTCTTTGATGGTGTTAAGCATTAACTAAACTAACTGGTGCCAAAACAAAAACACATAGATGGACAATGCAACAAAAGAAGCTTTTTTAACAGAGAAGTGCTTGCATTAATAATGATCGGCCGTTACACGCTAAGCCTTTGTTTTGGGGGGTCGATTATTCATGACTGTTCAGAGGCCTGCATGGTGATCTTGTGAAGGCAGACTTTTAAGTGTTTAACATTTCTGTCTGTCCAACATTATTTACAACATTGTTCTTTTATGTATGTATGTGTTTATGTATTTGTTTGTTTGTTGTAATTATTTTTGTTTTATTTATTTATTTTAAATTATTTATTTATTTGTTTTATATGTATTTGTTTCTTTGGCTCAGTGGTAGAGCATTGCGTTAGCAGCGCAACAGGTTGTGGGTTCGATTCCCAGAGAACACACATAGTGATAAAACATGTATAGCCTGAATGCACTGTAAGTCGCTTTGGATAAAAGCATCTGCTAAATGCATAAATGTAAATGTAAATTTGTTTGCTTTATGTGTGTTTTATGTTTTTATTGGTATTATTTATTTTATTGATTGTTTTTTTATGTTTTATTTGATTTATTTTTTTATTTATTTGTTTTATTGTTTTGTTTTATTTAGTTTTTATTCATTTGTTTTATTTATTTTATTGTTTTATGTGTATTTGTTTGTTTTATGCTTTATGTATGTGTGCATTTACGTATTTATTGGTTTTATTTATTTTATTCATTGTTTGCTTATTTATTTTTGTTTTATTATTAAATTGTTGTTATTGTTTACTATTATTATTAATTACTATTAATTTATTATTCATTTTATTGTTTATTTATTGTTTTATTTGTTTTATCATTTATTTGTTTTTTAATTTTTAGTGATTTATTTTTATTGTTTCATTTGTATGTTTTATTATTTATTAATACCGTTTTGTTTATTTCTGTTTTATGTATTATTAATTTGTTTCATTCATTTATTTGTTTATTTATTTTTATTTTTATGTTCTATTTAGTTTTTATTTAATTTTATTGTTTATTTGATTATGCACCCACAGATATTATCCATGAGATTCAATTCAATTCAGATTTATTTATGAAGCACTTCAAAAACCATAGAGTGTACCAAAGGTGTCAACATGACATCAAATTTGACCCTGTTTACTTTTTCAAACTATTGTCTACAACTCATTATGGCATGCTATATTGTACAGGACCAAACGTTTGTCTTCATAACCTTTTATCAAATATAATAACTTGCAGACCTTTCTGAGCCTCTTTGATGGCGTTAAGCATTAACTAAACTGATACCTAAACAAAAACATAACGATGGACGAGCCAACAAAGGAAGCTTTTTAAAAGAGAAGTGCGTGCATTAATAATGATCAGCTGTCACACGCCAGGCCTTTGTTTGGTGGCTGATTATTCATGGCTGTTCGTGAAGATCTTGTGACAGACAGAGACTGGTTGAACAGTTTGTGACGTGCACAAATGTCACAAAGTGTCATGTTCAGTTATGCTGTTTGACAGCTATAAAGTCTTTTGATTGGTCAGTGCTGAGTTGGATTTGGATAAAGAATGTGGTGTAAATGCAACAGCGGGGGAAAATCTTTGAATCATTTTTACATATATTTTAAAACTATAAGGCCTTGATTATAATGCATATAAACTTGATTTTAGGTCATTTTGCAGGTCAGTAGTTCATATCTAATGTATCTTCATCAGTTGCATTGTGACAGTGTTTCTAACTGAGTTTACTTCTGTAATCTGACGCGTTTGAGAGTAAAAAGCATGAGAAGTGGCCGTTATATACCTGAATGGAGTCAGGTGGTTGTAAAGGTGGATTCATGGTGTCAAGGAAAAAGAAAGTCAATACAGAGGTGGAGCAAGTTATTATATTTGATAAAAGATTATGAAGGCAAACATTTGGTCCTTTACAATTCTATGCAATAATGAATCGTGGACAATAGTTTGAAAAAGTAAACAGGGTCAAATCTGATGGTTTTTAAAATGATTAATGAATAAAATTGAATTGTATGGATAATATCATGGATAATATCTGTGGGTAGACATGCAATAAAATAAATAAATACAAAATCTAAGTAAATAAAATAACAACTAAAGACATACATATATAAAATAAAATAATAATAAAAAAAAATAGTAAAAAAAACACCATGCCAGGAGATTTTCTTTTACTAAAAATAAGTAAGAGCATTCATGTAGCTCAAACATTAGAGCATGTGCACACAACGCCACGGTCATGGGTTCGATTCCCAGGGAATGCGTGAACTGATCAAAAGTAGATCTTGAATGCAATGTAAGTCGCTTTGGATAAAAGCATCTGGCAAATGCATAAATGTAAATTAACAATTACCAAAGCTTGTTTCCATCTCAGAGTATAAAATAAAAAGGTGACTGTGAGATAAAGTTTAAAATAATAAATAGTCACACTATGAGATATAAAGATAAAATTGTGAAAAGTAAAGTTGCAGTTATGAGAAATAAAGCTGCAGCTGTTATATATAGTTAGAATAAATTAGCATGTATTTATTTATTTTATTTATTCACTCACTCTTAGGAGGAGACTTCCAGAGTCATGGGTAAGTAAAAGAGAAAGTAAAAAACTTGGATATATTGTCTTTGCTCACGTTACTCATAAGAAGATGAGATGCATGTCTGTATTTTATGCAAGCATATGCTGCTGTGCATTGAGTATAATGTTATGCTGCATCCTCAATAATGATTTTTTTTTAAATGTGAGTGGGTTTTTGTTTTGTTTTTTGGTTGGTTTCACAACAAAATGTGATTTTTGCTGCAGATCTGGATCAGGGTTTGGCAGTATTTATTCATATTTTCAGTTAGCTTTTATTTTTATATTTTCTGTTTAATTTTTGAATTTTCAAAGTTTGACTTTTAGTATGCGGTAATTGTGTGCTTTCATCATTTTTATGAGTTTTAGTTTTTTAATGTGTGTGTGTGTGTGTTTAGCTAATTTATTTCAGTTTTAGTTTAGTTGTAGTTTTAGTCACTTTTATACTTAATTTTAAACTTATTCCAGTTAATTGTCAAAGCAACATTTCTAATTTTCAAGTTTACATATTTGATTCTATTTCAGATTTAATTCAGTTAGCTGTCAAAGCAACACTTCTTATTTATTTAAGTTTACATATATTTCAAATTTATTTCATTTAGTTGCCAAGTCAACATTTCTATTTTTGTAGAAAAGTTAGAAAAAAGTTTATTTATTTTATTACATTTCATATTTATTTCAAGTAATGTAAATGGTTTTAATAGTTTTAATTTTAGCTAAGAATAAAAACACTGATTGTCACTTAAATTATATATTTTTTATAAGTACCATCCCTAATATTTGTTTACAGATAGTTTTATGCAGGTATTAATGACCTCATTGGTCTGAAAATAGCCTGCAGACTTATTTGTGTCTCACTCGTTTTCCTTTTTTAAAGCAGAAAGTTTTGCCAAGCAGGTGGTTGAGCTGACAGCGGAGCGTTTGGATAACATGAAGCCGTTTGGTTGAGTTCCTCTGTTGACGCTTGCGTGTTCTGGGTAGGTGCAAACTAATTGAAAACACACTCACACCTGACAGCGGCTCTACACACTGAGTAATGCATCCAGTGAAATCAATCACCCAAATATTTATCAAATGCATGAGTGCACAGTGTTCGTCTCAGCCCAGATTCATTAAGGTGTTAGACGTAATATCTCACAGGACGCGCCAAACATCATTGTTTGGGGTTGTGTGCTTGAAACGCAGACAAAACAGCAGTCTTGTTTTGTTTTCAGATTGAGAACATCTAAACCTCAGAGTTAAAGCGGCCTGATGTCATTAATCTACAGCAAATTATGAGAAGAACCATTCCTGGGACTGACACACTGAGGCGGACAGTATTCACGCTGTAAAAACTCCCAGAAGTGCTCTACATGTTCCAAAGGCCATGTTTAGTGTCACTTGTGTAATGCTAAAGTGAAGGTGTCGTCATTTTTCTGTGTGCTCGCAACAAACTTGAGCTTTCAGACAGGCCTTTAAAACTTTAAATAAATCTGCAATTGTGATAGAAAAAATTAAGGTAATTAAGTAGTATTTATTTATTTATTTTTTACTCTTAGGAGGAAACGGGCTTCTAGATGCATTGTAGAAAATTTTGTCTTAGCTGACATTACGCAAAAGATCATTAGATACATTACTGTATTTTATGCATACATGCATATATTATGCTGCATCCTAAATTATGATTTTTTTTTTAGTTTTGTATTATAGTATTAATATTTTGAATTATCTTTTATTTTTAAATTTTCAGTTTTCATTTTATTTTGACTTTTAGTAATTTTGTTAGGTGTTTTTTTTTAAATAATTTTTATCAGTTTTAGTTTTCATTTATATTTTATTTAGCTTTAATTTATTTTATTTTTAGCTTTAGTAATTTTAGTACTTTAAATTTAAACTTATTTTATTTCAGTTAGATGCCAAGGCAACATTTGCAATTGTCTTAAGTTTACATTTTTTCATCTAATATTCATATTTTACTCTATTTCAGATGTTTCATTTAATGAAAACTAGTTTTAATTGTATTATTAGCAACTATAAAATATATATATATATATTCATCTCGCTTTAATTTATTTTAGTGTTAGCTTTAGTAATTTTAGTATTATTTATATAATATTATAGTATTAATATTTTGAACTAGCTTTTAATTTTAGATTTTTAGTTTTCATTTTAGTTTGACTTAATTTACATATATATATTCTGTGTGTGTGTGTGTGTGTGTATATATATATATATGCACATACATACCATGTAATATTCATTCAATATTCATAAAATTAATTTTATTCTATTTCAGATTTATTTAAATTAATGAAAATTTAAAGGTTAGTTTTAATTTTAGTTAGGAAAAACAGCACTGATTCAAAAGCATGTTATTTCCATTGTCACCACTGCATGCTTTAAAAACTCCCTAAAGTACTGTCAATTTTCCAAAGGGCACGTTTAGTGTCACTTGTGTAATGCTAAAATGAAGGTGTTGTCGTTTTTCTGTGTGCTTTCAACAAACTTGAGCTCCCAAAAAGCCATTACCGTCGCCTGCAGATCCTCAGTGTCATTGAGAACATTTTCCACACCGATTGACGACATTGGTTTGGCTATTTCTCCAATAAATGCACCATCGAACTTGACCTCCATTCTGCACACAAACCAAAGCCATTTCATGCCACTGCTGGAAATTCCTCCCAGAGAATCTGGCCAGCACGCTTAAGATGTTGTTCGTTAGCCTGTTTTCCCCTGATCCTCCGAGTTTTTCTGTTATTGCTTATGTACGACTCTAGCAGCCAGCGTTATTTTCTTCAACAAACAATGTGTTTTTCTTTTCTTCTGAAGAGCACATTTGTTTCAAATGTCACTCGCGGCCATAAAAGCCAAATAATGATGTGCTTGTCATAAATAAAGTTACTGCTAAAACCATCCGTCAAGCAAAAAAGCGCCTTTTACAGTCTGATGTCATGTTGTATTTTCAGACGCGAGAGCAGGCCGGTTCTTTCCGTCGACCTCACGGACGTCACAAAGCGTCACGTAAAGCGAGTGCTTGGGGTTTTCAGAGCCGATCTTCAACAGCCTTTGCTTGTGAACTCTGAATTTTCATGAGTGTGGGATAAATCCCAATAGCCCACACTTCCGGACGCTACGGCTCTGTATACTCTGGCTTTGGTTGTGAGCTCAGTTCTGGTTATAAGTGGTTTGGACCGGCGCTGTAAGTTATGAGGAGTCACACGTCTCAATAGAGCGCTTTGCGTTTAGGTAGGTGAAGACTGGACTCCTCAAAACCCATTGAAGTCGTATTGGAAGCGATTGACCCTAATGTTTCTGAGAAGACAGAAATAAAGTCTTCCATCTCTCTCTTGTGTGTTGTGTGTGTCTGCCACCTGTTGGGCTTCAGGAAAACATCAGCGCTCATCAAATTTGGTGATTTTTTTCCCCCCTCACAAATGCCAGCTGTAATAGTAGATCTCTGGGAACTCAAGAGATCAATGGCTCTAATCAGCAGACATCCATTTGGAGGTTTTAATAATGGTGAGAGGATGTTTTTGTGTGCAAACAAAGGTTAGGGTATAGATATCGGACGTTTCCGCTCGTCGGTGTGACGATTGACCTCAATATCAGTCAGAAACTCAAGCGTGTCTCATTGCTGCTTTCAAATCAAAATGTAGCTTTCTTAATGCACATTCTTGGTCTTATGGACCACGATTCATATTACAAATTGTCTAAATGCAATCACTCCATCTCCAAAACGATCCAGTCAATTCCTAAAAGAAACTATTGAGATCTTGATGTTCTTTCCTTAGAGATATTAGACTTTATGCAAAATATTAGACATTAAACTGCTGGGGGAAAAAAATATGGTTAATATGGCGAATATACTGTAGTTTACATTTACATTTACTCATTTAGCAGACGCTTTTATCCAAAGCGACTTACATTGCATTCAAGTTACAGTTTTTTTACATATGACCAGCTCTTGCTTTCCCTGGGAATCGAACCCATGATCTTGGCGTTGTTAGCGCCATGCTCTACCATTTGAGCTAAGGAAAGTTTAAACTGGTATCCCAGCCTGGCCAATCTGGTCTTCACAATCTCAAGCACATCTTATTGCTGCTTTTAAATCGAAATGTTTCTTTTCTAAATTATTGTGCCATTTCATATTCCAAATTGCAGTAAACTGGTTACATCACCTGAATATGTTCGTAGATTTGTGTTGAATGCTAACTTTGGAATGGAAAAATTGATATTTTATAAGTAAACATCATACTTTTTTCGCTCATGTCAGTTAAAGTCATAAAACTAGCTAAGCCAGTAGTAGTGCCGACAGTGTCGTGTAAACATGGCTGAGGGAGCGACAAGTGGAGGAACAGACAAAGTGAGTAATTTACGCTGGAACCGCTCCGATTGATTCAAACTCGTGACTTCGATCATTCAGTTCAAGCGATTCACTTTGAAAAACCAGATCAAAAGAGGCATTCATTTTTGAATTTTGACATCGCTTGAAATGATTTTAAAAAGCACGTGTAGTTCAAGTTCAAGTTGAGCTTTATTGTCTATAGTGTCTATTGTCACTATTGTTTATAGTGATGGGTGAAACAGAGCTTTTCGAAACTTTTCGAATTTCGAATTAGTTAATCCGTTGCGTCGCAAAATGATTCATTGTTTTAAAGCGCTCCAATCGGATCGCGTATTGCGAATCATTTGATTTAGTTCGAGACTTCAGAGCTGGTTCGCAATCCGTGCTCCGAGTCTTGATCTGAAATTATGGTGAAATCATTACTCAGATCAGACTTCGGAGAGGGGGTTCACAAATCTTGAAAAATGATTCGCGAATGTGCTCCGAAGCTTTGGTCTGGGTTCTCAAATTTTTGATTCAGAGTGGAACTTCAGAGTGCGTATCGCAAATCATTTGATTCAGATCAGGACTTCGGAGCAGCTTCGCAAATCTTTTGATTCAGATCAGAACTTCGGTTCAGGCCAAATACAATACTTGTCTAGATCAACTTTGAATAAAGAAAAGAGAGGTTAATCTGTTGTTTGACCTCTTCATTAATCTGTTGTTTGACCTCTTCATATTTAAAGGGGAGACTATAGTTTCCAAAGTCGGACATCGCTTACGATTTTCAAGCGTGTAGAATTTAGTAGAGACTCTATGACATGATCCAACCAATATCAGCGGCTACTAAATTGTCCTTAGCAATAATTTTAATCAAGCAATTAAATGTCTGTTGTTTGCCGTTATATCCAAACCTATGTCCTTGTAAAAAATAATCATCTTCCTAATTATTTGTCAAAATGCCCAAACTTGTCTTTGTCTCTAAAATGATCCAATCATTTCCGTGCAGAAACAATTGAGATCTTCTTCCTTCCTTAGAGATGATGCAGAACAAAATTTTCGACATTAAAGGTGCACCAAGCGAATTTTGCCAAACAATGTTGAAAGCACCAAAACAAACATGCCCATACCCAACATTCTTTTTAATATTTTGTTCCTCCAATATTTTCCACTTTATTTTTATCTGCCATCTCTCTGTCTATAGTCGGTCTGCTAATATCCGTCCTGTGCACTCACTGAGCGCCTTATCATTACTAGACACATCCTTTACTGCTGATTGGCTCGGTCCCAAAATATTGCTTAGATTTAGGCTTAAACCAGCCTAATATGGTTTTCTGTGCTTGGTTGGTTTAAACTGGTCTCCCAGCCTGGCCAATCTAGTCTTCAGAAACTCAAGAACGTCTCATTGCAGCTTTCAAATCAACATGTTAGTTTCTTAAAGCACATTCTTGGACTTATTGTGCATGATTGCAAGTAAAAAAAAAATAGTCTAAATTATTTGTCAAAATGCAATATTTTTGTCTATTCCTAGAAGAAACAATTGAGATCTTGTTTGCGGTTTTCTTTCCTTAGAGATGTTGCAGAACAAAATATTAGACATTACACTGCTGGGAAAAAAAGCTTAGACCAGCCTATTATATGGTTAACATTGTTTAAACTGATCTCCCAGTCTGGCCAAGCTGGTCTTCAGCTGGTTTTGCTTGTTGAAAGTGTCCAAAACCCTGCCAAAAGTCCAGAATAGGAGACCAGCAAAAACCTGTTTAGGTTGGTTTACGATGTTATTTTTGGTAATATAAAGTTACAAAAACCTATCCGGATGACTCCGAACTAAATCAACACCAACTCCATCCCATCCTACATTTTATCTTCTTCAATATCCAAAGTTTACACCCGTTCACATTACAGAAGTGTCCAGGATAGGAGTTTAGACTGGTTTAAAATGTTGTTTTCACTAATATAAGTTTCCAAAACATAGTGATTAACTCATTTTATCTTCTTGAGTATCCAAAGTTTATTTCGGAAATGCATCACATTACAGAAGTGACGTGTTGTGAAACCACATTTCATCTGTTGTGCATTATTTCCAGTGAGTAATTGCGTAACTGTTTGGTTTCTGTTTGAGTGACGTACCTGTGCATGTAAAACCATGCATTTGCATACATTTTCATGTGTTTTTGCCAAGTGTTTTCGTTTGACATAATGAGAAACAATGGCAGCAGGGGAAACTCCCCCAACGTTTTCATTAAAAGAACTCACATATATCTTAAAACATATGTTGCGGTGAGGGACGGGGGATGCTGGCCAGGAAAATGCAGCGGGGGGAGCACATTTGTGTGTGTGTGTGTGTGTGTGTGTGTGTGTGTGTGTGCATTTGATATGACCCCGTCTTCTGCCTGTCCCAAAGCTGGGCCTCGTCCCAGACGGACTCTTCCTGTCTCGAGATCCAGAGAGCCTCCCTTCCCCATGAGTCCTGACCACCACCCCACCAAAGCACAGTCCGCAACACACACGTCACAAGCACGCACGCACACTCACACATGCATGCAGCCCAAGGCCGATGTGTTGCACTCCAGCGGCGGCTGTGGGTGGCATGAAGGATGGATGGGGCATTTCTCTGGGCTTTATTCCGCATGTGCCCATGCCGCTCCATATGAACCGGTGCATGCATGCATTTGTGTATTTTTGTTTGCTTAAAAGTCAGTGTCATGTTTTACAGATACTCATGCATGCAATAGCATGTTGTGAAGCTAACAACATAAAACTGTATTGAACTACATAAAAATACAAAGAATACAAATACTGAATGATGTTTTTAACTATATATATTATATATACTGTATGTATATATATATATATATATATATATATATATATATATATATATATATATATATAATTTAGATTTTAGATATTTAAGTTATATATATATATAATTTAGATTTTAGATATTTAAGTTAGATTAGATAAATTTGATATTTGTAATGAGATTTTTTTCAATGTTGGGGAAGTTTCCAATGCTTTTATCAAATGAAAATGCGTGCCAAAAAAAAAAAATATTCCAGTGCACAATTTTAATGCAGTTCACTGGGTTTTAAAACCTTAAATTAGTGAAAATAACATTTTAAACCAGGCTAAACTGGTTTGTTGGTCTGTTTGTTTTGACATTTTTGAGAATTAGCTTTAACTAATTCATTAGAACATTAGAAATAGGTTGTGGTAATTGTGAAAATGTCCCGTTTTCACATGACATTATTTAAAGGTTAACATAACATTGCTGAAAACGTGTTCTGAATTTAATTTATTGAATTTAAGTATATTTGTAATTATTAAAATTTTATTCTAAAATGTATATTTCTTAAAATGTATTTTAAAATTGAATGTTACTTTCTATATATATATATATATATATATATATGTGTGTATAATTTATTAGTTTTATTTATTTATTTATATAACTATATTTTTTTATTTTTTTTAATAAATCGCTTCTCTCATTGGGCAGTTCATGCATTATTGATTTTCAGTCAGGTTTTTTTTTTCAGTCTTCAAAGCTTGTACCCTTATATTAGTGTAACAAACATTTAAACCAGTCTAAACTGGTTTGCTGGTCAGTTAACTGGTTTTTGTAAGCATCAGCCTCAGCTAATTTACATTCTTAAAACATTACAATTAGGTTGTGGAAAGAGTGAAAATGTCCCATTTTCTTATAACGTTTTTTAAAGTTTAACATAACATTGCTGAAACCGTTCTCCAAACCCAATTTTGTCAAAAATAATTATATTTTAAATTTATCAAAAACTTAAATGTGTATTTTTATTGATTTATTTAACTTTTTCCATCATTTTGGATGTTTTTCTTGTTACTGAGCTCAGCGCAGTGCATTATGGGATTGTCTTTTCTCCATCAACGTATAACGCTGCCTTAGTGTGGCCAAAATGAGGATCTTAGGAGAATTATTGGAACCGCTCACTGTCTCATATTGTGCTTTTCTTTGTCGTATAATGTCATTTTTATCGCATATCGCTTCTCTCTTCATGCATGAATGATTTTGAGGCAGTTCTTCAGTCTTCAAAGCTTGTATTGTGACGTCCCAGCCTCTGTCGGAGGGGTAAACCTCAGTCGACACACAGAAGAGGAACGCTAAACCATGATAAATGATTCCCTCACTGTTCCATTGTCTTTGTAAAGCCACTCGGTGGCGGCTGCTCTCGACCGCAGCGGTCATGAGCGAGCTACGACTGAGACTCGTCTCTCCATCTGCTGAAATGAGCTCGGGCCCCTGCTTTAGTCCCCTGACGTTGAGGAAAGACAGTCTCGGTTCAGCAGCCGCGTGCTAAAAGGGATGCGGTCATAAACGGCTCCATTCACCCGGTCCCTCCGAGCGCTGTGACCAAGTTTCCACTGCTGAGGAACGAACAGCACTTAGTTCGATCTATCAATGCATGGCATGACCGTAGTGAGTCGAACAAGAGGATTGTGGGAATGATTGGCTTTCACTGGCATGTGTTTAGGTCTTAAATTGACCAGTACGCAAAAACCAACGGCCTTTCATTTCTGGAGTCGGCTGAGCCAAGTTACATGGAAAGTTTGATTTACTAATGATTTGAATCAACCCGAGCAAATTATGGTCAAATTATAAGCTTGTGAAATAATTGAATTACTCATTTTTACCGGAGCACCTAATTCTATATGGGGACTTTCTGAGTTTCATGCATATTTTACCCAGAGATGGGAAGGTTACTCTAAAAATGTACTGTATTCCAGTACAAACTAATAATGAATTATAAGGCTGAAAGATGAAAAATAATATCTCCATATTTTTCAGCCTTTAAGATATTATACTGTATATATATCCCAGTATTTTTTGTATTTGCACTGAAATAACTCATTTTTTTTTATCATTTCAACCAAACATAAGTAAAATAGCCTGCTGTAGAAATGTTCACTAACTGAAACCATTTTTATTTAAATGCATCAATACTTAGTGGTAAATAACAACATTTACCTGCATATATTTGAATAAATGTCTTAATATATGAGAAAAAGCACATGCGGAGTTCTGTGAACATTTGTGATGATGCAACTTAATCACAATAATCCACAAGTAACCCACAGCACTCCAGTCCATCAGTTTATGACTTATACAGCGAAAAGATGCGTGTTTGTAAGAAACCGATTTATTAAGATGTTTTTAACTTCAGACCTTTGCTTCCGGCTAAAATACAAGTTCATAATCAATAATAACACTTCATCCAGTGAAAAAGTCCATCTCCTGTTGTCTCTCACATCAAAATCCTCTCACATATTTGTTTTGATCTGTTTTGGGTTGTGAATGGTTCTTGATCTGTGCAGATTTCTCTCCTGATAAAGACGAGATGACTTTTTCACTGGAGAAAGCAATATTTTAGATAGAGGACACATATTATAGCTGTAAGCAACAATTTGAAGTTAAAAGTCTTTTATGATGGATTTGTTTCTTACAAACACACCTTTTTGCTTCACAAGACATTAACTGATGGACTGGAGTGGTGTGGATTATTGTGATGTTTTTATCAGCTATTTGGACTCTCATTCTGACGGCACCCATTCACTGCAGAGGATCCATTGGTCACTGGGCCTCATTGGATCCAACTTTCATTTTTGGGTGAACTGTTCCTTTAAGCAGCCATTCACTCAATAATAAACAGCAGACTTGGACAAAAAAAGGAGTAGAAATCTAAAAATCGTTTTTAATGACACAGTCGGTGATACATACAATACATTAAGCAATGCAAAGTGTGTCTACACAAGCATACAATCAGTGTCGAGTCGTCAACTCCATATTCATTTGTCTTTCTTTCAGCTCTATGAAGGATGAGCTCGCATCAATTCACAGAAACACCTTCAGTTCGACTCCCAAAGGCAGCTGAAGAGGAAACCAGTGGGAAATAAGTAAAAACATGCTTTTACATTCTACAATTAAAATCAGAGCAGCAAATGATGTTTATTCCACCAACAACATGGTGGCATCTAAAGCACGGCTTCGCTCCCATCATGCATCTTTCTCGTCTGTCCTAGTGTGACATGCTTCTCTTGTAAAACTTTAGTTGGACAAAAGCATTTAGTCATTTTAGGTGTCCATTTAGAAATGATCTCAAGCAAATAATTACATTAAAACGAATAGTTCATCTAGAAATTGAAATACTCATATTTACCTTTATGCCATTTCATAGATTCTGCTAAACATCTTGTCTTACATTGCACAGAAGAAAGTCAGTCAAGTGGACGACATGATGGTGAGTAAATGATGACAGATTGTTTTATTATTATTCCTAAATTAACTAAATTAACTGTAGCTGCACTGAAAGAAAATCTGATTGTATTTTCAATATAAGTGAATTTTGTCGTACTTTTTTACAAAATCTGCTAGTGCAGTATGACAATGCACTTATATTGATGAGACAAACTTTGAAAACACGTCTTAAAATATCTAAGTAAATTCATCTTAAAGATCTGAAGATATTCAAACTGGAGAACTCACATTTCTATAGTCATTCAGAAAGCTTGCTAATGACAATATTTTTGTGATTTCATAAATGGACACCTAAAATGTTTAGACAGAAAGGTTAATGTTGATGTTTTTAAAACCAAAACTCTGACACGTAGATGTGAACGTTGATGATGTTCCTGTGAGAAACGACTCCTTTTGTGACGTAGTTCATGGCCAGCTTCAGTACGGTGCTCACAGGACCAACCAGCGGCTTCACCTGTCTGACCACACCTGTAGACCACAAAATACAGTCAGAAAAAGGCTTTATACTCACACCACAGCTACATGTGGCCCAAATCTGTTTTCCCCTCAAATGAGGAGACAAACATCAGTGTTTAGTATGAAAGCATACAAAAATTACATTGAATCTGACATTTGAATTACAGACTAGGCCACTTTCATGGAAATAAACTGGATAAATAACTGTTTTTTTTTCAATAGGAGGTTGTGCCTCACAAATAAAGTTCAGAAAATTGTTTAATGTCTAGCAATCTCATGAGAAAATCAAAACAATTTTCCTGAGATTTCGTATGAATTGGTGTGTACAGAAATGTACAATTTCTAGAAAAAAATGTACACGTAAAGGTCCACCCTAAACCTAGCTGTCGGTGAGTTGTAAGTGGATCGTACAAAAATGTATGAATGAGATTGGACAAATTAATAAGAATTAGCCATCAATTTTCCAGAACATTAAATAGTTTTGAATTGGGAGTTTATCGATGTAAACCGTTAAAAGAAAGTGAAAGTATGTGAGCGCAATTGCACCCACTTGACTTCATGCAAACTCCACAATTCACATGACAAAAAGAAAAGTTTACATTGCAAGTTGTGTTATTGCAAACATTAGCATAAACTGTATTTTCAATTCCGATCAGAATTTGGATAAATATGTTTTTTGTCCATGTTAGGTTGTGCTTAACAGATAATGTTGGTTTTAAGCAGAAAATTGTAAACCTTATGAGAAAACGTAAATATTTTACAAGGTGGCAATTTTAAATTTGTACAATGCAATTTGGTAATGGGCGATTTTTAGGGGGAAAAAAAACCTTAAGCATGAAGGTCCACTCCTAAACCTAACCGTCAGTGGGGCATAAGCAAATCATACGAAAATGTACAAATGAGATTGTACGAATTCATACGAATTAGCCACCAGTTCGTCAAAATGTAATTTTTTTATGAATTTCCATCAGTGTGGGCATAAACATAGCATGAACAGATGAAGTATGTGAATGCAAATGCTAGTTGCACACTCTTGACTTCATGCAAACTCCACAATTCACATGACAAAAGAAAAGCATTGGTGGTGCAATAGTGAACATTAGCATAAACTGTATTTTTAGTTCTGGTCTGGGCCACTTTCATATATCCCTCTACTGCATAGCGTTGCCCTCAGGCAACGGAAAGTTTTTCTTATGCCCCATGTTAAGTGCATGTTTTTTTAAATGATTGCAACCAATTAAAATGTTTGAAAAGTATCAAAGAACAGTCCTATAAGGTGTGAGAGTCACTATCAGCACCATTTGAAGGTGGGACGTCCTGTTCTGACACATGGTCACAGGAGCACATGGTGCGAGAAGAAGGCAAGATTATTTGCTTTGTAATCTTATTTAAAATGACATGAACTGTACATAAAAAATGTGTGTGTGTGTGTATGAAGGTGTAGAGAAGACTTTTGTCAGGTTTTATGATTATTTTTTTATTTTGCATGTTCAGAAATTCAGTTTTTCTTTTCTTTGCCTCAATAAGGGGTAAGGAAGCAGGGGTCCACAGCTCCCATCCCTAACCAGGATTTCCCATTGACAATACATACGGGCAAGTAATGTGGGACAAAAAGGGAAGATGCAAGGTTCCTGGGTGCAAAGGAACAAAAAGTGTCATGTGCACCTCTGTTTCACAGCAGAGAAGAAGTGCTTCTTGAAGTTTAACACAGAGTAAAATCTCATTCCTTGAAGTACATGATATGACACGACACACTACATCAGGGCTGGGAAACTTTGGTCCTGGAGGGCCACTGTCCTGCAGAGTTTAGCTCCAACCCTAATCAAACACATCAGAACAAGCTAATGAATGTATTTTAAGATCACTAGAAAGCTACAGGCAGGTGTGTTTGATTAGGGTTGGAACTAAACTCTGCAGTTTCCCAGCCCTGCACTACGACACAAACCTCTGTCTGAATCAAGTGCAATATATCAATGTGTTTCAAGTGTTTTTTGACAGATTTGTGATTTTGAATTGCTCTCTGAACAATGTCTTATGATATGTGAATGGAGAATTTTCTCCATAATTCTGTACCAAAAAATATTTTGGGATGGGGGGGGGGGGTGAGGGGTGGTCAAAAAAATGTTTTATCAATCAAATTTTCCCAAATAAACCAATAAATGATGTGGAATAATTTTTTTATCATGTACCATCACAATGCATGCAGTAGAGGGATATAGAAATGGACTAGATAAATATGTTTTTTGTCTATGTAAGGTTGTACCTTGCAAATAAAGTTGGTTTCGAGTAGAAAATTGGAAATCTTATCAGAAAACTTAAATATTTTAGGAGGTGGTGTTTTCGTATAAGTTTGTTTGATGCAATTTGTACAGAAATGGGTGATTTTTAGGGATAAAAACTTAAACATGAACTTCCACCCCTAAACCTAACCATCTGTGGGGCGTAAGTAGATTGTATGAAAATGTACAAATGAGATTGTACGAATTAGTCCCCAATCCATCAAAATATAAAATTGTTACAAATTTCCATGAGACTGTTGGCGTAAACCTAGGGTGAATGAAAAAATGAGATAGATCAAAAGTAATCTAAAAGTATTTTGATTATATTACCTAAAATGTGTAATGGATTACGTTACTAACTACAATTTTTGTCATGTAATTTGGGATCAGTAACGGATTACAATTTGTAAGAAATCTACCCAGCTCTGGTGGTGCGATAGTGAACATTAGCATAAACCAGATTCCGATCTGGGCCATTTTTGTACATGGAAATTGGATAAATATTTGTTTTTTGTTTTTTTGTCCATGTGAGGTTGTCTCAGTTTGTTTTGAGCAAAAAAATGGAAGTCTTATGAGAAAACGTAACTATTTTACGAAGTGGTGACTTTGTATGAATTCATACAATGCGACTTGTACGAAAATGGGTGATTTTAAGAAATAGGGCTAGAAATGATTCTTAGAAATCTAGAAATGGTTACAAAGTTACTTTGCAGTTGACCTGACAGACGCATTGTAAGTGGTGCTAAAGCGAACATTAGCATAAACGGTCTTTTCTCTTTCAGAACACTGTCATGGTGGAGCAACAGTTTGTACAGACATTGCAAAGAAATTTGAGTACAGTAACCTAACCTAAAAACTCAAGCTAAACTATGCACTGCATTGGCCAAGCGATAACATCTGCATCTGCGTACTCATGTCTGTACTTAGTTAATGTTTTGGCTTTAAAGCACTCTCTGAAGTTTAAAATTATGGATCTTTTATCATTTATAGAGACAAAACATTGTCATAATTATGTCTGGGCCTCTAATAAGTGGTGGTAACATAACAGACACAAAGTTTATGAAAATAAGAATAATTCACGGCCATTATACAGCGACTCAAAGGAGCAGCACATACTGAAGCTAAATGATGGATGCGACGCTTATTGTTACAGAAACAAAGAAAACAGCAAGACATCCTCCGTTACAGGCCTGGCAGACAGCGAGAACACTGGAAAATCTTCTGAAAGTGGATAAATGAAGGAGACAGAAACGCTGGGTTTGTACAGGCTGTCAGTGCCAGTGACATTAGCAAGTTAAGCTGTATTTGGTCTTATCCTGTCCATAACTCTCTTGGTTTAATTGGTTAACTTAAAATGTCACAAAAGGCTGTAAATTAATCTTGAAATCTGCCGAAAAGGTGTCTAATGCAAATTGTAATCAACTAAGCTTCATGATGTAACGGTTATGCTTTATGAAGCTTTGCGAATCTTTTGTTTTGAATCAGTGGTTCGTAGCGCGTATCCAAATCACGTGATTTCAGCAAAACGGGCTTCCTTGCAATGGTCTCAAGTAAGTTTTATGACATATGTTAAGTTTTAATGAATTTGAATAAACATGCGTGTATAATAAAAAAGGAGAGTGATAATTGTTTTCTTATGGGCCCTAATTAGCCATGTCCTGCCTAAAAACACAAAACAGCACTACAAATGAAAAGAATACAAATTATTACTGGTATTTAATGATTTGTATATTAAATTTATTAGGTTACATTTCATAAAGCATTCGGAATTAAGTTTGTAAAAGGTGTCTTTACGCAAGTTTGGGGTGTGTTTAGGTTGCATTTACACGGTTTTGACCAGTAGTTGTCGCTATTGTGCGATGTTTCAAGCGCTTCAAAAAAGTGAATCATTTTGCGAAGCAATTGATTCAATAAGATTGAGAATTACGAAAAGCTTTGTTTCATCCATCACTACGGCTAATGCTTTTAAAATAACAAGCTTCCAACGCTTTTTTATTTTTATAAAACAAAATATGATAACAGGAATAGTTAATAACTAAAAATTCAAGTATTTATGATTTTCAAACTTGCTGCATCATAATTGATCATGTGACACACAGGAACCAATAGCATTTTGCATTAATGTCATCATGCGCTAAATAATTAGTTTAACCAGAGGGGTGGATTGTTAAACAATGGATATCATTTCAGTTCATTTGACTTCAGAAGACTCCTAATTCAATATAATAGTCATATCAAGGCACTAGGTTTATAATAATTTTGTGATGTTTTTGTCCCTTTTACAGGATCGCCATCTACTAATTACTATAGAAATCAGAAGCTCAGACTAATTGGGTGAGTAAATATCAAAATATTAATTTTTGGTTAAACTATTCCTTCTATTCCTGTGGTGAAATAATACATATATAGTGACTTTGATCTCCAATAAACTTTTAATATGCAGTTTTATATTATTTAGCATAATCAAATATTAATCAAAAAAATAGATTTACTAACTCCTCAGAAGATGGAGACCAAGTTCATTTGAGGGGGAAAAATTTTCCTTTCACATATTTTGGTTGGAAAAGCTGGACCGGTTTTGATTTCAGAGTTTAAAGGCATCATAATGAGCAAGTCACATATATATAATGTCCTTAAATGACATTTATGTGGTTTTATGCCTGCGTAGCACCACAGACCAATATGATACACTCTTAATTCAACTAAAGCATTGTGTTGCTGAAGTCAAATGTCACTTGATGTTGATACCAGACCACATCACAGCAGCCTTTTCAAACCACAGCACGGTCAAGGATTACAAGAGTAAAAAAAGTTTAAAACGTCGGCAAATATTTCTGTGGCCAGCGTTGACACGATATACAAAAAGGTCAAATTGTGAGACCATAACTGTTAACCATAAACTTTTTACCTCTTGGTCAACTAGAGAAAGGTGATGTTAGCAGTCCTGGCTATATAATGTAAAAACAAACAAAAAAAACTCTGGTATTCCACAATAAGACAATAAGCATAGCATTTTTATTTTTAATGCAATGAATGCACTATATTTCGTTTCAATAATATTTGTTCTTTAATATTTTGTATTATGAGGGGATTTCCTGGCACTAGACAATATTCACATCTGAATTATTCACCATTTATTTCTATATAAACTAATGAAATATAGGAAAAATATTTTATATTATTTTCAGTTAATACAGTGTTTCAGTGCTTGACGCTTACTTGTTTCCCAATTTGAAAAATTTAGAAGAGCATTAAAAAACTTGTAATGTGATGTAATGACAATCGAATAATGTGTTTTTCCTTAATAAAGAGATCCAAGGAGACTTTTAGAAGCAGAATGATTTAATTAAGTAAAAGTTTTGCATTTGGATGTATATTTAGACATCATAAAATGTTATATGTTGTATCTTATAATGATATATATATTATAGCTAATTTGTAGATTATGCTTTGTATTTTGTATTATTTATATTTCTAATAATCTGTACTAACTTCTTATGGGGGTCATTTTTGACCACAACGTGTGACTTTTTTGCTTAAAACCATTTAGCAATTTCTAATCATCCCCACAATTGTTTTGTGTTCATATGGCTAGTGCCACAAGTGTCACCAAATTTTGTACGATTTCGATGAAGTAAATGAAAAAAAAAAGTTCAAAACGTAAAAATTTTCAGTCTAAAATAACCGATGACCACTAGAGGGTTAAGCTAGAAACAAACTCAAACACAACAAACACAAATTTGCATAATTAACATCCGTTCTCACATTATGGTGGCATAACACTAGGGATGCACAGAATGTTTGGCAACCGAAATCATTCGGCCGATATTAGCCAAAAGATAAAAAGCTCTTTCGGTGTTCGGATCGAATAAAAAGACTGAATAAATTGTTCCGAACAATGACATTTTTGGTGACACGATCAAACAGCAACCAGCGTAGAGTGAGAGGCGCGCACTCTTTATAATGCAGCAAACATGACGGCAGTGTGGAAGCATTTAAATCTGTCCGAGAAAGATGCAAAAATCATTACAAGCACCGACAGCGAGAGACTGTTTAGTACTGCATCGCATGTCTTCCATGAGAAGAGGAAGGAGTGGTTGTTGCTGGTTACTGTATGATGATTGAAATCGCGAAATGGCCTTAAACAGTAAATAAACTGCAGAATGTTGTTTTCTAATACACGCACAAATTGCATGTTTTGTCTGCTTTTTAGCCAGGGTTCAAAACGCGAAGAAAACCTGTGCTGAAACAGTGTTACTCGTCAGCTGCTCAGTAATTTTTATATGGCATGGATGTAACAATGTGATACGTGCAACAAACATCTTCCCAAATTCGTAATGAGAATCATTTATAAATCTGCTGTTGTCAACAAAAAGAAGCACAGCAGAAATAAAAGCTGAGAAAAAACAAGAACTCCATTAACATTCATAAATGTTAGTTTTGTAATTTTACTGTTGTTCTGTAAAATAAAATAAGAAAGTAAGACAATAATAATGATAATAATTACAACAGCTCTATTAATACATTTATTATAACATTCAAACAGTCTTCTAATTGGGATCTGTATTTCTAATGTCTAAAAAAAAGGGTATCTTCTGCTCAGTGAGGCTGCATTTATGTGTACAGTAAAATACAAACATATTACAGTAATATTGTGAAATATTATTACGATTTTAAATAACTGTTTTGTATGTTAATATATAGTAATGTAATTTATTCCTGTGATGCAAAGCTGAATTTTCAACATCATTACTCCAGTCTTCAGTCTCCAGTGTCACATGATCCTTCAGAAATCATTCTAAAATGTGACCCTGGAGCACAAAACCAGTCATAAGTAGCACAGGTATATTTGTAGCAATAGCCAAAAATACATTGCATGGGTCAAAATTATTGATTTTTCTTTTATGCCAAAAATCATTAGAACGTTAAGTAAAGATCATGTTCCATGAAGATATTTTGTAAATTTCCTACCGTAAATATATCAAAACTTAATTTTTGATTAGTAATATGCATTGCTAAGAACTTCATTTGGACAACTTTAAAGGCGATTTTCTCAATATTTAGATTTTTTTGCTCCCTCAGATTCCAGATTTTCAAATAGTTGTATCTCGGCCAAATAGTTTTCAAATAGTTGTATATTGTCCTATCCTAACAAACCATACATCAATGGAAAGCTTATTTATTCAGCTTTCAGATGATGTATACATCTCAATTTCGAAAAATTGACCCTTATGACTGGTTTTGTGGTCCAGGGTCACATATGCTGATTTGCTTCAGTGTTCTTTCTTTTTTTTAAGGGGGTCTCAAAAATTTTTTATTTTACTAACTTATTAATTTTAAGTTTAATTGTGCTTTGTTGGTATAATATCAGCTAGAACGTAAAAAAATGTTCAGTGTTAAATATTTTTCAATTGTTGTTTTGTAAATGAAAAGCAAGACAAATCAGTAAAAAAGCACATTTTGGCTATTTAATTTCTGCAATTGTGAAAAAAATGAGCAAAATACATGGAGAAAAATACGCGAAAAACCGTGTTCGGTATTCGGCCTTCGGCCCAGTGTTTAATTTTGTTCCTTTTTTGGCTTCGGCAAAGGATTTTCATTTCGGTGCATCCCTACCAAACACACTCTGAAATTTTTCAGAAAGGAAAACTGACCATAGAAGAAGACGTTAAGTTTACGTTTAGCCATAAAAGTTTACATTAACGGCTGATATCTACCTTGTTTTTAATGTGCGAGAGCGGCGATTTTAAACTTGAATGCGCAAGGCTTCCAGCATCATTCACTTCCAGTTATTTTAGCTATACAAGAACAGCCCTTTATTGCAAATTGGTATATGTTATTATATGTATTATTTTAATTTAATATCGTAATTGTAAACTGGTTTGTAGTGAAATAGTGCAAACAAAGCACTTTGTTATTCTTCTAGTTCTTATTCTGATGCATTTCAAAATGCAAGGATGCACAATCAAGTTTGCTAGAAGCAAAGCAAGTTATAGGGAGTTTACAAAGTGTTTCAGGAAGTTTAAAATCACCCAGCATTGTTTTGTTTAGAACTAAATGCTGAATGTGTCTGCGGTGGCTTTCCAAACCATGAAGCTGCGCAAATGCGTTCCCACGCTCATTTCGAAATGTCATTAAAGAGCATGAAGACTGCAAATAGCTTTAGTTAAGTGCATGTTAGCCGTGTACACACTTGCCACAAAACAAAGTCGAGTCGATGCCAACAGCCATTCGTCATCCTCAATGGCTACGTGGGTTGTGATATTGAAGGTTTACATGTAAACAGTGCAATTTCTGGTTTTCTGGTCACTCCAGCTCTGAGAGGAAATGTATGACAGGATCCAAAATGGGCAGGTTTAACACTAGGGACAAATGCGAGGAATGAGTTGCTCGACCACAATATTGGATAATGACATGCTAGCTGATGGGTTATGCAGGAAAGGGCAACGGAGTCGGCCCACATAGCCAAAATGCCAAGGTTTATCTGCGCCGGTGAACTCACCCCCAACGCCGCACCACACGAGCGCAGCTGCGTTCCTCAAACGGCCCTAAACAACTGGAAAGAGGACATGACTTTTACTTGCTCTCTTTGAAAGGCCTCATGTGTGGTTTGGTGTCTCAAGCTCAATTAGCAATGAATCATTGCGGTCAACTCATCGGACTGAAGCTGGAATGTTTGTTCCAGTTGTATCTCCATTGAAAACTCGACCACACTGTCATGTTTTACGATTGAACGCTTGTATTCTTTATCGCTGAAAGTTTAAGTGCAGTTTATTCGGTGTTGAACTCTGCTGGTGTGGCATTCTGGGAATTTAGCCTAGGAATTTGAAGTACTTGCAACTCAGAACTAGTGGTCTGTCAATAATGAATAATGTATTTGAGCACATGTGCGCTCAAGGCTGCCACCTACAGGTCCTGGTAGGGTAGTACACTATTGAATTGTTTACATTCACATATTGTTGATGTAAAGTTAAAATTATTAAGTATTATCATTTAGTATAGGGACCACTTATCACTATTAACTAGTTGTTAACATATTGGCTGTATATTAGTATTTATAAAGCACATATTTTGCATGACCATATGCTACATCCCTAATCCTACCCCATACCTAAACTTAACAACTACCTTACTAACCATTAATAAGCAGCAAATTAGGAGTTTATTTAGGCAACAGTAATAGTTAATGGTTTGTTAATATCAAGAATTGGACCTTAAAATAAAGTGACCTTTATATATATTTGAAAATGTTTGGTTACAGTTTGGTCTATTACGGTTTGACATTTATGTTGACTAAAGTTATGTGGCTAAAATATGTAGTTAGAGTAAAATTACTGAACATGACATGACAAAATATTGCTAATTTAAATTGACTTAACTACATTTAAAAGACATTGTCATCAAAAGAAGAATATTATAAATTAGAAAATGTGTAAAAATGAGCATTGTTTTATTTTTATATTAATTATATGTTTTTTTATTTTGTTTTTGTTATTAGTTATATGTTAATGGTTTGGATTACGGTTTATTTTAAGTCAAAGTGTTATTTAAAGATTAAATGTTTTGTGCTACACACACATATTTTTATTTACTTTTGTGTTTTTATTTATGGTTTTGATTTCGTTTGATTTTATTAGTTTAACTTCAAGAATGTTGTACTTTATTTTTTATTTTTATGGTTTTATTTTAATTTGTAGTTTTTAGTTAGATTTAAGGGGTTGAATATGTTTAATTTAAAGGTGAATTGTGTTTTTTGTGCAACTAGTAAAAAGTTTTCAAACACTTTTGTTTTCATACAAATTTAAAATTACTTTTAAATTTAGAATAGTAAATTAGTAATATTTTGTCATATTCAATGACGTTATTCATGACTAAAATGCCACATAATTTCAGTCAACAAAAAATGTTAAACCGTGATAGACCAAACTGTAAACAAGCATTTTCAAAATATATAATTATAAATATAAATTAAAATATTCATCAACAATATGTGAAAGTATAACATTTAAAAGTGTAGTAACACTTTTCCCCATTGTAGACTTATGTAGGCCTACAACCCGAATTTCGGAAATGTTGGGACATTTTTTAAATTTGAATAAAATGAAAACTAAAAGAATTTCAAATCACATGACCCAATATTTTATTCACAATAGAACATAGATAACATAACAAATGTTTAAACTGATAAATTTTAAAATTTTATGCACAAAATGAGCTCATTTCAAATTTGATGCCTGCTACAGGTCTCAGAATAGTTGTGACGGGGGCATGTTTACCATGGTGTAGCATCTCTTCTTCTTTTCAAAACAGTTTGAAGACGTCTGGGCATCGAGGTTATGAGTTTCTGGAGTTTTGGTGATGGAATTTGGTCCTATTCTTGCCTGATATAGGTTTATAGCTGCTGAAGAGTTCGTGGTCATCTTTTACATGTTTTTCGTTTAATGATGGGCCAAATGTTTTCTATAGGTGAATGATCGGGACTGCAGGCAGGCCAATTCAGCACCCGGACTCTTCTACTACGAAGCCATGCTGTTGTAATAGCTGCAGTATGTGGTTTTGCATTGTCCTGCTGAAATACACAAGGCCTTCCCTGAAATAGACGTCATCTGGAGGGGAGCATATGTTGCTCTAAAAACTTTATTTACCTTTCAGCATTCATAGTGCCTTCCAAAACATGCAAGCTGCCCATACCGTATGCACTTATGCACCCCATACCATCAGAGATGCTGGCTTTTGAACTGAACGCTGATAACATGCTGGAAGCTCTCCCTCCTCTTTAGCCCGGAGGACACGGCGTCCGTGATTTCCAACAAGAATGTCAAATTTGGACTCGTCTGACTATAGAACACTTTTCCACTTTGAAACAGTCCATTTTAAATGAGCCTTGGCCCACAGGACACGACGGCACTTCTGGAACATGTTCACATATGGCTTCCTTTTTGCATGATAGAGCTTTAGTTGGCATCTGCAGATGGCACGGTGGATTGTGTTTACTGACAGTGGTTTCTGAAAGTATTCCTGGGCCCATTTAGTAATGTCAATGACAGAATCATGCCGATGAGTGATGCAGTGTCGTCTGAGGGCCCGAAGACCACGGGCATCCAACAGAGGTCTTTGGCCTTGTCCCTTACATACAGAGATTGCTCCAGTTTCTCTGAATCTTTTAATGATGTTATGCACTGTAGATGATGAGATTTGCAAAACTTTTGCAATTTGACGTTGAGGAACGTTGTTTTTAAAGTATTCCACAATCTTTTTACGCACTCTTTCACAGATTGGAGAGCCTCTGCGCATCTTTACTTCTGAGAGACTCTGCCTCTCTAAGACATCCAGGACTGGCAAAATTTCAAAATCCCTGGTAGCCCTTCGGGCAGGTACTCTTCAGATTTTGGTAGCCCGAAAATTAATTTAACTAGCCCAAATAAAAAAAAGACCATAAATGTCAATCAAAAACATTTTCAATACACAAATATCAAGGAAAGAGTTTTATTTTACTATTTACAGGCAATGTTCCCTCTAATGTTTATTTTCTTGCTGAGCAAAACTTTTCTCTATTGGGCGAACATTTCGGGCACCTGAGCAAAAACATTCTTTATACCAGACCACCCAGCGCACACAAAAAAGTGT
Source organism: Schizothorax lantsangensis (assembly GCA_027422415.1). NCBI lineage: Eukaryota > Metazoa > Chordata > Actinopteri > Cypriniformes > Cyprinidae > Schizothorax > Schizothorax lantsangensis. The sequence goes on from CM049854.1 coordinate 25,931,041, forward strand.
GTAAATTTTAACTTTAATGTGCTATTTATATTTGATTTGACCCTTGATGTAACTAAATGATGCACATTTTAGGTTACCTGAGAAAACATTTTTTACAGTATAAATACACTGCAGTTCAAAAGTTTGGGATCAGTAAAGTTTGTAGCTGTAGCCTATCTATTTGATTAAAAAAATGAATATTATTCCACAAAATAATATTGTGAAATATTATTGCAATTTAAAATAAATGTTTTCTATTTTAATATACTTTAAAATATTATTAATTCCTGTGAAGCAAATCTGAATTTTCAGCATCATTACTCCAGTCTTCAGTGTCACATGATCCTTCAGAAATCATTATCATATGCTGATTTATAATCAATGTTGGAAACAGTTGTACTGCTTAAGATTTTTTGGGACCTGTGATATCTTTTAAAACTAAAAAAAAATTAAAATAACTTTATTCAAAATAGAGATTTTGTGTTACAATATATACTATTCAAAAGTTTGGGGTCAGAATTTTTTTTCTTTCTTTTTAAAGATACTTTAAAAATGTTTAAAGAAAGTTAAAGAAACTTTATTCAGCAAGGATGTGTTACATGGATAAAATTGATAGTAAAGACTTATATTGTTAGAAAGGATTTCTATTTTGAATAAATGCTGTTCTTTTTAACTTTTTATTAATCAAAGAAAAAAGTAACACAGGTTCCAAAAAATATTAAGCAGCACAACAGTTTCACTGTAAATCAGCATATTAGATCAGCAATACTGATAATAATTCAGCATTTCAGAATGATTTCTGAAGGATCACGTGACACTGAAGACTGCAGTAATGATGCTGAAAATTCAGCTTTGATCACAGGAATAAATTATATTTTAAAGTATAGGTATTAAAATAGGAAACCAATATTAGAAATTGCAATATACTGTTTTTTCAGTATTTATGAAATAAATACAGCCTTGATGAGCAAGAGACTTATTATTTATTAAATTATTTATTAGGTTTATAATATAGGCCTAACATAATATAATATATCAAAACAAACTATTTAAACCGATAGAATAGAATAGAAAACAAACTGAAGCAAAACTTAAGCTGAGATCTGTAAGTTAAATATATATTAAAAAAACGTGAACATATGAATTCTTGTATAGTTATCTAAACATCCCTATGAAGTACAGTATGCACAATACACCTGTGTGTGACTGTAAATGTCTCGGAGTTTTGTTATCGTTCTGTACCCATCCTCCGCTATTTCCAGCACTTAATCAAGCCACTCTTCTTTAATACATGATGACGTTTATTTCATATGTCATTGCATTTGCGTTGGCTCTCGATTTGAGCTATTTCGTCCGCAACCATTGAAGTATTCGGTTTCTACAGCGACTTATTTGGCGCACATCATTCTCTTTCTATGAAACCAGTAAACCGCATTCACCAGTTCTAACGCTATAGCGACATCAACTATAGCGGTTTGCCTGAGTATTGCGATTCATATTGGCTGTATTGACTAATTTTTGCATGCGAGCGGCACATTATTTCTTCTGCGTGGCGCGGTTGTAGAAGTGTGCGGCCGCGCACACGCAGCTTAGAAGGAACATTGCGTGGGAGCCCTGTATTTAAGGTAGCCCGTCGGGCAGGGCGGTGATACATTTTGGTAGCCCGACTGGAAAACACAATAGCCCCGGGACGTCGGACTAGCGATTTTGCGAGCCCTGACATCCCTTTTATATCTAATCATGTTACAGACCTGATGTCAATTAACTTAATTAGTTGCTAGATATTCTCCCAGCTGAATATTTTCAAAATGTCTTGCTTTTTCAGTCCTTTGTTGCCCCCATGCCAACTTTTTTGAGACCTGTAGCAGGCATCAAATTTGAAATGAGCTCATTTAGTGGATAAAAGTGTAAAATTTCACCATTTAAACATTTGTTATGTTATCTATGTTCTAATGTGAATAACATATTGGCTCATGTGATTTGAAAGTCTTTTAGTTTTCTTTATTCAAATTTAAAAAACATCCCAACATTTCCGGAATTCGGGTTGTAGTTTATTTTGTTAATTTGTTAATTATTTTTATGGTTTTCAAGGTTCAAGGTTCTTGTTTATTTGTCACATACACAATCATACAGGGTATAATCAGTAGAGAAATGTAGGTCAGGACAGGTCCGCTCAATGGACAGTGCAAAAAAATAAAAATAAAAGATGATACATAACACAGGAGCATATATTTAAATATAGGTAGGAATAAGATAAAAAAATAATAATAATAAGTAAAAACAAAGAAATAAAATAAGGAGTAAAATGTGCAATGAACTAAAATGTGCAATACAGTCTACTGTGGATTTAATAAATATTAATATAACCAGGGATGTGCAAGAGGAATGTGCAAACAGGTTGTACCTCGGTGTACACATAGCAGCAATGCAGAAAATGGAGAATGATGGGTGTTACAGTTAATTAAATGAGTCCTGTAGATGTTATGAGACTGAGTTTAGGAGCCTGATGACCTGAGGGTAGAAGCTCCTCCTCAGTCTCTCAGTTTTTGCCAACACGCTTCTGAAGCGCTTGCCCGATGGCAGTGTGATGAAAAGACGGTTACCGGGGTGATTTGAGTCCTTGATTATTTTTGCAGCTCTGCTTTTGCAGCGTTTGAGGTAGATGTCCTGCAGGGAGGGGAGGGCAGACCCAGAGATGCGCTCAGGTAAGCGCACGACTCTCTGCAGAGCTTTGCAGTCCTGATTTGTGGCGTTACTGTACCACAATGAGATGCACTGAGTCAATACACTTTCTATGGCCCCTGAATAGAAAGTTTTCAGGATTGCTGGTGAGACCCTGAATTTCCTCAGCTGTCGCAGATGGTACAGTCTTTGCCTGGCTTTCTTGACCTGTGTTTGAATGTGTGCAGTCCAAGTCAGGTCCTCGGAGATTATGTTTTTAGTTAACATATTTTGGATTATGTTTTATGTGAAATGTGTGATTTTTGTGCTAAAAGTAAAAAGGTAAAACAAGCTTTCAAATCACTTTCCTATACCACAGATGTTAACTAATAGCCAAATAGCTGTTTAACCAATGTTTTAGCGAACTCGCATTACAGTCTATCATTTCCAGATCTCAGGGTTTTTTTTCAATCCAATACATCACATTACGGAAGCAAATAAGTTGCGAATGTGGTTTCATGTTGATTTTAATCATTAGAAGTCCCGTTCTCTTGTATAACTCCTGGTGTAGCGTCTTGGATGCGTCAGAGCGCATGATGAATCAGCGCTGATGGATGAGCAGGTCTCTGGCTGCACTGTCAGTGAGGGAACAGTGTCTGCGGGGGCTGCAGACCACCACAGTCGAGAGAAAACACGTTCATTTTCACTGCTAATCCCTCAGCTGAGGAGTCTTCGTGGGTTTGGTCCGGCTCATTGTGTGGCTAATGCCATGCCATTTTGTGATTCACTCTCTGATATGTTGTTATCCAGAGGCCGATGCGTTAGACGCTCCTCTTTGGCTTCAGCGTGTGGTGGCTAAACGTCCTGTTGTTATTTTGTGCTTTCAGATTAGATAAAGAGTCCTCCAAAGACCCTTCCTCGGGCGTAAGCTGATCCTCGCGGTGCGTGAAATGGATAAAATAGCAATGGTGAACAGCATAAACTTCGCTAAGTGGCAGTTCTTCAGCAAAACACTGTCATATTTTCTGTGCAGACCCCTAAAAAGGTCAAAATGAGTCAGAAAACTATTTTTCGTAGGCCATACAGTGGGCATCATTCATGAAACACAAGCAGAACGAATTTGTGCAAGTCATTCTTAAGTTCATTCTTAATTTTCCTCAGTTGAATATGACTTTTTATGTAAGAATTGTATTATGAATGATTTATACAAAAAATGATTCACAGGAATTTTATATAAACCATTCAGTCTTAGTTGCATTTAATTTAGGAAAATTAATCATGAACTTACAAATGATTTACAAAAATTTGTTCTGCTTGTGTTTCAAGAATTTGTTTTATAAAAAATTTTTTTCGAGTGAATCATCTGTGCCATAAATCATGCGCGCCATCATGTGAATAATCACACTGGAACAGCCTCATATGACCCCAAATGACAAAGAAAGGCAAAATATATATATATCGTTTAAACATATGTTTTAAAGAGCGTGGTTAAAAGAAATGTGCTTTCTAAATAGAAAGCGTATTTAGTTTTAAAGCTTCAAAACAGCAAGAAAAATGGTGAAACTATTTCCAGTTCTTGCATTTAATTAGATATATTTTTTACAATATTTATATATTCTGATTTTTAAAATACATTTATATAAATATATATTTTAATATGTATTAGAATTGCTTTGCTACACTGTTCTATTTAATTCTAGCATTTAATTACATTTTTGCATTTAATTAAATATATTTAATTAATTCTTACATGTATATTTTAGACAATATTTATATACTCTGATTTTTAAAATACATTTATATTAATATATTTCATAATATGTATTTTCCTATACTATTGTATTTCATAGTTACATTTAATTAAATTTGCATTTATATTTAAATGCAGTAATTCAATTAATTCTTGTATTTAATTAAATATATTTAGACTATTTATATATTCAGATTTTTAAAATGCATTTATATAAGTTTATTTTATAATATGTATTATTTTTTTATTTTATTTTTTGCTATACTGTTGTTTTTAATGGACATTAAAAACATTAAAAATTCTTTATTAAAATTTCCTTTGTCATATGGGATATGTCCTGCAAAATGACTTTTTTTTCAGAATAAAGCAATATTTATTTAATTTATGTATTTATTTTTAAATGGTTATCAATAGAGAAAAATGCTTTTTGCTTGCACAAATGTGTAGTTATAGCACTACCAACTGTCTGACCAATATAACGTCATTTTAACCACTATTCTTCAGTAATGTAACAGTAGCTGTAATATTTATACAGTATCTGCGCTGATGCAATAATCAAACAATCTCCTAAAATATCCTCTCTCACATGTGCAGCATTCGGAAGTCTGATTCATTCAGTGAATCAGTTTCTTTCGGAAGATAAAAATAGCCCAATTATTCTGAATTAACCCTGTAAATATGCATATATCTACTAAAAGTTTTGTCAAATTTTGATAGCAGGAGAGTGATGAAAAGCAGCATTTAACTAAAAAAATAATAAAGTTGCCACGCACAAACTCAAATGAATCTTTTGTCAGCATGAAGCGATTCACTAAAATAACTTCCCTGCTATACAGCTAATGCAAAGCGAAGCCTCGTCCCTCCACAGCGTCTACATTTCTGACACACTTCACTAAAATTCCTCCGGTCTGTGTGAAGGACAGTAGCTGTAGCCAACGTCACATACCTGATCACAGACAGCATGTCTCTGCCGTCGCCTCCGTTTGTAACGTTAACTTCCCTGCGCTCACATATTGCATCACTTGGAGCGGCCGCTGACCACAGGTGCATATCCCTACCAGATGTTTCCACCGACTGGAATTTTTATCCTGCCTTTTTTTACCCGGCCCGAGGTGGAGCCAAACTGAGAGCCGCTCAAGGGAAGATGCCACGGCGTTTGATTTCCCACCGTCCGCTCCTGCCGATGTCGGTACATTCCCCATGCTCGTGGTAGTCCAGGAAGTCACCACAGTTTTGGGCTATTCCAGGCCTGCATTTCTGATATCCAGACGTCACCGGCGTCCCGGGCCAGGGATTCATCCTCAGCGAGGAGCTCGTGTCAACAAGGAGAGCGTTGATGCAACAGACTGGACCTCCTTTCCAGCCACTCGGACCACACACACTTTTTGCATCCAGTGCCACAAATAAAACGTGGAAATTGCACACGAGAAAGTGTTTCCCAGACCGTCCAGCTCAAAGCAGGGTTTCTGCAGGTCTTATAAAGTCTGAATTCGCCCTTCCACAAATTAAGGCCTAAGATCGGAGCAGAAAGTCTTCATAGTCATGGCATTAAATGTTGCATGCACTGCAAAAAATATATATCTTACGCAGTTTTGTATTCCAATACAAATATGTAAACATCCTTAAATCAAGATACATTTACTTGAGATCCAAATTGAACATCTGAAGTCTTGTTTTCTGAGAAACTGAAAAAAATGAACTGAGTTTATGCTTAACCCTAAAGTTTGTGCTTCTCGAATGGTGGTTAAAAATTACCTTTTTTTTTCTCAATGAGATGAATGAACTATATTTTAGTTCAGTAATGTTTTTTTATTTAATATTTTGTATTTGTAGGGGGATTTTATGGCATTCTATTTAGTTATTTTGACATCAGCTACTTAAGTTTGTTATTTTATGTTAATTTTGTTGTTACTGTTATTATCTATTTTTAAACATAGACCCAAAAATGACATTTTCAACTTGAACTGTCATCAATCTTGAATGTTTGGAGACTTAAGTTTGGTCTCTTTTTTAAAGAAGACACTTGGCAGATTATTGCTGAAATGGAAAAATTGAAAAGTAAAAAAAAAAGGGAAATTAAAAATCTATTGAAGTTTGTTTATTGCTTAAAAAAAAAAAAGTACTATTTTCAAATTTTATGTAAAATATATATTTTCCACAACATGTTTTACTCTAAAATTGTGAGAAAATCAAATCCACAAATCACAAACAAGTTATGTTCCAAATTTGAGGATGATATCTCTTAAAAATGAGCTTTCAGTAAGATTTTGTTTGTGCGCCGTACTAAATGTTTACACTAGATGAAATTGGCTTATAATGCGGCCATTTTTGACTGTGAGGAGTACATGTGACTTTTTTTTCAGGACTATGTAATCTTTTCGAATCATGTCCATGATTTTTGTCTATGTGTGTGTGTGTGTGTGTGTGTGTGTGTGCTAAAACCCATCACAAGTGATAAAACTTTTATCAAGTTTCATACCATTCTGAAGTAAAAACTTCTGAAATTCTTTTCCTCAAAAATGACGGAAGAGCAAGAGTTAAAACAAGAAAAAATATCTGTCAATGGGGTATGAAAACATAATTTCCCTTTGAATTAAGTAGATTTTTCTGAGCCTATTGGCAGATATTTGTTCTGTTTTAATCATAAACTTCATTTTGATCAATTTGACATAAAACAAGACTTTCCTATTTTATGTCATTTTGTTTCTCAAATAAATGTATCTTGATTTATGCATTTGCACTGGAAAAAAAGACAAAAATGCTCACGAAGAACATTACTTTTTTTTGCAGTGTGATCAGAATGAACAGTAAATGTTATTTATTTTTTGTAAAATGAATGAAAAAGTAATGGAGATTTGTTTGAACTTTTAAACTTTTAAGCAGTGCTAATACAAGACATTAACATATAGACCACATTGATGTAATGCATTCCAGTCAATGTATGCCTTAAATGGTCTTTACTTGGTCTTAAAAAGGCTTGAATTCACCTTCATAAACCTGCAGAAACCCTGTCAAAGACTCTCTTCTCTTCTTGAAATGTTGACTTTGTAGTGATGAGTCAATCTACCTGGAGCGGCGCTAAAAACAAACACGGCTGCTGTTCTGATGCTTTCAGGTGGTCACATAGACACGATTGTGTTTTCACTCACTCGTGACCGCTGCACAAACGTGTGGATGACAGAAACGGACATTACGAGTCCAAAACAAATGCCAGTGACTGGGAGTTTCATGCCTTCTGAAGAAGCTCCAAAGATTTTTTTTTTTTTTTTATAGTAACTAAAAAGGGAATGTATTTTTTTGTTAATACTTTCTCTTTCTTCAGCTTATTTTACAACCATTTGTGATACAACTGTGGCACAAGCAATCACAATAAAATCTAAACTGTGATATGTTCTGTGATATGTGTGATTATTAACTCAAAATCTGAAGGTGCTTGCTTATAAATGTGCTTTGAGAAAACAAGGAGCATCAGGTTCATTTGGTTTCAACATTAGTGTAATTTCAAATATTTTATGTGCAGCTGTTTACAACATTTAACTTTATTTAAAATGAGAAGTGTTTTTAAAACTATTGACAATTAAACAGAAACTTTAAGGTCTTTCTGTAATCTGCGGCCAAAATAAAAGCTTGAAGATTTATTGCATTAAAGTGAAAAATAAATTGAAAAGAATTCAAATTTTACTGTTGTACAGTAAAAAATTATAATATTTATTATTGTTGTTGTTGTATTTGATCATTTTAATAATCAGTTTTATAATTTTTATTTTTAAGTGTTATTAATGTTATTTAGTAGTAGTAAAAATTTAAATTTTACTATTATACTGTAAAAATGTTGTAATTCATTTTAAATTTTATCATTACATTTTATATAATTGTTTTATTTATTTTAAATGTTTTTTTGTTTGTTTTTTACAGAAATTGATTATTATTATTATTAGTAGTAGTATTGTTTTTTTATTTGTATTATATTCATTATAGATTTTTTTTTTACTGAAATATTGATTCTTCTCACTTCTCACAGCACACTCCCACTTTACGATATATCACGCACTGCACTTTATCTCCACAGTTCAATCTGGACTACACGTACACACTGCACAAATACAACAATCTATCTGCTACCACTGGATACCATCCAATGCACATCCATGACATTTGCGTATCCAGCTTATGTACAATCTACTGCACCGTTGCACATTACTGTGTATGTATATATGTGTACATAATGTAGAATGTGTACATACGGTGTATAATGTGTATTGATAACTGTAAGTATGTCTAACAGTACACTGTGTGTACTGAGTATATGTATGTGTATATTGCACATTGTCATCTGTATAAGTCTGTAAGTATGTAATGGTACTGTCTATATGTTAATTGTTTCTGCACTGTCTGGAGCACGCTCTCAAGAATTTCACTCATCAAGGCACATGTGCTGTGATGATGTGACAATAAAAGTGATTTGATTTGATTTGATTGCAGTGGCGGGAGAAATTTATTACATTTTTTTTTTTTTTTTAAGAAGTTTGAGTTGTGTACATGTATAGAGTTATTTCTATTGCCAGTGGAGTATTTTTATATATATCTAAGCAACAGCAATATGAAATGTTAGATTGTTTTTATATCGCAGTTCACACTGCAATATATAACAATCGCAATGTGAGTTTTGGTCCAATCAAGCAGCACTTATTTGTAGATTTAGCCCTGAAAAAAACTACAAACACTTGTCACTTTGTGGTGGTATAAATTATTGCTTGTTCTTAAAATATTTACAGCAGCATGTAGCTTTCAGCATACAGCGCCAGCAACGTCAAGTCCATGGGTTCGATTCCCAGGGAATGCAATTTCTAAAAGTAGAGCTTGAATGCAACATAAATTGCTTTAAATCCTCCTAAACGCATGAGTTTCGAGCGTGACAACTTGTAGTTTGACCAATGAAAGATGGTGGAAACCTGTTTGGTAACAGTCATTATTGTTCTTTTTGGTGATGCTAGTAGTGCAGAAACAGCACTTCACCTAAAACATGTACATTATGTGTAGTTTGTATCTTAAAAAGCTAGTTGCAAACTAGCATAGTTGCTTGCTTATATCATATCTGCAAGCTTTTAGGCCAAGGATTGTGATGACACCATATGTTAATAGTTGAGGTTAATGGATTCGTACAACCAGCTCCATGTTGCTCAAACACACCACAGCATCAACAAATATTGTTTTAACAGTGACATGTCTTGTAAATCATGTCAAGCTCCTTTATTGTAATCCAAAGCCCGAGGGAAACGGGACGGAGGAGCCGCTGCGCTCCGTACATCCGTGATTTATCCACACCAGCTGTTCTCCAGCACTGACTCACGGCACGTCCGTTTGTCCATAGGACCACCATTGAGTTTAATTGAAGGAGCTTCTGGTCACGATATGAGGCCCCCGTCTTGGGACCGTAAGAACGGCGCATTCGGAAAGAGGTGGCTCCTCATACTGAGTGCAGGAAAGCCTTTCATGTGGCACCGGCTCGAACGGCCAGACAAACACACACATTCAGACGTCATGACATCATGCCAGGATTCCACACGACCGCGAGTGTCTGCCGTCGCCATCGCTGCCAGTTGTTTGTGGCTCGTTTGTGTTATGGTGATTTAGGAAGTCTATTCTCTCAGCTAGGAGGGGAAACTACCCATGACGTCTGCGCACACAAAGACGGCCAATTACACTCTTCAGGGTTTCATTATAATGCGTTTCATCTCGGTCACACTGATCTTTCATGTTCAGGCGCCATTGTGGAGTAAATTAAATAAAGATTTATACATGAGAACAAACAAAAAAACTGGATTTTTACATTACAAAGCCGAAAACCGTTGCTAGGGTGCGGCTGCGTGGTTGCTAGGTGGTCACATACTTGTCCAAATCAAGATCCAAGTCTTTATATAATTAATTTATATTACAGTAGGTGTCTTAAACTAACAATCTTAAATATTGTTCATAATTTGTTATTCTATGTTAATTTATAAATTTACATTACAAATATTATATTAGTTCATAATACAATTAAAATCCTAATAAATGTATTAGTATATTTATAAATTAACATTCATGTAGATTTTTGAATATGGTAAAAGTATTGTTGGTAACACTTTATTTCAAGTTGTCCTTGTTACACATGTTACATGTACTTACCATTATAATAACAATTAATTATGCATAATTACATGCAAGTAACCCTAAGCAAAACCCTAATCCTAACCATATAGTAAGTACATGTAGCTAATTAATATTACTCTATACTTAAATGTATAATTACACTGTAACAATGACACCTTAAAATAAAGTGAACGGTTTGTTTTATTGTTGTACTATTACACAATTTTTTGTTTTTATTTTTTTATTGAAATGTATTGTTTTTATTATTATTATTCATTTTATTATATTTGTATTATTTATAAATATTTATATTTTAATGGTAATGTAGGTTTTTGAATATAGTAGCATTTTTATTGTTAAACTACGACTATTAAATTATTAAAAATGTTTTCAGTAATTTAAATAAAGCTAAAATAAAATAATGTAATATATAATAGATGAAAAATAAAGTTTGTTGAAGTACTAAAATTATTACTAAAACTAAAATTTAAATAAAAATAAAGCTAAACAGAAACATAAAAAGCTAATAATAATCACAAAAATGACTAAATTAGTAAAACTTCATGTAAAACTGAAAATATAAAAATAAAAACATAAAACAATATTGATAAATACTATAATATAATATAGTAAATAAATAATACTAAAATAACACTGGTTAGTTAATGAAACCTAATGCATTAACTGTTAATGTATTGAATTTTATTGTAAATGTTTGCCAATGAGTTTTTGCACCAAAGTTTTGTAATTGCAAGTAAGTAGATTTATGGATTTTGAAAAATGATTAATCAACCACATATAAAAATTGAAATCTGTTGTGAATTAAGATACTATCTATGGTGGTGCAAAGTACGTTAAACATTGTAAATGTTGTGCCAGAGTTTATTTTATAGGAAAGGACAAACCATAGACACCAAAACTCTTATTCATAGTGGAACATGACTAAAATAACTTGTCTTGATTTTAAGTAGTTTCAAAGTGCATAGCCACTGGTTTTGTGGAACGCTTTAGACGTTTCACTCTATCTTATATAATCTATGAATGAATTTAATTTTAATATTACTTCAAGGGATGTCAAAAGAGTATGTTTCTCATCAGTCTCACCCACATTTCTATAAACTCAGAATGGTAACCCTTCCCAATAACCTTTGTGTGAAAGTGCACCAACAATAACCGTCTGGACACCAAAAAACCTCTTTGTGAGCTTTTCAAAGTGTCCTGGAAAAACAGAGCGAGTAGACAGAGAACACATTAAAGTCGGTCATGCCACAAAAGTGGGAAACAAGGCCACATGCTTATAGCGAAGGAAAAGCATGGGCTCGGGATGAACAACACATGGATGAACGTCTTCAAACGCAGCCGAGAAGGCCGCAAAAGATGCCATCGACTCTGCAGGCCTATCATCAGCAGGACCAAGATAGGAATCACATTGTCGGAACGAGTTAGATTGAATAAGCCTCTCCGTGTAGATTCATGCTTCCCGCTAACGTGCTCCCGCAAAGAGACACATATGCATTTGGTTTGTTTAAAGAACAAAAAAATGAGGAGAATCTTTCGTAATGGGAAATTAGGTCAGAAAACCACTTGATGCAAATGTAATTTCCAGACAGGGATGCCTCTGGGCTCGGTCTGCGGTCCGCTGGCATTGTTAGCCACATGCCATAGTGACACTCACCCACGATCATCCCATGATCCAGACGTTTGATGATGTCGAACGAGTTCTGGACGTTTCCTTCCAGGATGTCGTAGACGATCTCTGGGGTGTCCATGTGAGGAAGGTGAGAAGGTGTGGGAGATCTCAGGAACACAATTTCTGGGGGGAAAAAAAAACATGGATTTTATTAGATGACACTTTGAAGACGGGTGTGTCTCACTGTGCTGAGATGTTCCGAGTGAAGAAACATCAGAATTGAGGCCTGATGTTTGGCTCAGTGATTGCCATTGTTTTATTGTTGTCAATTTATTATTGAATTTCTTCAGCATTCTATGCAAGTATGTGAACAAACACGCAAGGATTTGGTCGACGTGGATACCAGGGTTCAGCAATATTCAGAAGTGAAGGAGTTGCTTCTTTGAATCCACGAGTGGGAATTTTGAAGTGAATTGGCCACAGTACATAGGAAGTTGAATTTTACCCGTCTATCATTTTGTCCATTGTTTTATCATTCTGCCTATCATTCTGTCAGCCTGTCTTTCTAAATGTCTGTCTGTCGAGCTGTCTTTCTGGATTCTTATCTGTCTGTCTGTGTATGTATCTATCGTTCTATTGTTCTGTCTGCCTATTATTCCATCTGTTGTTCTATCTAGATGTCATTCTATCTGTCTGTTGCTCTGTCTGTCTATCTATCGTTTTGTCTATCATTTTGCCTGTCTGTCTGTCGTTCTGCCTGTCTATCTATCTGTCTATCTATCTATCTATCTATCTATCGTTCTATCATTCTGTCTATCTATCTATCATCCTATCGTTCTATCTATCGATCTATCTATCGCTCTATCTATCTATCGATCGTTCTATCATTCTGTCTATCTATCTATCTATCTATCTATCGTTCTATCATTTTATCTATCGTTCTTTCGTTCTCTCTGTCTGTAAAGCTTCAAAACATTCAAACTTCACAACTTAAATGAGTTTTCTTGGAATTTCACTTTATTTTATTTCCTCAGTCAAATTCTAATTGTGATTCTGCATCCTGTTTGCCTCCTCAATTCAAATGAACTTCCACGTAACTAATGTCCTTCTCTTCATAGATTCCTCTAAAGTGCCCCTGGTGGTGAGAATACAAAATGTAACTTGCAGTTATAATTTGTAGTCTTGACACATTTCTGAACGCAGTAACATACTGTCCAAAGGTGAGTTTGAGCTTGAACACAGACCCATTAAATTACACTGGCAACTGTTGTCATGTGCAAAGCGTGTTGTTTTAATAATAACAAAAGCACCAAATTTGCATCATATATTTACATTTGCATTGAAAAGCATTTGATGGAAATGGAAATCACAGCTGTACCTTCTGGTTTGTTGAATTCTCTGAAGGTGGGAAGCGAGATGGCCGTGTGTGAGATGGAGAGGATGGGATTGAGCACGCAGGAGATGTCATTGGGCTGGCAGGACTTCACACATCGGATAATATCGGCACGATCGACCCTCGGTCTGCTGGAGGAAGACAACACAACCGTCTGAACCAGAACCAAGCCACTGACCTTTGTCCTGAGCTACATGTCAGCTGCCTCTGGGCTCTGCCAGAGGAATACATGCTAATGATGCAGGATTCGGTTTCCCCCTGTCGGCACCGTTCTCAGTGACGACATGCTAAAATGCCAAAGCGCTCCAAACACAGTAGGGCCCATTGTGAGACGGCTCGAACAAACAGGCCGTGATCTCTGGTGATGACTGGGTAAAATAATCTTCCTTCACAGTTGAAGCTCTCCAACAACCGGATGGTTTCCAGCAGAACCCACCACAGAACCAAGCACCCAGCGGGTGGGTGAAACCTTTACTGTATAAATATTATTTGCACACATACACTGGCCATTCTTAATATGGAGCTCATAACACAAACAATCAGGTTTTTAGGGGGTAAAAATCTGAACAGAAGAAGACGAGAGGCCAAAAATCACACCACAGGAGAATTGGTGGTCGAGTTTCCTGTTAGCCACTCGTGGTTTTTCGATGCTTTTTCGAAGTGTGACATTGATGTAAAACTTTTTCCGAAAAAATGTTTGGTTTAGCTGAGCATTCCCGGTTCGGTATCCCAAAATCTCTATGGAATTTATGGAACGAGGGAGCTTTAAATCCTGAACGTCCTGACAAGACAACTCTGACTTTATTTAAAGCTGTGTTCAAGTAATCAAACACAGACTTAGGATCGCAAATGAGATCTCTTTAATCTCCTACATAGCAAAGAGATTCAATTGTTAAGTTTTGTTAAATCTCATTGCATTTTTTTATTTGGTATCGGCCAATACTGGATATAACCTTTACTGTCATCAAATGCTCACTTAAAATCTATAAATTTATACATTATTAAAGACATTAATAATTTAAATGTAATTCTGAGTAAATTTCAAAATGAATACAATTTTTCATACTGTATATTGTAATGTTGTGATGTCTAAATTCACTGTTAACATTTAAAAACGATTATAAATATTACAATTTTATAATATTGAAATTAATAAAAACTAAAAATTTAAACGGAAAAATACAAGCTAATTAATGTTTTAATTAATTTTTAATTTTACGTTTACACTTTATGATATTTTGTCTAAATAAAAATAAAACAAAAAATAAAATATTAAAGTAAAATACAGTTTTAATAATTGTAATACAAAATTGAATATTAAAATGTTATACTATTTTGTCTAACAAAAAAGTAAAACACTAAACTTAGTTAATAAAATATAACAAAATATATAATAACAAAATATTTAAATATACAAAATAAATATTATAAAATGAATAATTTTAATACAAAATTAACAAAAACAAAACTCGAATTAGTTGTAACCAAATATATTCATTTTTATTAACGTAATACAAAATTTAAGATTAACATTTTATGTTTTGTGTATTTTTATTTATTTACACAAAATATTATACAATTAATACTGTTAATAAAAAAAAAGAAAGATTAACAATTTAAAAAAACATGAAAATTTGTGTTTTATTTTTAGTGTATTTAGACAAAATATTATACAATTTGTAATATTAGCCGTTGGCCATAACATGGACAGTAAAATATAATTCTCAGCTGATCGATATTTGCCCCGTAACAAGCTAGCGTTAAAGCGAACAGCTCTAGTGAAGTGTGCTGAAATGTGTGCATCGTGCCGTGTTTAGCTGACCCTCATCTCTGCACGCTTTGATCGGATGCAGGAGCTGCAGTGAAACACCAAAGCTCAGATCAGGTTACGGCCGAGAGGAGAGAAGCCCCTGACAGAGAAGTCAAGCCACCGCTGGGCACGGACCTGTAATTAGCAATTAGCGGGTGGGTCCACGTTTAGCTTAGGCCTGAGCCAAAGCCACAAAATGTTCTCCCTGCTTATAATACCCAACTTGTGCACGACATGCAGAGCGAGAAAGATGGAGAAAGAGGGGCAAACGGTGCAAATAAAGAGCCGAGAGCTCTCGCTAACTTCAAAGCTAATGTCAAGGCCTTGTGGCGAACGTGGGCCAAAACGCCAGATCCTGATGTGTGACTTGAGGGGAAAAACATGGCTTTTGGACGGGCCGTGTTTCTGGTCAAGCAGAAGGTTCTTCTTTTTCTCTGGTAATTATTATTTATAGTCAGTGTCTTGATAGCAAACCAACACAAACACTGCGGCCCATCATTTCTCGGTGCATGGCGGCGTTGTAGCTTCACCACAAATTGTTCAGACCACTGTCCAAAGCCCAGAATCCCATAATTCACTGTCAGAAAGTGTGTGTGTGTGTGTGTGTGAGAGAGAGACGCGGAGAGCAAAAGAAATACCACCTAACTTAATTCCTCTAATTGGAATCCAATCCGGCATGATTTGAGGGAAAAAAGAAAATTAAGAATCTAAAATATCCTTAAAACACAACATTTGCATAAATTTATTACATATAATGTTGTAATAATAATGTAATATTTTTTGCTTCACCAGGAAAAAAAATCTCTATTTTAGTTTTTTTATTTGGTCACTAAAATAAATGTTGTTTTTAGACAATTTATTTAGACAAATTATACAAGTTTAATCATTTCAATACAAAATGTAAGTTTAAAATTGTACAATATTTTGTCAAAAACAAATATAACACTAAAAATATTTTTTATTTACTATTTAGACAACAAAATATACAATTGTAATAATTTTACTACAAAATGTACAATATTTAATCTAAAATAAAACACTATAATTATTGTTATTAATGTATTAGACAAATGTAGTTTATTCAGACAATACAATTAATAACTGTAATAAAAAAGTAATAATTTAAAGTTTGTAATATTTTGCATAAAAAATAATGCCCTAAAATTATGATTTTAGATGGCTTATAATAGCTATTCAGTCTCGCTTTTCCCTCTTTTCTTTTCTTTTAATATTGTTTAATATTCCCCAATTACCAAATTCACATGTATATGATTAAGTTCAATGCGCTCCCTCTGCAATATGATTTATTAATGCAGTGTAAAGTGTAAATGTGTAATAAATGCAGACATAACGTGTTGTTTTCTCCTGATTTACAGTGTCTTAGCACTAGCATGAGCGTGTTTTAACTAGCACTTAGCATCTTTCTGAGCTCTCTGGTGGTTTTCTTCTCAAAGCTGGACATCGTCTGTTTCTGGGTGTATGTCGGTGGATTAGCGGCTGATGTAGCCTTTAACTACAGGCTAAAGGGTTCAAATGCCTGCCTAATTATCCGGCTAACCGCTTTAATGATTAATGGATGCGCTCTACATGACTAATTAAATGTTTTCTGGGCGGGTTGTGCACATGTGTGGGCGACTCGGTCATTTTCCGACTCCTGTTCCCGCTTTCTGTTTCACTTCCTGTCACAAAATATAATTTAAAAAAAAAAATATATATATATATATATGAAAAGAATGTGATATTGATATTGACAAAAAATATATATAAAAAAGAAAAACAAGAATGCTACAGTCAGCAACATTTTATTAGAAAAGGAAGGACTAAAAATAATAGAATAATAAAAGAAATTCTAAGGATATCTTGATTTGGACTCCAGTTGATTTGCTTTGCCTAAAAGCTCCATCTAGTGGCTCAGGACACAGACGACTCACATTGAGCAGAAAGTCTGATCACAGACTACAGTATATAATCAACAGCAGGTTTGATACATCAAGAGCATATTTTCCCATTAGACACCTGAGAATCTATCGTTACACTAAAGAATAATGTTGCCTTCAAGTCTCAAGAGCTCGTGAACGTCAGCATAATGTCCTGAGGGACCTTTAAATGACCAGCCCACCTTAGAGACTGTTGCTGTGCAGCTTTTCATTTTACTGTGTGATAAGTGAACCATTTCTGAAGTATTCATTTCTACCACTTTATGTGCAACCAATTGATGCACTGATTTAACAGAATGTAATATATATATATTGCATTTTTTTAAACCACGTTGTGTATATTTTAACAAAATTATTATTTTTTATTTATTACAGCTTTTGACACTATATATGCATATTTTACTGAAAATCTATTTTTTAACCACTTCATATTTTACTGAAAATCTATTTTTTAACCACTTCATATTTGACAGAAAATCTTTTTTCACATTTATTGAATGTAAAATAGTGTAGAATAGTGAATTTTAGAATTCTGGAAGATTTTTCTAACCAATTGATGTGCATATTTTACTGAAAAAAATATTTTTTACATTTATTGCAATTTTTTAGCCACTTCATGTGCAAACTTTACTGAAAATCTGTTGTTGTTTTTTCTTATTAATTATAGCTTTTTTTCAACCACTTTGTGTGTATTTTACTGAAATGTTTATCTCCCGGTTTCACAGACAAGGCTTAAAGACTAGTCCTAGACTAAAATGTTAGTCTGAGCTGTTTTAACTGAAAGAAACTTGCACTGACTGATCTTAAAATATATCAGTGTCTTTGTTTTGTCTCAAGATGCACACCAGTAATGTTTTTTCTAAGCACGTTTATAAAAATGACTTATGTCCTAATTGAACTATGATCTAATCCTGGCTTAGTCTAAGCCCTGTCTGTGAAACCGGGCCTAAATGTATTGCAATTTTTTAACCACTTGATGTGTTAATTTAACTGAAATATTTTATATTTATTGCATTTTTAAACCAATTACTGCATATTTTCTTGAAAATATTTTTTTTATTTATTACAATTTTTACCACTTCATGTGCATATTTTACTGAAAAGATATATATTTTACATTTTATTGCATTTATTATCAACTTTGTGCATATTTTACTGAAAAACTTTTTTGTTTGTTTGTTTTTGTTTTTTAAATTTTATTTTTACATTTTATTGCAAATTTTTTAACCACTGTATGATCATATTTTCCTGAGAAACGAGTTTTTAAAATTTATTAGAATTCTTTAACCATTGTATGCATATTTTAATGAAACGATTCTTTTATTTATTTTTATTTCTGCTTTATCAAGGAACTCTTCAGTTCATTCCTGTGAGACAGTTAGCAACAGTAACCAAGGGGGGCGGAGCTTAGGAAATGATGAGAAACTGCATTTTCTAGTCAGAAGCAAATCGGTATCAGTGTTATTTTAGTATTATTTTATCATTTGTATTAATTAGTTTTTATTTTAAATTTTAATTTATAGAATTTGAGTAATTTTGTTCACTTTTATTACTATTGTTTTAATATTACTGTTTAAGATTTATCTTCATTTCAATTTTAGTTTGAGTTTTAGTTCAGTTTTTGTTCTTATTTATTTCCAGTTATTAATTTTACTGCTTAAATTTAAATTCATTCCAAGGCAACATATCTAATTTTCATTTAGTGCAAGTTTTTTTTTATGTAACATTTTTTATTTATTTATTTTATTTCAGCTCTATTTCAATGAACAAAAATGTAATATTTATTTTATTTTACTTCACGATAATAACCCTGAACTGTATTGGTCATAATTCATGCTGGTCAAAAAGCTTGCAATTAACAAGCCACTGATTACAAACTTAATACACATTATTTGCTCTTCATTTTGTTGCTCGAAATGAAAAATGGCATTGATTATGTTCCGACCAAAATCACTTGATCACACCGTAACAATAATTTCCAGATTAGTAAGTGGGATCTTTCCAGAAGGACTTGAAGGCAACGTTAGACGAGATACCCAAGGCACATGGAAGCAGCTAGTCAAGCGTTATTATGCGGTTTCATTCGGTGAAGTCGCTCAGCTCGTCTGGGGTTACGAACAAGCGGATCTTGAAGAGGTAAACGCTAAGATGTCCGAATCGCCTAAGCTTCATCTCCAGAGAGATCTCAAAGTCCTGAGGAAGCGTGAAGGGTTTCTGGACCACCAGGATGCCGCCGTGCTCCTCGCGTTTGGTGGTGAAGTAGCCTCCCTGGTTACCGTCCACGATGGCCACCTCGATGTCGTCCCCGAGCGCAGAGTTGGACGGGCCCATGCGGAAGATGTTGGTGGGAATGGGGATTTTGGTGGGGAATGTCAGGTGGTAGTAGGTAATTCTCACAGGCAAGGCCAGACACTCGCTAGTCTGATTACAAGGCAAGCGCTCACAGCGACTGCGAGAAGACAAACGGGGGGAAAGAGAGAAAAGAGAGGGGTTAGAACGCTGCGGTGCGCCACAGGCAGGAAAAGTGTGTGATTTTAAGGGGGCAGGGTTTGCTGGAGGGGGAGGAGCATTCACAGACTGATGCATTCCATTTGTTTTCTCCATAGAGACACCGAAACGAATGATGCTGTGATTCATCTCAGCTTGTGTTTTTTTCTCTTTTTTTGGAATCCGAATGGAGAAAAGAAATGGGGAAACGGCATCACTGTTGCCCTCTTGTTAACGGGGAAGTTTCTCTGGCAAGACTTGAAAAACATAAGACGTGTATTAATGAAACTCGGTGCACTATTCATGCATTGCTTCTGCAGCTTTCTCGGATGCAACGTTCATGCAGAATGTTAGAAACTCCACTTCTTTATCAATACCTACCTGCATCATTTCAGCTATTTGTGAACTCCTTAACCATATACTGCATGAACTAATGTTTCAGTTTTTTTTTTAAATAAATAAAAAATATATATAAATGTATTTAGATTTTATATATTTGTATATTATTATATTATATATTTTTTATTGTATTTGTTTACATTCAGCTGAAATTTTCATGCATTAAATTTTTTTTAATTATTTAAATGAAAAAATATTATATAAATATATATACTGTATATAATGTTTTTAAATAAATTATATAATATATGTATATATCATTTATTAAAAAAAGACATTTAATAAACATTATTAAAACATTAATAAACATTTGTATTTTGAGATGGATTTATTGTATTTGTTTATATACAGCAGAAATATTGGTGCATATGTATATATACGCAATTTGCATATTATATTTTTATATACTAAAATTGAAATATATTTTTATTAAAATGAAAAATATTATATATTTTATTTGTTCATATTCAGTGGAAATGTTGCATTTAAAAAAGGAGCACTGACTCACAATATGACAAATATTAAAAATTGTCTTTTTCCCCACAGCGTAAAATCAAGCTCCACCCTGCATTGGTTCTTGGTGGAAATGCTTCCGATTACAGATGTCAAATGATTTTTGAAAGTAGTTTTATGTTCACTTGAAGCACTGTGAAAGGTTTTGTGACTCACGTGTCTCCTGAGCGTCTGTAGTTCGGTGGACAGTCGAAGTTCAGGCATTTATATCCACCCTGAATGTTGAAGCAGCTCTCAGATTCACTGCAGCTGTGAGTACCGGTTACACACTCATCAATATCTGATCCACAAAAACAAAACACATCAGTGTTAATCATGGGCTGAATGATGATTTCACATTTATGTTTCAATAAAACAGTGTGCTCTATTTAAAGAGATTTTTACTGTGGTTAAAACTACTGCCACAAGATAAAGTGGTTTAATAAAACATACTGACGTTAAATGCATTTGTAATAATTATTACAAACAAATACTAGAGCATATTATTTTTGTATTGTAATATATCAAATTTTAAGTTTGACATGGTGTTGTTTTAGTATTAATGATATGCTATTTTTTCATGCATAAAAACAATTTAAGAAAAAATAAAAATAAAAACAACTGCAAAACAATCTTTTTTTATATACTTTATGTTTTCACTTTAATTTTAAGTTAGTAATTTTTTGTTTTTGTCAATTTTGTTCTTATACATTTAAATTTCAGTTTTTTGTTTTTTTTCAGTACATTAAGTTACTTTTATTTCCCTGGTTATTGATTCTCATAATGACGTGTTTTTTTCTAGTTTTCTAGTTTTTGTTAATATTTTGAATTAGATTTTAATATTTTTAAACCACCTTTAAAAGTTTTAATCTCAAAGCACTTTACACGAGAGTAAAAATACACTGAAATACAAAAAAATAAAACATTTATAAAAACAATCCAAGAAAAATATCAACTAAAAACCATAGCGGAACAATCAAATTTTTTTTTGTTTTGTTTTCTGCTTTAACTTTAATTGTTGTTAAAATTTTGGTAATTTTTGTGTTTTGTGTTCATTTTCATTCATTTGTTTTATTTGTTTTGTTTTTATAAATTTGAATTTCATTTTTAGTTTGTTATTTCAGTACATCAAGTTAAACTACACAGAACTGAATAATATTGACTTGGCTACTAGCTGAAATAATTTAAGTTTGTTTTATATATATATATATATTATCTTGGTTAACATTTATTTTATGTCAAGTTCCTGTAAATGTTTTTATGGTTTATATTTTGGCTTTAGTTAATAGTGTTCACCATCTGTTTGATTACATGCCATTTGTAACTAACTGCATGTTTTTTACTGTACATTTCTGTCATGGTCACCACTGATATCCTACTGCTAAATATAATATACGTAGAAACTTCAAATTGAACTGAGATGTCCTGATTGTGATACGGAGTGTCTGACCCTGGCAGCTGCGTCCGTTGGGGGCGAGGGTGTATCCTGTGGTGGGACAGGTGCAGAGGAAGCTGCCCGGTGTGTTGTGGCAGCGGTAAGAGCAGATGTGTCCACCGGTGGGCAGCGCGCACTCATCGATGTCTGAAAGAAACATCACAGTTACAGTCAAACCAAAGATTATTCAGACGCCAGATATCATTCTTGATATCGTTTTACTAGTGAGTTCAGGATAGTGAGGATAGCAAAATAAAATAAACTGTGACATATTATAACCCAAAATTCTTCATACCTGACGAATTTAATTGTTTCTTTAATTGCTAATGTGATCTTTTTACACCACAGACTGAACAAAATGAAGCATTGCTTGGTAACTGGTTGATCTAAACTGGTATTATCTAATTGTGTGCTTAAATTTAACAGCTGAATAATTTTTCGTTGATTGTAATTCATTACACACCTTTCTATCAAATTTATCTGACATTATCAAGATGAATTTGTTCTGACAAGGTGCTGTAACACACATATTATGTAAATAAAAACTTATATTTTGGATTTGATTAATCGTTTGACAGCACTATTTTTTATTTTTTTTATGAAAATAAATTTCATATATATGCATACATACACAATTTGCATATTATATTTTCATATACTAATACTTTCTATCAAAGACATTATCAAGATGAATTTGTTCTGACAGTTTCACTCTGAGTTCTTGTCATATTTTAAACTATAGGGAATAAACTGATAATGTGAGAAATGTGTCTGAATAACCGTTGGTTTGGCTGTATTTCCGGTGCTTGTTTACCTTCACAGCTGATGCCGTCCGCGTCGCTCAGCTGATAGCCGCGGCGGCAGTAACACTGGTACGAGCCGTAGACGTTCGCACACTCCTGACTGCACGGGCTTCTCTCACACTCATTGAGGTCTGGTTAAAGCACAGGTTAGTGAATGAATGAGAGTAAAGAGTTGATTATTAGTTGCTCGTGTTGGTTTTTCTGTACCGTCACAGTTCCTGCCGTCGGCGGCCAGCTTGAAGCCCGTGGTGCAGCTGCACTTGTAGGAGCCCAGGATGTTTTCACACTTGTGCGCACACAGACGGCCGGGATAATTCCTGCATTCATTGATGTCTGATGTTCAAGAGAAAGAAGTACAGCATTCAGATCAACAGGTACATTTAAATAACTTGAATCATTTAAATAAAATAGCGTTTTTTAGAATTATTAGTATCAGTATTATTTTAATATATTTATTTATACTTATA
This sequence comes from Schizothorax lantsangensis, assembly GCA_027422415.1. Taxonomy (NCBI): domain Eukaryota; kingdom Metazoa; phylum Chordata; class Actinopteri; order Cypriniformes; family Cyprinidae; genus Schizothorax; species Schizothorax lantsangensis. The sequence continues at coordinate 25,954,416 of CM049854.1, forward strand.
TACTTTCATTAAAAAATTATATTTAATATTATTAGATTTTTTTTAAATTATTATTTGATATTATTAGAATTATTATTTTAATACTATTTTCTAATATCATTTGCATTTTAAAAAAATCCTAATCTAATTTAAAATATATATGCATAAATCAGTTTTTTTTCATATTCAGTGGAAAAGATTAATAAAAAAAAGAGTAACTCGTATAAGACAAATATTACAGTTAACACAGTGAAATTTTAAATAATTCCTGCAATATAAATAATTTGAATAAATACTTTTATTTTTTAATTATATATAAATTACTTTCGTATATCATTATTATAATTATATATAAATATATTCCTGATCACATATTTTTTAATTATTTAAATTAATATTTTATGAATATATATTTATTTTTAAATAAATATAATAATAATAAACTAATTATTATTATATATTACATATATTATATATATATATATATATATACATATATTTGTTCATATTCAGCTGCATTTAAAAAAGTTATGACAAACATTTACAGTTAATGCCAAGTCAAAATGTGAATTATTCCTGCAAATAAATAATTATATTTATATATTAATTATAAATATTAATTATTCCTTTTAATTAAATTAAAATGTTATATATAATATCTATTATTTAACTTTTTAAAATAAATTATAAAAAATAAACAAAAACAAAAAATACGCCGCCACAAAAGGTACAAAGTCAAAATGTTATATATTCCTGCATTCATTGATGTCTGATGATCTAGACTAGAGAAAGAAATACAGCATACAGATCAACAGGAGACGAACACTGGCTAATATTTTCTGTCTAATAAATGAAAATGCATCAACCCTGGTGTGGGTTTGAACCTGCAACCTTTCAGTCGGCAGCTCTGAAGCGCTAACCCACAGCACTCACCCTCACAGGATCTGCTAATGCTGTTGAAGATGAAGCCGGCTCTGCATTCACAGCGGTACGAGCCCACCAGATTAATACAGCCGTGACCGTCACAGGAGTTATCAGGCCCCGCACACTCGTCGATATCTGACACACACACATTGAGCTTTAAACCCATTTCATTTCTATAATGTGATGCATTTCTGAGTGCTACATTATTTTTTATTAATGGTTGTTTGTTTGTTTTTGTTTTTGAGATTTGTGAGACTTTGAGGTCCTGATATTTTTTTTCTGAATTCCACGTAAATGAATATTTATATAAAATTAATAATAATTATATTAAAATGATATTCACAACCCATTTTATTTTCCATAATATGACGCACTTTTAAATGAAACATTACTATGTAATATATTTATATATATTATAAAATATAAAAATTATTATTTTATTTATTATATTAATTATTGTTTTTTGTTTTGAAGTCTTGATTTTCAAGCATTTGTATTATTTGATATATTATTTTCTCTCCGAAGTCCATTAAATTATAGATATTATATATAAATTATTAAATTATAAAATAAAAAAATATTATTTTAGCAGGAAGAATCTAAATGTATTTATATATGATTGTTCTAAATCTATAAAAATCTAATTATATATATATATATATATATAAGTAATTACATTTTTCATTTTGCACTAAATGTATTATTTGCCCTAATTATCTAAATTCAGCATTTCCACTGAATATGAAAAAATGAAAAAACTATATTTTAGCATAAAAATATGTATTATAATTATAATGATATTATTACATAATAAAGTATATTTTTATCACTATATAATGCATTAATAAATTATATAAAGATATAAATATAATTCTATAACAAATTAAATATATGAATTGATTATTGTGGTTTGGTTTAATTGTTTTTTATATAATTATATTTTTATAATTATATAATATATAGATAAATTATATAAATATATACATATGATCCTATAACAAATGATATATGTGTGTGTGTGTTTGTGTGAAATTTATGAATGATTTTGGTTTGGTTTGATTGTTGTTTTTATTGGTTTTCAAGCATATTTATTATTTGCTATTATATTTTCTCTCTGACGAGCACTTATAATGTTAGTTATGTAGTGCTCTTGCATCAAAACCAAGTGTATTTGTGAATGAAAGGTTGTGTATGGTGTGGAACATGTGTCATGTGACTGTGATTGTTTCCGTACCCACACAGCGAGAGCCGTCGGTGTTCAGGTGATATCCTCGTCCACAGGTCACCGAGTGTCTCTGGCAGGTGTAGGAGCCCACCGTGTTGAAGCACATGTGACCCGACGGACACGGTCCCGTCACGCTCAAACACTCGTTTATATCTGCCACACACAAGAGGAACGTTATGGGCTCTGATCAGAGGCGGCATGCCCATTCAAACCAGATTTATGAGCCAAGTGGATTTTGAATGCGGCTTCCAAAAGACAAAATATAGCTGAATAATATTCTTTATATTTCATCCAATCACACCAGTGAGATTAGATCGTTCAGTGCGTCTATCATCAGCTGCTAAATTCAGATCTGTGTTCGCTGGCTGGTGCTGAGCCAGAGACAGACGCGTTTGTACAGCGCTGCATTATAACCAATCACACGATTCTGTTGAGCTTATGAATGCATTGACCAAAAAAAAACAAGTAAAGTAATAAGTAAAAAGACTGGTTTTTATGCATAGTTAATAGATTACAATATTAGGCTACTTTGCCCATCGCCTGTTATAAATCAACTAACATAATCTATAAAGGTGCAAAATGCATTTACTCACACATATTTAAGAATCGAGATATTTCCTGATATAGTTAACATGTTAGGGAATATTTCAAATAAAAAGGAAAAAATAAATAAAACATAAGCCTATATCAGTTATACTTATATATATGTGACCCTGGACCATAAAACCAGTCATAAGTAGCACAGGTATATTTGTAGCAATAGCCAACAATATTATCAATCAAAGTATGGGTCAAAATTATCCATTTTTCTTTTATGACAAAAATCATTAGGATTAAGTAAAGATCATGTTCCATGAAGATATTTTGTGAATTTCCTACCGTAAATATATCAAAACTTAATTTTGATTAGTAATATGCATTGCTAAGAACTTCATTTGGACAACTTTAAAGGTGATTTTCTCAATATTTTGGTTGTATCTCAACCAAATATTGTCCTATTCTAACAAACCATACATCAATGGAAAGCTTATTTATTCAGCTCTCAGATGATGTATAAATCTCAATTTAAAAAAATTGACCTTTATGACTGGCTTTGTGGTCCAGGGTCACAGGGCTGCTGTGTGTCACATGACAAGCATGACGAGCAAACCCCCCCTTCACTCCCGCCCCTTAAATAAATGAGTACATGACGCCCCTGGCTCTGATGTTTCTGAAGTTTGGCTGTCTCACCGATGCAGCTCCCGAGAGCGTCCTGAATGAATCCCACGCCGCACTGCACTGTGGGACGGCAGCGGAACGAGCCGGCTGTGTTCTGACACTCCAGCTCCGCTCCGCAGTTATGAGTGCCTGTTTCACACTCATCAATGTCTGAAACCACACACAGGACACTGCAGTTATCATACATGTAAATTACAGCTGTGCTATTTATTATTGTTATTAAGGAGAAGTCACGTAAATGGCTGGTATATGCCTGCACGATTCATCGAAATAAAACCAAAATATGGATTTTTGGATCACAAAGGCTGTGATTTAAGTAAATAATTCACTGTTGCAGTGAAGTATGTATTTACAATTCACATTTTACTGTGAAATATTACAATAGTGTTAGTTATTTTGTTTAATAACATAATTTACTACTAATAATACATTATTATAATTATTATTATTTTATACTAATAATTATTGTATTATTAGTATTTAATAAAATATTAATATATAATCTTTTTTTTCTTTGACCAAATTGTGCAGCCCTACAAACACATTAAACCTATAGTTTTTGTTTTAATGCAATTACAATTTTATTTAATAAAATTGCAATTACATATTAGAATAGTAATACTTTTTTTGTCAAATAATTTTATTTAGTAATAATAATAATCATAATAAATGTGTATGTATTATTTAAAATTATTATTATTATTATTTTATATTAATAATTATATAATTTTTTTTATAAAATATTGATACATTGCATCAAATCATGCAGCCCTATAAACACATTAAATTGAAATCACAATTTTTATCAGAAAAATTGCATTTAGATTTCCTAACCTAAAAAGGTCCTAAAACTGCTTCAGTTTCTTTATTCAAAATGTAATTCTATATTTTTAAAATGATTTTATATATTATTATGATTTGATCTATCTATCTATCATTATTTTTTTGCAATTAGATGATATTATCATGTTTGTAGTTAGATATTACAATAGTAATAGTTATTTTGTTATTACCGATAATATTATTTGTTGTTGTTGTTATTATTATTTTATAGTAATAATTGTATGTTTATTATTAATAAAATATTTATATATAATTACACATTTTTTGCAGCCCTACAAGTGAACATTAAACCTGGATTATTTTCTTTAAATCAATTTTTTCCCCCCAGGAAATGATTTTTTTTTCCCCCAGAAAAATTATTTCTTATCCTAAAAAAAAGGTCCTAGAAAAGGTTTCAGTTTCTTTATCCAACATTTAATTCCATATATTAATGATTTTGTCAATTATTTTCATGATATATAATTTTATTTATTAAATTTATTAAGATTAAATAATAAATATGACTGTATATTATTATATATAATCACACATTATTTGAGCCAAATTGTGCAGTCATACAAACAAACACATTAAACCTGGAGAATTTGTACCGCTTTTTAAATCACAATCACAATTTTTACCAGAAAAATCACAATTAGGTTTCTTCCCAAAGCGTGCAGTCCTAGTAGTTTATGAATGTGTGTGTCTGACCTTCACACTTGTTGTTGTCGGTGAGTTCATAGCCCGTGCCACAGCTGATGACCCTCTGACAGCGGTACGATCCCAGCGTGTTGATGCAGCGCTCGCCCCCGCGGCACTGATGAGAGCCCAGCAAACACTCGTTCATGTCTGCACACACACACACACACACACAGACACACACGCATGCACACACACACGCACACGTACACACGCACACACACACACGCACACACACACACGCATGCACCCACGCACGCACACACACATATATAATTTGTTATAGAATCATATGTATATAATTTATCTATAATAGATTTAGATAATTTATTTAGATAGAATTAGAATTTATTTATAATATATTTAGATAAATTATCTTGTGTTTGCTTGATTGTATATACTTGTGCTTGTTCTTAAAGTGGTGTTTGTATTTGTGTTTAAAGGTTTTTCACCTGACTAATTGACTCATTGCATTGAACTTTCAAAATAAAGAAGGGAAAAGGAGAGTAAAAGTGTGGTCAATGAGTGAAATCCAGTTGAAATCTTCATGTAGCGGGCTGTCTTTTTCAAGTGGGAGAGTTCTGCACAGTCAGTACCTCAAAACAGTGAGGATTCACTTGACACACACATTCAGTCCATCCTCAGACTCTGGAAGAGATCTTCTTACACACTGAAGTGTATTAAAACCGCTTTATTACTGGACGTTTACTGACCTTCACAGGTTTTCCCATCCGCCTTCAGCTTGTATCCCTCCAAACAGGCACAGGAGCCGTTAAAACAACTCTGAGAGCAACCGGCAGCTTCGATGCAAACACACAAACAACATTAACAATCTGCACATGATTTATTAATAAGATGCATTTGATTGTTTTTATAGGATTAGATTAGGAGCAGATTCGAGTTACCTTTGCACTGATCCTCTGTGTTTTGTGCATCACCCTGTGATGGCTGTAAATCTGTCATTTTGAAAGATAAATGAGTTAATGTGTTATAAATTAGCGCTGAAGTGGTCGGTGTGATGTCCTCTGTGGAGATGTCAGTTTATGAGCACTAGAGGGCAGAAGAGCTCATCTTCACTCAACTGCTTCACTCCAGAGACTAAACTGACCTGAGAGACTCTATTAAAGGGTTAGTTCACCTACAAATGAAAATTAGTCCATGTTTTACTCACCCTCGAGGCATATGCCAGATATATGACTTTCAGAGTTATATTAAAAATGATTCTGGCTCTTCTAAGTGTTAGAATGGGAGTAGGCAGGTGTTTTTGTTCAACAGTCCAAAAGACGTCAAATAAAGTGTGCGCATCCGTAATAAAACATGCCTCACACGGCTTCGGGGGGTGAATAAAGGCCTCCTGTAGAGAATCAATGTGTTTTTGTAAGACAAATATCCATATTTAAAATGATATACACACTTTTTTCTCACTTCTGCTAACTGTCGTAGGCGGCGGATGACGTAGGACGTATGCGTAGCGTAAGCTCCGGTGATTACTGACGAACGCGGAGAGAGAACAAAACAAAACACCAGTCATGAATTAGAAGCACAAAACGAGGATTTGTGAAGAAAGATGTCGGAGGATTTCGATATAAGCCAAGGGGAGACTGGTTTTCCTTTGGTAAAGTAAGGAAACTGTGCTTCCTTTGCTCCTGTAAACAAACGTTGGTTTTCGTGAGTCCTTCATCATCCGCCGGAAAGGCAGTCTCTCGTGAACAGACTAGATGACAGTTAGAGGAAGTTACACAAAACTGTTTATATCATTTTAAATATGGATATTTGTCTTACAAAAATGCATCGATTCGCTACAGGAGGCCTTTATTCACCCCCCGGAGCCGTGTGATGTGAGTTTTAATATGAATGCGTGCATTTTATTTGACTGCTTTTGGACTGTTGAATAAAAACACCCTCCTACTCCCATTCTAACACTTAGAAGAGCCAGAATCATTTTTAATATAACTCTGTTTGGATTCGTCTGAGAGGGGAAAGTCATATACACTTAGGATGCTTTGAGGGAGTAAAACATGGGCTAATTTTCATTTTTGGGTGAACTAACCCTTTAATATTGAACCCTTTAATATTGAGACAATAACTAAGGGTAAATCCCAAGAAAACTGTCAAGAAACAAAATAAAATAATATTTTTTACATATTAGAATAATACATAAAAAGAACATGACTGTTTGACTGATAAATAAATAAATAAACAAACAAATAAATAAATATCCCAATGGTCCCATTTAAAAATAAATTCTTATTTTTTATGATTTTATATATATTTGTATCTTATATATATATATATATATATATATATATATATATATATATATATTCAATATTTTTTATTTAAACCGTCAATTAACCATTTTTTTTAAATAATTAATAATAATACTTTAAATATTATTTCATGCTATTTTCATTATTCATATATACAGTGTGTGTGTATTTATATACATATATAATTTTTGTAGCCTAAAAACTTTTCTAAATATAATTCAATTCAAAATATAATTATTCCATATATATAATTGTATATAATTCTTATATACATTTCTTTTTTAATTCTTTTATAGAATTTTAATACAATTTCTATCAAATCTTTTTCTGTCTCCTTCGGTCTTCAAGCTTTTGTATTATTTGAAGTTGGATGTTTTTGCTGTTTTAAGAGTAATTACAAGTATTTTATTTTATGTAGTATTGTATTTCCTCTCTGAATTTACTTGTAATGCTACTTATGTAAACTTAAAAAAAAATTGCACCATAAAGTTTATTTTTTTATGTCCATTGTCTCCCTCTCTCTGATCCTTAAGAATTAAACAGGCTGTTTTTCTACTGTACCTTCAAGATTACATTTACATGTTCTGCTGTAATTGTCAACATCTGTGAATGTCGACAGTCATGCATTCATCAAACGCTCTTATTTCAAAACAGCAAGAAAGCGATTTTCCATGTTTGTTTGTTCTCACCCAGTGCAGGCTTTCCGTCACTGTTCGGTGATCGGTCCACACAGCAGGCCCGGGACACCAGACCGCACTGGTACCATACGGCGAGGGTGAGGTCACATGACAGCCCTCGCTCCTGAGCCGCCCGGCCGAGCAAACAGCACTCACAGCACGTCTGCAGAGGAAGAGACAGACTCCAGATCAGATCGTACAACACCTGCACAGATTCACTGATGCACATCAAATGATCATGTTTCAACAGGCTTAAGAGAGAGTAAGAGACATTAATTATGTAGGAGATTTCAAATGCTCCGTTCCAAAATCTAGTGAGTTTCCTATATGCAGCGTATTAAGGCAACATTTATATATATATCATTTTTAATTATTATTATTATTATGTGTAATATGTTTTAACCAATTTTTTAAATAATTAATATTAATAAGTTAAATAATATTAATATAACAATAATAATTATTAATATATATATATATATATATAATTTTAATCATAATAATTATTATTTTTATGTCTAATATGTTTTTATTTAAACCAACAATTAACCAATTTGTAATAATACTAATATTTCAATTAATAATAATAATTATTATTATTATTAATATAATAATAATAATTATTATTATTATTATTTTTAGATGTAACATATATTTAAAATATAAAACCGATGATAAACCAATTATTTTTAATAATTAATATTCATATTATATTATTTTATACTACTTTCATTTAATTATTTTATAGAATTAAAATGTATTTATTATATATATATTATCTGTATATATATAATTATTGATAATTTGTATGTGTGTGTATGTAACAAAAATAAAAATAATAATATTTGAAGTATAGATATATAAAGATATATATAAAAAGAAAACATATACATTGGGATATATATATATATTTTAACCAAAATGTGTGTGCTATTCATTTTTAGGCTTATTTGTTAGCTTAGCGAGATTTTAAAGCCAAATTCTAACACTATCTTTCTCGCTCCACCTGATGTTGCTGCCTATGTAGAGTGTTTCATATCAGTTACTTATAAGGTTCTCTTTCTTAGAAGGCTATGTAATAATTCATATATAACATATAGTATTCACCATTTTAAAAAAATTAAACAATTAAATAGTGTAATTTATTTTTATTATACATTTTTATAGTTTCATATATTATACAAAATATTATCAGATTAAAATATTTACTCTCTCTCTCTCTCTCTATATATATATATATAATTGTAGTAAATCATTTTTTGTACATTAAATATGTATATATTATAATAATAATAATATATACATTGGTGATTATGTCGACGCTTCAAAAGGTCAAATGCAGCCTTAAAAGCCAGCTGACTTTGTACTTATTAGACAGTAATGTAGCTCACTTGGGCTAATGGAGCCAAATTGTCTTCATTTTGAACAGTATATGTATCATTTTATCCTTTAAAATCTATAACATAGGTGTCTATGTAGGGAGCAGACAGTGAGGTCGTTTTCTGAGATTCAGAACAGAGTAGTGTAAAGTTTACTGCAGTATACAGACACAGAGAAGTGCTGTCTTTATTCTCACCAGTGTTTTGATGATTTGTTGGAGTCTGTCCACCAAACAGAGTTCACACCTATGTGAAAAATAACTACGAATCCCTTCCTACCACACAGACCGAAGCAGGAGAGAAAGAGAGAGAAAACAGAAAATATATTCCTCTAGAGGACGGATCCTGACCGTAAGCAGTGTGGCCCGTTTCCCAGACACAGATAAAGTCTGATGCTGACTCAGACGCACACTGTCAGTCATAACTCACTTCTGCAGATCTTTCTGAGATTAAGATGTAGAGCTGGAGCTAAATGTGGAAAAATAGAGATCTGTATATGAACACAAGCTAATTAAAGGAACAGGTCATCAACTGTGTAAATATAGAATAGAATAGAATAATATAGAAATAGAATATATTTGTTGTTTAAATTTATATATTATTATAAATTTATATATACAGTATATAAATATATATATATATTGTATATTTATACACAAAACATTACATATTAAATAATATATTCTATCTAATATATTCTATCTAATATTTGTGATGATAATAATAATGTAATTTGTAATAATAATAGTAAATGTAATAATGTAGTTTTTAAAAACATTAAGATGAATGTGAAGACCTGGGTTTTTTTATTATATTTTTTATTTTTGCCTGATTCTTAGGCTAGTAGCATTTTTTTATTTTATTTTAAATGTAAATATACTATAATGAATATAATGTATTATTTTATTTTATCTTATTATATAATTAATTACTTTATCTCTGTACCTGTTTTTAAAAAAAGTATTATAAGAATTATATTTGATTTTCATTATACACACACACAAACACACACACACACACACACACACACACACACACACACACACACACACACACACACACACACACACATATATATATATATCAGACATGTTCACAAGTCTCTGAGGTCCAAGTCCAAGTCAAGTCTCAAGTCTTTGAGGTCAAGTCTAAGTCAAGTCTCAAGTCTTTAAAGCGGAGTCCAAGTCAAGTCTTAAGTCTTTAAAGTGGAGTCCAAGTCACGTCTCAAGTCTTTTTGTGGAGTCCAAGTCACATCTCAAGTCTTCGTTCTATTTATTAGCAACAGTTCTTTCAGCTAGTTATTGAGGCTAAATCAGTTTTGAAATACTGATTTCACGATATGATTTTCTCAACAACAACAAAAAAAACTTGAACAAAATTTAAGACAAATTAGAAATGAAAAAGTGTCCATTTATTAATTGTCAGATAAAATGCAGCACATTTCTTTGTAAAATTGAAATATGTCAAACAACAAAACAAAATTTTAAAACAAACCCCAATTAATCAAATTAATTACACAAATTAAATAAATCTCATATAAACAAACTAAGGCTTTGTGCTCTTTTTCAATTTAAAATTAGAGGCAACCACTGTATTTTAAACACAACACAATCCAAACAAAGAGGCTGCATGCAGGTACATCTCGTGTAATCATCTCATGTACACCCCATTATTGTGGTTTCAAAGAACAAGAGATACCCAGAATTTATACTGTATGGATGGTTATTTATTGAAACTCAAATGTAAATATTTTGAGATACTGATTTTTGACTTTCATGAGCTGTAAGCTCTAATCATCAAAATTAAAACAAAAAAACTTTTGAAGTGTTTTACTTTACATGTAATGAATCTAAAATATCTGAAAGTTTCAGTTTTTGAAATAAGTTACCAGAAAAAATGAACTTTTTCACCATATTCAAATTTTCTGAGATGTACCTGTACATCCAGCATGAGCAGTTTTTCATCTAAATTGGATTGTATAATTTCGAAATTTGAAGCAAAAACAAAATGGTCTGACTTTAGTTTTGTGAAACTATTCTACATAAACCATCTGTACGAAACAAAACCGCACAGGCTGAATTAATGCAGATTCACTCTCTGCCAGCAGGTGGAGCTTGAACATCAATTAAACATCGTTTTCTTGGTTTCCGCTGTAAACAAAGCAGTGCTGCGGTTATGAACACTAATATGCATTACACGGAGGCAAGATGAAAAGAAAATACCATCTAAACTTTTTTTAAGACAGCCGGTTTCCCTCAGAGATACATTCATATAAACTCCTATACCAAATGACTCGTTTTTTACGAGTCTCACGAGTCACGAGTCCAAGTCAAGTCTCGAGTCTTTATTTATGCGACTTAAGTGCGACTCGAGTCCAAGTCTCAGACTCGAGTTTCCATCTCTGATATATATATATATATATATATATATATATATAATATATATATATATACACAGTTTATATATATATATATAATATATATATATATATATACACAGTTTATAATAATAATTAATAATATTTTATTTTAAACGTACTAATATAGTTTTTAAAGACATTGGTTAGTGATAAACGCATAAATAACGCAGAGCAATACGTCTGACAGGTGCTTTTAAGCGCTCTTACAGTCTCGCTGACAACCCGAGATGAATGTTTCCTAGAAGACGGCAGACACCTGGAGGATCGTAATGTCCAAACACACTCAGGTGTGTATTAAACCTTGAAGACACTATTCCTCATCCTGAGGTTTGGCGGAGAGCCTGTGTGTATAATCGGAGCTGGATTTATAACGGCGGCTGACAGAAACAACCTGCACTTCTGTAATGTGGGCAAGTTCCCTCCTGCTCAACATAAACAGTGCTGAGAGAAATACGGCTATTTTTACCCCTCAGTCTCTTGAGTTTACATGAAAAGAGTTTGGGCTTTAAAAGCCACATTTATCATCTTATTGTGATCTGAGTGTCTGACACAGACGTGTTTGTACAAGCTCTCTCTAGCGAACACACATACAACAGCCACAAACACTCAGATCACACCTAAAATATGTGAATTTCAATGCGTTAGGTGTGAAATATAAACGCAGCTGTCATTTATGTTGAGAGAGATAGAGTGAGTACATTTTACAAGCTAAACATTTCACAAAAATGATACATATACTGTTCAAAATGAAGACAATTTGGCTCCATTAGCCCAAGTCAGCTACATTACTGTCTAATGAGTACAAAGTCAGCTGGCTTTTAAGGCTGCATTTGACCTTTTGAAGCGTCGACATAATCACCAATGTATATATTATTATTATTATAATATATACATATTTAATGTACATATATTAAATTATTTACTACAATTATTTATATATAGAGAGAGAGAGTGAGAGTAAATATTTTAATCTGATAATAATAATATTTTGTATAATATATGAAACTCTAAAAATGTATATTAAAAATAAAAATAAATTACACAATATTAAAAAAAAAAATGTTTTAAACTAATACTATATACAGTATGTTATATATAAATCATTAATAATTAATTATATATGAAATATTACATTCAAATATTATTTACATATATAATTAATATTTAATCTAATAATAATATATTAAAAATGTAATAATGTAATAAATTACATTACAATAAAATAATAAATGTAATATATACCTGTATACACACACACACACACATATATATATATATATATATATATATATATGGTATATCCAGGGGTGGATTTAGTGAATTAGGGGCCCCAGGCAAATATAGGAATGGGGCCCTATATATTTGCACACATTTACCTAGATCAACCTTGAGGTTCCTTTTTTGTCGTGATGCTTGCTGCTGCACAATGGTGCCCCATTGTGTCCAATGTTTCTACATTTTTCATGTACATTTTATAATGGGATTCTTTCATTTACATTTATTCATTTAGCAGACACTTTTATTCTTTCATGTTGTAGACCACGAAATAGCAATTTACCGCTAAGATACAAGTTTTAACAAAAAACAAAATAAATTATAAAATGATAAACCTCACAATTGAACCTTTAAACCATTTTTTTAAGAAAAGGGCTGAGTCAGAAGTATAAATTATTATATTATTTAAAGCTGATTTATGTGGGTGGATTTTTGCATTGGTCTGAACAAAAACTGCAGACTGGATTATTGAAATGCACATTCATTCTCTGCCAGTAGGAGGTGTTTTGGAACATCAGAAATCTAGCAGTTTCCCCGGTAACAGCTGTAAACAAAGCAGCGCTCAGCTCATAAATGATACTTTATCAGGTAAAATGAAAATGCCATCGAAACTTTTCTGAAGACAATCGGTTCCCTTCAGAGGTTCATTCTTATAAAAACTTGAATTAGTGAGAATGAGAAAAGTGTGAATATAGCCTATATTGACGAGGAAAGTCCACTGATGAGTTACCAGTGTAAGCCTACATTTAATTTTAGTCATTTTAACTTAGGGCTGTCAATCGATTAAAATATTTAATCGCATGATTGTCATGATTTAACTTGCGAATAATCGCAACTTAATCGCACATTTTTATATGTTCTAAATGTACCTTAAATAAATACCTTAAAAAAAAAAAAAATTCAAGTTTTTAATACTCTAATCAACATGGGCATGGACAAATATGGACGCTTTATGCAATATATGTTTATTATTAGTGAAACCATAGTTAACATAGAGCATGAAGAGTAGACGTGTTTCATACGTCATAGATGTTTTTCAAATCATGTCTATTAGACACATTAGACACATGAAGAAAGAACATAGAAATACCAGGTTCCTATTACTTCTCTTTCTTTGCATCGAGCAATTAACTGACACAAACCTGTTTATATTTTCACGACAGGGCAGCTCACTTCTTCTGAACATGCAAAATGTACATTTATTATTACATTTGTTTGCCTCTGTGCCACATACTGTAATTTGATGCAGCTAAATTCTCAATAAAACTGTTTTCATTAATTTATTTTACTGTTTCTGTTGTCAGACAACGGAATGAATATGAAATAGTGACTGAAACACGACCCATTAAGACACCAGCTCTCCCTTCCAAGATGTTAATCTGCACAAAAATCCTGATTTATAATCCAGCCGTCATCTGATAAAATCAAATAGACTACACATAAGATAAAGACCATAGCTGTGCTGTGATTTCGGCTATACTTGCATATAAAATTAGAGAAGCAACATATGTGTTTAACTGAAAGCGCAGCTCGCTGAACAGAGCAGACGCAGAGAGAGAAGATGTGCGCGCGCTGGGAAAGAGAGACCTCACGCTCGTGCGACAGTCAGCGTCAGATGCATAATATTTTCATTTGCTACAAGCAGGATACACAAGAAGCACGTTCAACTCGGACATGCAGACGGTTGTCGTAGTGATAAACAGCTTAAACAGAAACCGTTCGCATGTCCGCGCTTAATGCGCATCTCGTATATGAAAAGCATTTTAGGGGGCCCTTAGCTTTGGGGGCCCAAGGCAGTCGCCTACCTTTGCCTAATGAGTAAGTCCGCCCCTGGGTATATCATATATATTATATGTATATTATATATGTAAAAAATTATATATTTATTTTATTAAATAATGAATACTATATATATACTGTATATATATATATATATATATATATTATTTCATAAAATATTTACATACATATTATACATACAGTATCATTTACATACATATTATATACTACTTAGATTATTTACTATATATATATATATATATACAGAGAGAGAGAGAGAGACACTACATAATATTTTAATCGAATAATAATTTATAATAATATATAACTAAACAATTTAAAAACATGTATATTAAAATATTTAAAAATGTACAATATTATTTATTTATTTAAAAAAAAAGTTAAATAGTCAATACTGTATATATTATATAACGTGTATTATTCCATTTAAATAATATTTATATATATAAATCATATTTAATCTAATAATAATAATAATAATATTATTATATTAAAAATGCAATCTAATACACTACATTATAATAAATTACAATATAATAATAACTGTAACAATATAAAAATGTTAATAAAACATTTTGGTACTGAATAAAGTCAATTCATAAAACATGCAAATATCATATACAGCATTAATACGCATTTACTGAGAAAATCCAGCACCTTAGCCGTCTTCGTTTCACATGTGCTGCTGGACAAGAGGGCGTCACAACTGCCCTGGTCCTTCGCCATATTGATGCCGCTGGTGCATATGTTGTCTTCAAGAACCGCAGTACAGCACTGTTCCTGAGCGATCCTACGAGACAAGCACACACAGTCAGATCAGGACAAACTGTAGCGGGTCAGTCGGAGAGTGGTAGAGGTCAAGCACAACGTGTCCATTGTGTCTTGAGCAAGACCCGTAACCTCTGGGTTTTCTGGTGGACTAGATGTGAATATCAGCTAAATAATAAACACACAGTGCTGGGTAGTATAAGTGATTATATCTAATCTGGATTACACAATCAGATCACAACATTAAGTCATTTTAATTAGTACTTAAAGTACTAGTAATAAGATTATATATTCATACACTGTAAAAAAAAAAACGATTTCTTGAATTTTCAAATAAGATTATTGGAATATGTTTTACAAGAAAACACTATTTCACTTTTTTATATTATTTTCTTTTAAAATTTACTAGCAATTTCTGAGTGAAAACTGTTTCTACTCCAATTTTTTTCAGTGTATATATATATATATATATTACATTTTAAAATACTCAATTAGACCAGTTTTTATTCATTAAATTATTATACTATTCACACAATGGCAGTCAATTATTCATAATTTATTGATTCATTGATGTTGTTTATTGTGCTTTATTTTTTTATTGATATTAATTAAAAAGTATATTCATTTTCTTATTATTTTTTTATGATATATTAATTATCAGCTTTTCATCAACTCACGGAACCTGGTTTGTTTGATAAAAATAAAATATATATTATTTATCATTTATAAAATTAATTATATGAATAATTCTAACATATAAATAATTATTATTATTTTTAGATTATGTATATATATATATATATATATATACAGTATATATATATATACATACATTATATATGATTAGAATATATAATTATATAAATAAATATAATCATATTTTCTATTTTTTAATATAGTCTTATATGTAATTTCTAATTATTATATAGAATATTTGTATTTCTTTGATGAACGAGTTGTGTACTCTACCCTAAAGTAATCAGAATAAACTGTGTAATCTAATAGATAACATTACTAACTACAAATTTTCATCATGTAATTTGTAATCAGTAGTGGACTACAATTTGTAAGTAATCTGTCCAGCACTGTAAACAGACTAAAGGACTTCTGATTACCAAGAAAAGACGGTTCAGATTGTACAAGACCCCAAAGTTCCTTCTAATTCACTTTTGTTAAATGAATTCTGCTTCCTGGCCATTGTAAACCACAGGACAGATGTTAGAGAGCAGAAGTCGAGAGCTCTGTTGACTGCAAGGCGTCATTGTTTGGTGCTGCTCCAGGTTGGACCGCAGCACTGACGCATGGAGCCCAGTTTTTACGGTAAGTTTGTTTTTTTCGCTGTTTGTCTCTTTCGCTCTTGCTTCACCCTCTTTCACAATCATCCTCGCAGGAAAGCCCAAGACACCCGTCTGTGGTCGCCGTGCACCTCCGAACAGCCTTTTAAGGGAGAAGTCTGCGATTTCTCCTTTCACTTGTTTTTCCCCTTTTCGGTGTCTGAAATAATCTGCAGATTTCCTGTTATTTGGGTCGCTCTCTCTTCTCCGTCTGACTAGAGTTTCACCTCAGTGGAATTTCCTGGATTTGGAAATATGCCCGTTCGCCTAAGCGCCCCGTTTCTGCGAGCCCCCCTACCAAAGAGATCCAAACCGTCACCACCTTTTTCTCGCACTCTCTCATTTAAACAAACTCCGGATCACTTGGAAGGCCAAGGCAAACGCGTCTGATGCCAGAGTAACACGATCGGCTTTGACTGGATCTGAGACTAAACGCTGATCTTATCATGAAAGTCAAAGCCACTGTGGCCACTTCTACCGATGAGGCATTGCTTCTGCACAGATGCATATTTTAAGCAGAAAATCGCTTTTGGAAACCCAGAATTGCGTCAATCTGATTGGATGCATGCACAGGTTTTTATCCATCCGGTGGGAACTAAATTGTGGTAAATTATGCCTATACCTCTAAAATACTGAGTATTTACTATTATAGGAATGGTTCACCCAAAAATGAAAATTTGCTGAGAATGCGCTCACCCTCAAGCCACACGAGATGTAGATGAGTTTGTTTCTTCATCAGATTTGGAGAAATGTAGCATTGCATCACATTGCAGTGAATGGGTGCCGTTAGAATGAGAGTCCAAACAGCTGATAAAAACATCACAATAATCCACCCCACTCCAGTCCATCAGTTAAAATCTTGAGAAACGAAAAGCTGCATGTTTGTAAGAAACGAATCCATCAATAAGACATTTTTAACTTCAAACCGTTGCTTCTGGTCCATAA
This sequence comes from Schizothorax lantsangensis, assembly GCA_027422415.1. Taxonomy (NCBI): domain Eukaryota; kingdom Metazoa; phylum Chordata; class Actinopteri; order Cypriniformes; family Cyprinidae; genus Schizothorax; species Schizothorax lantsangensis. The sequence continues at coordinate 25,972,150 of CM049854.1, forward strand.
TCCATAATAACACTTCCTCAAGTGAAAAAGTCCATCTCTTGTTGTCTCTCACATCAAAATCCACCCAGATATTTGTTTAAAGTTGTTTTGGACTGTGTTCACTTGTAAACAGTGCTTGTTCTGTGCAGATTTCTCTCCTGATTCAGATGAGATTACTATTTTTTCTGGAGGAAGTGTTATTATGGATTATGGACTCATATTTTGGCCAGAAGCAACGGTTTGAAGTTAAAAATCTTTTAATGCAAAATTTGTTTCTTACAAACACACAGCTTTTCGCTTCTCAAGACATTAATTGATGGACTGGAGTGGTGTGGATTACTTGTGGATTATTGTGAAGTTTTTATCAGCTGTTTGGACTCTCATTCTGACGGCACCCATTCACATCCATTGGTGAGCTAGTAATGCAATGTTAAATTTCTCCAAATCTGATGAAGAATCAAACTCATCTACATCTTGGATGGTCTGAGGGTGAGTAAATGTTCAGGAAATTTCCATTTTGGGGTTAACTATTCCTTTAAGGAGAGACGCTGTAGGCAAAACCATTGCTTTTTCAAATCAATTCAATTCCATTTTGAAATTTTGGGTTATTTTGCTCCTATAACTTGTTGACTAATGGAAAGAAAACATCTATAATACACATTTAAGTGTTTATTTTATTACACTGTATTTATTTGCATATGTATATTTCAATTACAGTGCATATTTAGCAGGTTATCTCAAAATTAGTTTGTTTCTTCATTTCAGCAGCACTTACACACTTAACCATGTTCTATATTCTGAAGGTTTTTATAGATGGGTGTGTTCATATATCATTCGGACTTATTTATATAACATTTTATTCCTAAAAACATGGTGATTTTTTTTTTCTTCTCTGTCTGTTGGCAGTATCTTCTGATTTATGAAGTGATAAGAGACATCCAAAATCCCCTCTGTAAAAACCTAACATGAAATTTTCTTATCGTTTTTTCAATTTTTTTTCGTATTCGTCATCCTTTCCTATCAAAATGCTTGTTACGGATGCGAAAACGCAGAAAATTGAACCTGATCTGAATTTTTTTATGACGGACGAAAGTTTCGGAGGCAGTGTGTAAACGTGATTGGCACAACGTCGTATTTATTTTTTAATGTGTGAAAAATGCGGATGAAAATGTGCAATGACCTTTAGTGTGAAAATGATTAACTATATGAAATGGTATAAATATATACATTCTCTGCCCCTATGTCTAGATTTTGTGTTTATTTTAAATGCATTTTAATAGACTGAATCATGCAGTGAAAGAACACACTCTAAATGCACACTCGCACTAGTCTAGACGATAATGTCAAATTGCACATCGTTAAAACAACAATTACGATATTATCGCAGACGATATATATCGCACACCCCTACCTGCAGGTGGTGGATTCGGAGATGAGCGGCAGACTCGTGCAGTCCTGAGACCCCTGGCCTCTTTCTTTGCCATCCTTACAGCAGTCGTCCAGCGAGACGGGATCTGTGGTCTCTGGAAAGGAAAAAAAAAACAGGGAAGACATTACGCACTACAAATCCAGTCCAGACGATTCCCACACACACAGACATGCAGATTAGAGGTTTGCTCAGGCATTAAGTTAAAGCTCAAACTCGGCCTGTAAAGGAGATCCAGAGCCGAGCCAACTAGTCTGGTACGGTCACATTTTGCAACCAAATCTGAAGCATTTCAGGTTGCTGGTTTGCTGACTGACTTCTCTGTTAAAGCCCCACATGCAGCATTAGATTTGCCGGGGCTTGTCCTGTCTCATGAATTCCTGCATTATCACGAATCTGCGTTTTTACCAGCCACTCTTCAGCATCTGTCGCTTACCAGCTGATTTCTGGCACAGTCTAAGGTTTGTGGTTAGGCTGCGAGCGCTAGATTCGTCACTATGGACAGCAAATGGCGTGCGAGGAGAAACAATAAGAAAACAGGGTCCAAAACTGTACTTATTTATTGCCAAATGAAAAATGGTGGTTAAATCGAGAACATTTACCAGCATTAATATCTCTTACAGCCATGAGAAACTGTATTGTGCACTGTTTAAATATACACTGTAAAATAATTCATAGTTGTAAATACAATTTTACAAGAAATCTATTTTAGTCTTTCTACTTTTTAATTTCATGTTCAATCATTGTGTTACTTGCTGTTTCTTTGTAATTATTTGTGAAATGCACTAGCAATTTCTGAGTGAATATTGTGTCTACACCATTTTTTTCAGTGTATTTATATTAAGTTAATATATTTAATTGAATTAATATAAATATACTAATATTTTTAATATAAAAATAGATTTTTGTCAGTGATAAAGGGGTTATCTAGCTTATTTTCCATGCATATTAGGCACAAAATGAATCTGAAATGATTCTGAGAAATATACTATATATACTGAATAAATTATATAAATTATTGTGAATACAAGCTCAAATTATTTGATCTTGGAAGAATTAGATGAGAAATGTTTGAGTTCATATTGAGATCTCTGACTCTTGATTGGAGAATTTGGTATCCTGACAAATCCGAGTCGTGTGAGATGTTAAAAGTTTAAGAGTTTCTTTGAAAGGAAATGGGCGTTAATAAGATCTGAAGTGTTTGGGTCAGATGGTGGCATGACCTTTGTCTAATTAGGGATGGACAGCACATGGAAAACCCCCTTAAAAATGTTACTGGCCCAAACCCTGCGGCTAAAAATAAAGGCTCTTCCTGGACACTCGGTGAGAAAGCAAATCCTGCCTGTGGCGTTTTGCTTTTCTTCCCTTTCAAAGGATTTTGAACATAATTAGGAAGAAGATATGATGAGATGAATTATTTGCAGATATTTCTATTCTATTCTATTCTATTCTCCCACCTACTGAAGTCTGTCTTTCAGCCAATCAAGTAGAACTGCATCACATAATTAATATTCATGAGCTGAGCTGATGTTATGATGTGCCCCGCCCACTTTTCTGATCTACGCCCTGATTGTCTCTTCCAGACCAGACTTAGAGCTTAGTCTGATGAGGGTCTGTGTGTTAATTTATTGATTGATTTGTTTTTAATCATCATTCTGAAGTAGCCATTGTTCTATTCAATTTCCTTGATATCGTTTGCAGAATCAATATTTGTCCTGTCTGGACTGTATCTGTCTTGTTTGTTTTCCTTCCACAAGCATTTTTCCACTCATGCTGAATAATGTTTAGCGTCTGGCGGATGAAGTAATTTGTTGATGGGCAGCTAGTCAACTCTCCCAAAGATTAAAGGCCATAAAAACTACTCCAAAAACATTTCCAAACAACCATCAGCTGACGCAAGTGGACTCAATTGGATCAAACACATCATTAATTTCCCTGCGGTTTCCATCATCTGCCAAAACGCTAAATATTTTTGGCAGATGAGTCTTTTGGACTCTTCTCCTGCAGGTTTGCACAGAAATTCCAAATGGCTTTTATAAGCAGCAATTTCTCCACACGAATACAAACATTTGTATTTATTTGAGGACAACGAACCAGAGTTAAATAAATTAACCACATTTGTGCGGCGACGTTTGAATGCAAGAACGTGTGAGGAATGAATCTCTTGAGAGATGTTCAGATACTAGGATAACTAGTCAACCCTGGCTGGTGAATGCAACTTCACTATCTGGCAGCAAAGAGCATCTTGTGTGCGTATCATGCGCCGTCCACGTGCTGTGGGCTGCATCCCGCATAGCAAACCCTCATTGGCTACTGCAAACCAGACCACGCCCCCTCATCTAAATATTCACACCACCTCTTCTACCACACAGTCTCTGTGACTCAGAATAAAACACCTCTGCAGGGGTAGGCCTAAATGACCGTTTTGTGAGAACAAGCCTTTCATTAAGAGATCAGCAAGAGACTCATTTAAACATTTATTATACAAAACATACTGATGTTAAAAAATACACACATATATTTGTTTATTTAAATATATAAATGTGTCTGTAAATATATAAATGTATTTAAATATATACATATTTTTTATATGTATTTATATTTAAATGTATGTATTTAATTACATTTTAATTACTTTTTAATACATTATAGTAAATAGTAATAGAATATTTACTATATAAAATATAGTGTATAATAAATTATATTTTAATGTAATAATATAGTATATAATATATATACTATTCACTATTTTAAAAGTAAGAAAATAAATATATACTTTTTTAATGTTTAATATACATTTTAATATACTATTATTAGATTTAAAAATTATATACACAACTATATATATAAGTTACTAATACAACCATACTATGGTATGCTATACTATACTTTACCATACCAACTATTACAAAAAGAAGAAATTATACATATATATATATATATAGCCTAATACTTAAATACTTATGTGTAATGTACCAAGTGACTTTCTGTAATATTTTATATTACACTATTCTGTTTTTATCTTATTTTGCTTTCAAGACACGTTTAAACACTTGTATACGAAAATAATTTGAGCAAATACAAGCACATGGAGACAGACGGACATTACGTGTAATGTCAGATTTACATGTAATTATGTCATAATAACACCGTGTAAACTCTACATGAATCATTGTAACAGCAGCAGTGGTGTGATGTTTGAGGTAAACTCACCTTGGCCCCGCAGAAACCCGCACAAAGACAACAGCACGAGCACACAGAGATCCATTTCTCCACGAGAGAGAGTCTTTTAAAGTCTTTGAGAGGAGAAACACAGAGAGAAAGTCGCGTTGCGGCTGATTGTCAGGGCTTTAATGAGCGCGTGTCCGCTGCGCGTTCTGGGGGCAGGACGGAGCACTCGCGGACGCGCAATCACGGACGCGCGCTTCTGTAGTCATTATATGTAGATCAGTGTCTTTAGCAGAATAATCCACAAATACTGATCGTCCAAATCGAGTTTATAGAGACTCTTACTATGGTAAGCTCAGTCAAATGCCATTTTGATTCGATAAAAGATGAACCAAAATGTCAGAAAGAGTCTTAAAACTTTGTACACTGTTTACATGCAGCAGATCCCATATTAATATACTATGATTTTACAGCAGCACACACAAAAAACCGCGCTTCCATGATAGCCTTGGCGTTGCTATGGTTTTAGCGCCTAATTTAGCTTGCTAACGTGCTGTTTTTAGCTTTTTGCTAAACTGTTTGCAAAATGATCGCGAAGATTTAAGGTTTAGGCAAAACTTCCTTTTATTTACACGATAAATTGATATTGTGAAACTTCATGTCGTTTAAAAGAGACTTGGTTTATTCATTATGAACATTTAGCGCCGTGGATGGTATAAATATATTTATATATTTAATATGGTATTTTTTGTAATGTACCAAGTGTGTAGGCTACTATTTTATATTACACTATAACATATATATTATATATATTAAAACTGATATTTAATTAAGAATTAATATGGAAATAAACATTTTATAGGCAAAATCTGTCCAAAACAAGTGCTCTTATTTTTTAATAATTCATGATTTGATAACTTGATATGATTTACACGTTACAGATTAGGTTTTCAGATATGTCACACTACACGTTTTCTTGGATGAAGGTTGGTTTGATTAAAGAGAGTGATTTAAGTACATTTCTATCATAACATCTCAAGAGGGTTTGAATTATGATTGCTGAGGGTTCTCTTTCCCTCACCGTACATCTGGAGAGGATCAATATCATACAATCTGCAGACATATGAAATATTTCTACAAACTCTTGGTCAGAAATCATACTCTCTGAAATCTCAAGAATGAAATTCATCCACGCTGCCAATGTTTTGGACCATTCATTCACTCATAGAGGCCGTTGAGCAATAAATCAAGCTGACAAAACTCTGACTGATTGATTTTATTTGCTCTTTCCAGACGCCTCCGCGGTAAACCTCTGGTTTCATCTCACCAAATGGCCCAACAAAGACTCACAGACGCGGGGAGAAGCATTCTAGATGTTGAGAAACCGTTTATGAGGCATGAAGACTATTTCAACTTGGGCTCCGGAAGTACAAATCCCATTTATTTTTCCCAGAGATAAATTAATTTAATATTTTCTGTTGTAAAATTGTATAATTCCTGGTGAATAACTACACTACCAATAATTCTGAAGGGAAATGATGCAAAACAAAGTAGCTGCCTCATAAATTATGCTGAATATGCTCAATTAGAGATTTAAATTCATAATTCTGAGAAAAAAGGCAGAATTGCCAGATTTAAACTCACAATTCTGAGAAATAAAGTCCCAGTTCTGAAAAATAAAGTCACATTTTTGAGAAATTAAGACTGACTTGCGAGATATAAACTCACAATTGTGTTTTTTTCTCAGAATTGTGAATTTATATATCACAATTTGGAATTTAACACAGTTGCGTGTTATAAAGTAGGAACTGCTATTTTTTTCCTCAGAATTGCACTTTATAACTCGCAATAGTGAGTTTATGTCTCAAAATTCTGTGAAAAGTCAGAATTGCGAGATATAAACTTGTAAAGCCGCGTTCACACCAAGAACGATAACTATATTTGATATCGATGAACGATACAAATGTTTGTATCGTTCATCAGCTGGAAAAAATCGTTCTGCAAGTGATTCCAACGATATCATTTCTCTGTGCCTTTATCGTTATAGTTGTGGTGTGGACGCTGCTATTCTTTAATATTGAGACCAATTTTTAGAACTTTTTTATCGTTATATTCATAGTTATCATGCTTGTTGTGAACGGGCCTATTAAAGAATAACAGAGTCCACACCACAACTATAACGATAAAGGCACAGATAAATTATATCGTTGGAATCACTTGCAGAACGATTTTTTCAAGCTGATGAACGATAAAAACACTGTCAGCCAATCAGAATCCATCCTGCTGTAATGAGCTCAAGAATTTAAAGTGGTAGACGAGCGTGCGCTTAGAATAACAGATGATATTGTCCGCTGGTGTGGATGCTAATATCGTTATCTTTATAGTTATCGTTCTTGGTGTGAACGTTGCTTTAATGATATTAACTCAACTGCGAGTCAGAATTGGAAGGTATAAACTCACAATTGCAAGGGAAAAAAGTCAGAATTGTCACAATTACCTTGTTTCAGGCTTCCACAAGTTGATTTGCTTCATGTTTCCAAAATAAAAAAAATTAAATGGCATCAATATAAGGAAAAAATTACTTCAGAAAGCAATAAAATCTATAGTACTGAAATCTGATTGGATGAGCTGCGCTCAATAAGTAGGCTATAGTACCTTTGTGAAGCCATCCTCATCATCCTTCTACAGCATATGCATTATACATTCAGACGCACATGTGTCTCTTTTTTTGTCTCTCCCTCACACAAATCTAATTTCCTGAAATTAGCAATCATGAGTGAAATAATTGCCAGACGATATAATAAACAGTGCTCTGCCAGGCCGGAGTCTGGAGTTTCAATCAGTCGCTCCCCCTGGGCAGAGCAGCCAATAATCAAAGCCACATGCTCGCAGCTGGAGAAACACACACTCACACAGTGGATTGAGTTGTGTATCTGAGGCTTTAGACAAATGCAAACAGATATATCATGCTCTGGGTGGTTCAAATGGTAGAAGAATCAATAATAACAAGTAGATTTCTATATATTCTGTTTTTGCATGTGTAAAACTCACCGGCATGATGTTGTGGGTGGTTGGGAGTTGATCTTTATTCATATATTTACACATTTAGCAGACATTTTAATCCAAAATGATTTGCATTCTAGGTATAAAGGGGAAGTCGTGGCCTAATGGTTAGAGAGTCGGACTCGTAATCCAAAGGTTGTGGGTTCGAATCTCGGGTCCGGCAGGGATTGTTGGTGGGAGGAGTATCCTCCTTCAATACCACGACTGAGGTGTCCTTGAGCAAGACACCGAACCCCCAACTGCTCCCCGGGCGCTGTAACATGGCTGCCCACTGCTCCGGGTGTGTGTTCACTTAGGATGGGTTAAATGCAGAGAATACATTTCACTGCTGGTTATATACTCTCTATATAATTGTGTATGTGACAAATAAAATTCTATTCTATTCTATAAATTGATAATCTTTGTGATTCCTTGGAATAGAAACAATAATCTTGCATTATGTTCTACCTGGGTGTAATAGGTGGTTGCTAGGGTGTTTTCGGTGGTTGCTAAGCTTGTGCATCCTCATGTCTCTGTGATCCTGTGGTCTAGATGCTGTATGGCTCGGTTCTTTCCTTCAGTGTGCGTCTATGGAATTAGTTTTCACCTGTTTTGTTGTCCGTCAGTTCAAATAGAAGTATGGAAGCCTGTTTCTGCCATGGAATAAAAAATTAAAAAAGGTCATTTCAACTTTTTATTTCACAATTCTAAACTTTTTTCCCCGCAATTCTGAGTTTATATCGCACAATTCTGACTTTCTTTGATGTGAAATCTCAATTCTGAGAAAAAAATATTTTTCGCAAATTCCGTTTTTTTCAGAGAATTCTAAGTTTACTCCTCGCAATTCTTTTGTTTTGTTTTGTTTTCTTTCCACCATGGAATAAATAATTAAAATAAATAATTTAATAGCGACTTTTTATCTCACAATTCTGACTTTTTTATCGCAGTTCTCAGAATTGCGAGATATAAACTCAGAAGTCTGACTTAATTTCTCGCAATTCAGTTTTTTTCTCAGAATTCTGAGTTTACTTCTTGTAATTCTGTTTTTTTAGTGTCTACCATGGAAAAAAAATAAAAAGGTAATTGCGCCTTTTTATCTTACAATTCTAGCTTTTCTTCTCTGAATTGTGAGAATTTCTCGCTGCGAGAATCTGTGAGAAAAAAGTCAGAATTGTGAGATAAAAAGTCGCAATTACTTTTCTTTTTTTTAATTTTATCTCAAAATTCAAAAAAGTCAAAATTGTAAGATAAAAATTTGTCGTTAAATAATGTTTCGTGAGCAGCAAATCAGCATATTAGAATGATTTCTGAAGGATCACATGACACTGAAGACTGGAGTAATGATGCTGAAAATACAGCTCTGATCACAGCAATAAATTATATTTTAAAATATGTTACAACAGAAAATTGTCATTTTAAATTGTAATAATATTTCACAGTTTTTACTGTATTTTTGATCAAATAAATGAAGCCTTGCTGAGCAGAAGAGACTTCTTTAAAAAAAAATTAAAACCCTAAACTTTTAAACAGTAAGTGTAAGTTTGGTTAATATCATTGGAGCGTGTAAATTTGAGGAACCTTCATGTCTTTATTGAATATTTGAATTCAGATCGCAGGCTAATGTATTACAATATGTGTATGAATTTGAGTCTGTGTGTTTGTATGAATAAACATGACGTTATAAGGGCCCCTAAAGACCTGATAATGGATACCAGATTCCAGGTCTGTTTAGCACAAACTCTACAGACATCTAAAGCCCAATTTATGTGTGCGGCACAGACGCGGCAGCTCTCAGCGCTCTGCTATCTTTATTTCTCTCTCTCTTAAGGGTTTAACGAGGACCAGCACAGAGCCAAACTGTGGCTTTCAGAAGGAAATTAGCACGGCAGAGGTCATCTTTAAATGACGGTAATCTCGCAGGGGGCTCCAGCGCTCTTTTGAACTCAGAATGGGTCTGTCCTGCCTTATCTGTGTCACACAGCGGTGGGCCGCAATCAACAGCAGACCCCCTCAGACCGCTTTCAAAGGGCCCAAGGAGCCCGAGTCCAGTCAGTTTTCACTTTTAACAGATTATTTTGTCACGCTGATGTAAGGTAACAACTCTGTTTCGTAATTACAGTAACAGCTAGAATAGTGGTCAACATGTTTTTTGTTTGATTTTATAAAAGGTCAATGATGCCATTACCTTGAATGAATGATGTCTGTTGGCTGATTTTCGATACACTGTATGTGTATGTATGTATGTATTTATTTATTTATTGTGTAGCAATAATAAAATAAATAAATAGATTTAGTGTAACAAACACTAAAATAAAATTGTTTCTCATATTTATGTAGACAGATTGACATATAGATAGATGTACAATTTAAATTATGTTTTTACAATAATTTAAATCAAATTGTGTGTGTGTGTGTGTGTGTGAATATACACCGTTTAAATTATTGCATTATTACACTAATATAAATAAAATGTGTCAGCGTATAGATAGATATTTAAATTGCATTTTTTTAAAATGTAAATTAAAAATATATATATTAGAATTATTGTAATAATGTAATTTAAATGTTTATATATTTTTACAGTCATTTAAATCTGTGTATATTAAAAATGTGTGTGTTTATATAATTAAATAACATTTTTACGGTAATTTTTTAAAAATTGTGTGCGCATATATATATATATATATATATATACACACACACACACTGAGTTATTGCTTTTTTAAAATATAATTTCAATTATAATTTAAAATTAAATTGTAAAATGTATTAATTGGAATGAATATATATTATACAACATTTAGTCAATAAATGAAAATCTAAATAATTTCATTGTAATATCATTTTATATAACAATATAATAATAAATAAATAAACAACATATTTTATATTACACCTATTACTCTGCAATGTAAATCTGAAGGACAGAAATTTGTTCTTTGGTGGAAACATTTGATTTTGCAAGTAGCTCTTCACTTTTTTAGTTAAATTGCTAAATTGTAGTTAAATTGTTCAACTGATTTGTGACTAATTTCCCTTTAAACACCACAAACCATTTGAAGTGAAATCATTCATTTTTATGAGAACAATCTCTATTATAAGAGCATTTGATCCATTGCAAAAAGCAACAACGAGCTTTCAGCACGACTCAAGTTTATGTCCTTCTAGATCTGCCGTTTTATGTGTGTTTTGTAATCCATTACTCGCTGGTTTGTATTATTATACGCTTGCTCTACAGCTTTCTTAGTCTTGGCCTGCTGTTTGTTTGCAAGGAAACGTACAATCTCAGAGGAAGAGTGTTTTTATGAAGCTGCTTATCTGATGATGATGAGATGATAAACGTGACATTAGACGGCATTCTTCACATCTCTTATCTGAGACCACAACCACGCTCTAATCTTCTCCATTATTTCTGGGTAATCTTCCAGAGGTCTATACAGCTCAGCTCGGAGGTTTGGTCTGGATGATCTGAAAGTAAGTGCTGCTCTTTGGTGCCCACTAGTGTTTTTCTGCTGAACTTCCTCTGCACTGGATAAAACTATCTAACCTAGTCATCAAGCAAAATCAACAATAATCTATCTGTTCTGACATCTGCTGACTGTGGTTTGCATTTGAGACAAAACTTGAACAATGAATCAATTCAAACAGACAAAACAACATCATCAGCTAAATGTGAATACATTCTTTTATGACAATGTGGCTTAAATAGTTTCCTCTACGAAATGATTGTATTTAATGCAATTTTGCAGACTAAATTAGAATAAAACCAACAACAAATTAAATGATTTTTTGGTGATTAATACATAATGCTTTTTATTTTATTTTAAAAGAAATTTAAATAAAAATACAAAATTAAATTAACGTTAATTTAGGATAATTGGGCCATTTTCCTCTCCAGTCATCTGAATGCAAAATGTGGATCATGTCTGTATTTTCTCAAGAGATACTATTTTATTTCATAAAACTTGTAATCTGATATAAACAAAGTAATAAATTAAACTAGTTGCCTTCCTGGCAATGGTGTAAAAATGATTTTAAATGTTACATTAATTAATTAATCAGTGCTGTCAAAATGATTAATCATGATTAATCACATCCAAAATAAAAGTTTGTGGTGTTTGTACTGTGTATATATAAATACAAACTCATGCATGTGTGTATATACAGTATATATTATATTATATTATATATATTATTTTAATATTTATATATGATTTTATATTTAAGATAGTTAATATTGTTAACTGATACTAAAACTCATAAAAATGCATTTTCGTTGCTTAAAATAAAATAAACGTTAACTGGAATAAAATCAAATGTAAAATACTTTTTATTTAATTTCGGCTTTTAATCATTTCAAATGTCTTATTTTCGTTTAGTTTAAATTGAAATAATAAAATAAATAAAACTAAATAAACTAAAACTAATAAATAAAAATGAAAAATAATGGTTTGGTTTGTTAAACCAAAAATAAATAAAATAAAATAATAATAAATACAAATAAAAAAAATAAAATTTATTTTGAAGCTTGTACCTTTCTTTCAAAAGTAGTCATATTCTATCAACAGACTTATACAGGAATGAAAAGCTAATAGTTAAATAAAAGTTAAAATAATGTCAAATTAAAATTAATAAACATTTTTTTAATAAAATCAATCAAAATAAAACTAAAAGTGACAGAAATCATTGAAATGATCTAAATTATTGAAATATGAACTTCAAATCTCATTGGGGCCTTCAAGTAGATATTTTATGTCAAGGTTTGACTGAGAAAACATTTAGGGATCCTTGGATTAATAAATATCTTAAAAATGAGCAACTCAAGTGATTGAAACACTTCATTTGTTCATGATGGGATGTATTTGATGTTTATGGATGTAATAATAATAATATGTGACAGTATGTACTGCCAGTCTAAGGTCATTTTCCCCTCCGCCGCAGATCTCAAATCTTATTTGCACTTGTAAACGATTAAAAATTGGCACGTTTAGAAGACGCAGCTGCAAAAGAAATGCTTCAGTTTCACAAACTCTGCTTGTTTGTGCTTTTGCTTGATATTATAAATCACCGCCCTCTTTGATGACATTCTGTCTAACTTCTCCATTTGTGTTTCCCTGAAGAAACAAATACTGCAGGCTTGAAGTAAATTATGCCAGAGTAATATTCCTTTGGCAGGGAAAATGCACAAACATTTTGTCAATAGTCTAATCAGAGTCGGATCACTTGCAAACCTTTGATCCTTCAGATCCAAGCGTCTCATCATGCATTGCTGTCTTTAAATGCCATACACAGATTAAAGCATGCTTAAATGATTCTGTGCTCCACAGCTTGTTTGAATCTGGATGACGCCACTCGGGCCTCGTACTCGTTTGCTCGTAAAATCTAAACAGCAGAGACGTTTCGTTCCGACGGACCGCAAAACCAAAGCCATCTAGACAAAAACCCCAGTGTGCTTGAGCAACGGCGAGAAGAGCCAGCGCGGATACGAGGAGCCTAGACTAAACTATTTAATACAGCAGACGTCAACAGAGACTCGTGAGCGGCTGCTTGGATTCACAGCGCAGACATTTCTGTGTTTTCTTAGCGTCAGATGTACGAGTCTAACAGATCCTGACTCTGCTATGGATGTCAGCTCCATTTGGGATGAATCTGTTGGGTTATAAAACATCTTCTCGGGACGGTGAGGTCTGGCTGGGTGTGAGAGGGGTCATAAACTTGTGCCCCTGGCTGGGTCCCGGTGGGGACGAGCCCTGTGATGTGACCCCCCTCTGAGAGGCCTGATGTGGGGTCAGCTGTATCCAACCGTCAGGAGACATTTAAATAGTGTATAATGACTACAGTTTAGAGCAGACAATGTAATTGTAAATGTAAATACAATATTTAGGTCTGTAAAAATGATTTATTTCAAACAGAATCATTTTATTTGTTTATTTAAAAATCTACTATATTTAAAATAAAAATGCATTTATTTAAATACAAATACTTGTATATATAAACTTTTTGACAGCCGGTACCGATATCTTAGACAGCAGGGTGGCCGATATATATAAGTATATTTTTTCATTTTAATTATAATTCATAATAATAATTTTTATTTATTTTAATTAATGTTTGAGAAATTTGAAATGATTTGAAAATGAATTATATTAAAATAAATGTGTAAAATAAACATACTTATACTTAGATGAAAACTTCATGATTCTGTAATCCTATTACAGAATTTTTCACATTTGAAATATTCAAATATTAAAGAAATATTTAAAAATATATAAATAAAAATAAATTAAACACTGTAACCAACAGGGCACTCTGGGATCTGGGAAGTTTGTGTGCATTGGGAATCATATTTTTTCAACTAAAGCCCAGGTAACACTCATTTTACATACAGCGTGCAGTAAAATGAGATGAATATGGCAGTGGACAAATGGATAAAGTGTTTAAAGTTTGTCGATCTGGTGTCTCCGGTGAAGCTGAACTCCTTTTGTCCACATTCAATTCACAGAAAACACACGATAATGCAGGATACAAATATACACTCTCACAACTACAGTACATTCAACTAAGTCTGCAAGGTTTGTGGAATTTAATGTTTATTAGACATGTGTTTGAATGATATAAATGTGTATTTGCTGAATACTGATGGTAAACGAGAAAATATTATAATGTTTGCCTTTCTATTACTTATAATATAAAAGCAATCATTATAATACTTTTTTGTATACCTTTTAATTCATTTGTTCAACAGTTTTATCTGATTATTAGACATGCTTCTGACTGAACTGTTAAACGACGACAGCGAACAATGAAGAGGAAGAATGTGAGCGCTGTGTTCTCAGCGCCGTCAAAATAAAAGTCTCGAACATATCGGCCAAACAGAAAAACTTATCGGCCAATGTCGATATTTGAAAAATGGCAAATATCGGCCGATATATCGGCATTGGTGATATATCATCAACCACTAGTATTTATGTATTGAGGCCTGATGTGGGGCCGGCTGTCATCTAACCATCAGAATTATTTTTTTTAAATGGGTTATAATGAGAAAAATTTAGAGCAGTCAATGTGTAAAAAAATATGTATTTATCTATGTAAAATATTTTATTTAAAATAGAAATGTTTAAAATGCTATATAACTATATATTACTATATCTGTACTATATATTTAAATTGACTATATTTAAAATTATTTATTTATTTAAATATTTATTTAAAAATGATTTACATATTTACTAATTTAAAATAAGTAATGTTATGTGAGTCATATCACCTCTTGTTTTATTTATTACAATTATTTATTTTAAAAAAAAAATAATAATAAAAAATATATAAATAAAAAAGTAAATAAAATAATTCAATACAAATAATAACATTTATGTAAAAATCTAATTAGCAACTCTAGTGATTGGAACACTTCATTTTTTTATCGTGGGATGTATTTTTAGATGTAATACACATTACTCTCATACTCTACATCCACTGTAGCTCTCAAAATAAAAAAATCTATATATTTATTTTAAGTAATAAAATAAATGTTTAACTAATTTATTTCAACAATTGTTTATTTAAACAAAATAAATATGCATTCAATTAAAAATGTAGTTGTATATGTATTTGTGTGTGTATTTTATTATTAAAATTTGAAAAATATTTAAAATGGAAAAGTCTTTGTTTATTTATTTGTTAAACGTATTTATTCATGCATTCACAATGTATATATTTATTTATTTAAAAACCTGTTTATTTTTATTTTATTTATTTATTATATTTTAAAACATTTCTTATTTTAAACATTTATTTATTAGTTTATTTGTTTAAGTATGTTATTAAGTTATGTATTTATACATTTATTTCTTTAACGTAAATAATGTGCATCACATCAGCTGCTGCATCTGGAGCTTCCAGTTCAGATACCTTCTCTGATTATAATGAAAATGGTTCTGCTTTATAAGGGCCACGTTTTAAATGGTGTCTTTTCTGCCCCCTTGTGGTAGTATTGTACAGTGCTGCAAATGAAAGACTGAATCAGGTGTCAACAAGACCACATGCAAGCAGAAGGGTAAGAAGCATAAGATCTGCCAATCAGCCGGTAAGGAACTACGTAACAACCACCAAGAACACCCTAGCAACCACATAACACACTTAAAAACCCTTTAGAACACCCTAGCAACCACATAACACACTTAAAACCCCTTTAGAACACCCTAGCAACCACATAACACACTTAAAACCCTTTAGAACACCTTAGGAACCACATAACACACTTAAAACCCCTTTAGAACACCTTAGCAACCACATAACACACTTAAAACCCCTTTAGAACACCTTAGCAACCACATAACACACTTAAAAACCCTTTAGAACACCCTAGCAACCACATAACACACTTAAAAACCCTTTAGAACACCTTAGCAACCACATAACACACTTAAAAACCCTTTAGAACACCTTATGAACCACATAACACACTTAAAAACCCTTTAGAACCTTAGCAACCACATAACACACTTAAAAACCCTTTAGAACACCTTAGCAACCACATAACACACTTAAAAACTATTTAGAACACCCTAGCAACCACATAACACACTTAAAAAAGCAACCACATAACACACTTAAAAACCCTTTAGAACACCTTATGAACCACATAACACACTTAAAAACCCTTTAGAACACCTTAGGAACCACATAACACACTTAAAAACCCTTTAGAACACCTTAGCAACCACATAACACACTTAAAAACCCTTTAGAACACCTTAGGAACCACATAACACACTTAAAAACCCTTTAGAACCCTTTAAAAACCCTTTAGAACACCTTAGGAACCACATAACACACTTAAAACCCCTTTAGAACACCCTAGCAACCACATAACACACTTAAAACCCCTTTAGAACACCTTAGCAACCACATAACACACTTAAAAACCCTTTAGAACACCTTAGGAACCACAATGTAAACGAGTCTCTCTCTTTTTTAAGAAAAGAGTCACTAGGTTGGAATGACGTGGAGTTTCTCCACACGGTGTCTGAGTCCTAAAGGAGGAGTTATAATTCTATTCAGCGTCACTCTTGATCTGTGGATTTGAACAAACCCTAGGTTAAATATTAAGTTGAGTATTAGCCCAGATCTCCCATAAATGATAAAGAGGAACAGATCTGTCACCAAATCAGCCATGAGTTTCCACTGCGCTGGGAAGACTGATAATGATATTATAGAGATCGATCACAGTGTTATGGTGCATTATCAGAGTTTTGAAGGTTTCAAGAAGTTTAGATAAAGTATATCAAGGTGTTAAAGTCAAATGTGAGTTTAGGTTTCTATTAGGAGTCACACTGGCAAAATATAAAGAACTTTTTGGAAACTGAAATATAATTCAAGGATTTGTTTAAAAAAAAATCCCCCCAAAATTATAGGATTATAAAGGAATATAGGATTATTTTTTGTTCTGTTTTTCTGGCAATCAATGTTTAGTGTGCATAACCCATTATAAATTATTAATAAATCATTTTGATTGTCATTTTGATTGGTTATATATAACTAAAAATGTATTTATAATCCGTTTTTATATTTTACAATATATTATCAACATCCATTAGTATTTGTTTAGAGTTTTCAGAGGAATTAAGATGCAGTAACATGTCCTCAACATTAGGAGGCGTTAGATTGACATGAGATACTGTGTCCTACAGACTCCTGATGCTTCAGTGAAGCTGCTATTGACATGAACTACAGACGATCTCATGATCTCTCTCTCTCTATATCTATGTGTATGTGTGTGTGTACATATAAAACAACTTTTGTTGTCTTAATATACAAATATTCATGAATTGTGACATACTAAAAACAACTTGTTTGATAGGTCATCAAGGTGTTTTATGTAAATAAATTGTGATATAATCTAATTCATAGTAATGTCTTTTTTGGTGAAATAATTACACATTAGATCATTGATGTTTTGGTACCATGGTACTTTGATATTTATCGTAGTTCTGAATGAATATAGATTAATATTTTCATCTACAATTGTCTGTACATGGTATTTGCTTCAAATAATGGTATTACCATGTTAGCATGACCAAATACTAATTAAAATGTTTTATTGGTCATTTCCTATCAGTGATGGGGGTAGTAACACATTACAATTAACGCAAGTTACATAATCAGATTACTTTTTTCAAGAAACTAGTAAAGTAACGCATTACTTTTTCATTTAGAAAGAAATATCTGAGTTACTTTTTCAAATGTTTCTCATGTATTGACTGACAGCTCTTGTGTTGCCATGCTGAGAGAAATCAGGAGTAAGTGCAGAGCGTTGTGTGTGAACATGATCTTACTGTAGATTCTAGACTAAATATGAACATGTATTTACTCATCTCACCTGCTCAAAAACACATTCAGTGCTCCTCAAAATCAATAAAAACTGTCAAATGTAAACTCAGAATATTATACAAATCTGCAATAATTAAATATGTTAAATAAGACAAATAGCATTTATGTATTTAATCCCATTTTATTGACCAATGTCTTTGCTACTGACCTTCGATAATCCAATTCAACTATACTAATAAGCAAAAATGACACATTTGTGTTTCATTGTTATTGCTGAATAGTGTTGAACGTTCTTCTCCTGCGTCATATTCTTCATGTGATTAGTTTGATCTGCGCCCTCTACTGTACAGACATGAATTTACATTTACATTTACATTTCCAGGCGCGTTTCCATATTGATATTAAAATATTTGATAAATACATACACTCAAAACATAACCCATATGCTGATACTGAAAATACTCTATTGCAGTAGTTTTATGTATTTATTTATTTTGATTTTGGATTGAGATATAACCTGGATGTTTTATTAGTGAGTATTTTTTACCCATTTTTCTCACCCGCACATGCTCTTTTCAGATTCACCAAATTTGCAGTTTGAAAGTAGAAACATCTTATTGATGGATTTGTTTATTTTGTCTTCTCAAGACATTAACTGATGGACTGGAGTGTATGGATTACTTGTGGATTATTGTGATGTTTTTATCAGCTGTTTGGACTCTCATTCTGACGGCACCCATTCACTGCAGAGCATCCATTGCTGAGACTCCTGATGCAATGTTACATTTCTCCAAATCTGATGAAGAAACAAACTCATCTACATCTTTAGATGGCCTGAGGGTGAGCACATTTTCAGCAAACTGTATGTTCATTTTCGGGTGAACTATTCCTTTAATACATCTTTGAGTATGTAGAAGTGACAGTGAGTTTCCCATGAATTAGAAACACTCCCGTCTCAGGCCGTTCTAGCGCTTTCTTTCTGTCCTGTTTTTCTTCTGCCAGAATCTTTTATGCAAGAAGTCTCCTACTGCGTCTTTAGGAGCACAGCACAGCCGTTAACTGAGCACCGCATGCTCCAACTCATAATTAACAGCGTTCCTGTCACGGTTAAGACGAGGTGATGCTAAACGAGAGAGACGGAGCAGCTTCCTCCGTACGGACAGACCAGTGACCTGTGGAAGTGATGTGGAGAGATTTTTCCTCTTTATTGATGGTAAATGTTTCAAAATCACAATGTGGAACAATAAGTTTGGACAAGATCTTGCCGTTTTCCCTTTTTCCCCGTTTCTCAGAAAGGAATGTGTGTAATTAGACGCTCAGAGAGCAGTGAACACCCTTTGATGGTCTGTAAACATCCTTTATAACATGTGCTGCTGCTCCAGAAGATGCCAGAGAGCCGTACGGCAGATTTCTACACAATAACTTTGCCTGGAGACCTAAATTATATGAATAAGCTACCGTATGTACTCAGGCTGAATTACAGAGGGTTTCCAGGCAACTGAACCCTTAATTGGGCAAATCTGGGGAAAAAAAATGTGCAGGTCAAAACTGAGAAAAACAGGAATAAAAAAATACTCACTAATAAAACATCCAGGTTAAATCTCAATCAAAAGTCAAAGAAAATATATTTCGATTTTATTTGTTGTTGCTTTGTAACTTGTTTTTGTAAGCCTTATTTTCTTTTATGCAAAATATATTTACATTCTGTGGGAAAATCTAGTTATTTTTTAAATTAAACAAAGTTTTTTATTCTCATTCTTACTGCAATGTAATCAGTTATATTATTATTGTTTCCACACTGCAGTAATGAAAATGAGATGACAATTATTATTATATTATTAGTGAAAAATGACTAGAACCATTAAATATTATTTTAAGTTAAGTTAAATATTTTGGTAAATATTTTAAGTTAAGTTAAATATTTTGAGTTAAATATTTGGAAAAATACTCAAAATATTTATATAAAAAATATAAACTGATTATCAGTCTTTATCTTTTTTAGATTTTACCATGCAGAAATCTTAATAGTCCTAAAAATAATAACAATTTAATTTAATATTTAAATTGAAATATGACTGAGACATGTTCTTGAGAGTTAATAAGATTCATTATAATAATGATTAATATTAGTTCATTTTCATGGGGGGAAAAAGCTGGAGATTGAAGATGGCAATGTCAAAACTGATTATCAGTCTTATTCCCCAACAAACCTCACCATCTTGATCCTAAATCATCCTAAAATAATCAGAATTTAATGACCTGGACATGTTCTTGAGATTCATTATAATCTTTCATTATAATAATCATTATTATAATCACCTCAAAAAGAAATTAATATTAAATTAAACGTTGATTATTTTTAGTACTATTAAGATTTTTGCATGGTAAAATTTGTAGAGAAAAAGACTGATAATCAGTTTTGACATTTATACATATTTTGAATTTTTTTCGTGATATTATATATTATTAATGACTTACTTTTACATATCAGGTCTGTATCTAGTTATCTTCAATCTCCAGCTTTTTTCCCATAAAAATGCACTAATTCCAATCATTAATATTGAAGATCAGTCTTATTCCCCAACAAATTTCACCATCTCGATAGTCCTAAAATAATTCGAATTTATGAATTTAATACTAAGTTTTTGGGGGGCTGAAATATGACCTAGACATGTTCTTGAAGGCTCATGGGATTGAAAAAGTCGACCCCCTGTATAACACTGTACGGTAAACTTTGAGTAAATCATGCATCTCTGCTTTAACATGTTTTAAGATGGTTATACTGGCAAACACACACATGCTGCTATTAATTTGATTTTCTTTTTGACAAGATAACAAGCTGATGTGATGGACTGCTCCGTATCATATCAACACGCCCGTGTGTACCTGGAGCTGAAGAACTCTGTGTACCTTCACTGACAGATCACCTTTAGCACAGTTTAGTGATGAAATGCTGCTAAGCTCTTATAAAAGGATCATGCGCGGATGTCTGTGTCTCTGACAGCAAGAAGATGAGCAAATGCTGAAGTCTCAGATGTTTCTCCTGAGAATAAGAGTTTCTCAATAACCTCAATATGCTCCACGGTCATTTTTTAACCCTATTCTCTTGCCCAAATTTGCTCATTTGGGTCTGTTTTTATGTCCCCTGAAGACTTTAAGAAGAAACATCTGAGATGAAGTTGATACCTTAATGAAATATAATTGAGAACTGCATTAAATGCCAGTTATAAACGAGCGACAGTCTGAGCAGTAAAACTGTGCTCTGGGAGAGCTTCGTGCGCAGTTTATTCTCCTAAATGAGCATCATTGAGCCGCTGGGAAGAAAAACACTCTTCCTGGAGCATCAGTATGCAGAGAACGCCTGAAGACACAAAGAATGAGCAGGAGAAAGGAATGAATGAGCAACCGTTTGAATTCACAGACAAACTGAGTTAAGGGAAAAAAACATCCAAATTATAATCAATAATAAAGCGATTTTTACTTTTTCTTAGGAAAACGTGCTGATTCAGTGCTCCAATGGTCTGGGATACCAGGGTGCTTGCATTGTTATGTGGTTGCTAGGGTGTTTTTAGTTGTTAGATTGCTAGGTGGTTGCCAGGGCGTTTCTATGCGGTTAATAATGCATTCTGAATGATTTTAGTGTTCTCTGTGGTCAGGGGCGCCACTACGGATTCTGGGCCCCCTGGACAGCATATTCACTCGGGCCCTCCTGCGTTCCGGGGGGGGGGGGAGGAATCCCCCTCGGTAGAAATCGCGATTGCGTTCCCGAACCCGTCTTTTTTTCCCATTCTCCCAAATCAGATTATACTGTTTCAGCTCTTAAAATTGTTCAGTTTTGTATGTAATGGCAAAGTGATAATATTTCGTTTTGTTTTTTTATAGTTAATTTAGAAAAACGTTCAGAGCATTTTTTTTGTTCGTTAAATAAGTTTTTTCTTTCTTAAAGTAACGACCAAGCGGCCAGCGGCAGACAGTGAGCTGATCATAGCCATGTTTGATCAATTTAGCCTTCTCAAATCATCACGACTTGCCTAAAATAAAATCTATAGATATACTAAAACAGTTCAAGCATATAACAATGTTTTAACGTTAAACCTAGATAAATGTGCGCTGCATCCTAGTTTGTGCGGAGAGTGGAAGTTAAAGGGTAACTAAACCCCTGGTCAGAGCCTAACTCCACCCACTGGCAATATTTGAAAAATGCTGGAAAAGTGGGCAGAGCCCAGCGGAGAACCGAGGGCGGGGCTGACCAGGGGCTGAGCCTAAGCCAAGGGCGTGGTGAGCTCATGCAGGGGCGTGGTTAGTAAGTGCCATCATATGTTACAGGGGTATGCAACGTCCAATAGGAAAATTCAACTGCAGTAACCACCGTTCAACCTGAAGAGGGCAGCACTCAGACGTTTTTACACCATATATTGTAGAATTAAAACACTTTATAACCAGTGCTGCGTCCCAATTCGCATACTATCCGTCCTAAATAGTATTCCAAAATAGAATTAGTATGTCCCAAATCATAGTATGTTTAAAAAAGTATACCAAAGATTCCCGGATGGTCTACTACTTCCGGTTAGAATTGGAAGTGCAGATCCATGCCCATGCACACTCTAATGGCTAATATTACCCACAACACATTGCGCGGTGGAAGAGGATTCGATTAGAACTACAAACACGCATAAAAAGTGTTTAAAAACTACAAACATGGCGGATATGCGTGACCAACGGACAGGTAGAGAAAGGGATTTGAGTGATAAATAATCAATGTCTAACCTGATTAAAAAATATTTATTTAATGTTATCCACGTTATATTTCATCTGCAGCAACACTGTGAACTTTTATAATGATACGTTTGGTCATTAACTTTGAAATGCATCATTATGCAACACATGAGCAGAGTTCTCGGCATGAAAGACCCGCGATGTGCCTCTTTATTTCTCTCCAATACGGTAGGAAATCAAATTAAACGAAATGTGGATGTTGTGAACTGTGACAAGATGATTGACAGCAGTTTAAACAGTGACAGGATGCTCGTAACTAAGCAACAGAGCGTCCGTTAAAGAAGCAGCTATGACGAAGTATGTCCCAAAGCTTGCCTACTATTCTGCTACATACTCAAAAGTATGTACTTTTTCTTCACAAAAAGAGTACATACTTTTAAGGCATAGTATAAGTAGGCGAATTGGGACCCAGCACAGATGTCAAAACATTTACTCGAATCAATGCACAGCACTAATAAAGACACACATCTTACAGATCATTAACTCAAAAAAGTTGTTTTAGGGTTTAGTTACTCTTTAAAGCGCAGGACATGGAGGCACCAGTACAATCAATTGCATTTTTTTCAATGGAAACAACTTACGCAGTAATTTTTGCTCATAAAGGTAAGAGTAATACATCATTCGGAACTGTAAAGGGTCTACTTTTATTTGTGTGCACTCACAATATCAACAAAACTTTTTATAAAATATATAAAATAATTTTATAAAATAAAGAAAACAATGATGTGCCGTCTCGTCTTGAACAGGAGCGCTTCACAAAAATGAACCAAAAGTCAGCGAATACATGACTCACAGACATGATAAATATATCTATAGAAAGCTTTAAATTACTACTTAACGAAATAAATCAAATCGAAAACAAAACTCTTTCATTATAATCCGTGAAGATGCACTTCTCTCTAAAGGCGAGTCTAATGAGGAGATGGTGAGTCAGGATCTTCATCTTCATCTTTGCGACACTGACACAGAAAACACTAGTTTATTAGTAAATAATTCAAATATCTCCTTACTATTTCCCCCTGACACACTCATGGTAATTTCTTTTGCTGGGGTTTATGGCAAGCTTTATTGTGTGTATTTGAACGCAGAACTCTTCAGCTGCGCTGACGGCTCTCTGCTGCTGCGGGACTCTAAACACTGTCGAGCCGCTCTTGACAGTCGCGGCAGCACGATCTCGTGTTGTTTCCACCAGCGCTGCAATTTTTTTCATCACTAATTGATGGATGTCTAAAATATAAAAATAAGGAGAAGCCTAAAACAGGTCGGAGGCCCGGCCCGCGTCTGAATTATGACGTGAAAATTGGCCCGACCGAAGCCCGGCCCTAGAGGCGTAAAAAAGTCGGGGCCCGTCGGGGCTGAAATGCAGGGCTCTAGCGTTCCCCTTGGTAGAAATCACGTTTCCCCCTCGGGGGCCCCCTCCCATCGTCGGGCCCTTAGAATCGTCCTAACTCCCCCCCCCCTTACGGCGCCCCTGTCTGTGGTTGATATGGTGTTCTGGGTGATTGCCAGAGTGTTGCTATGCGGTTACTAATGCATTCAGAATGATTTTAGTGTTCTTCGTGGTTGCTAGGGTATTTTGGGTGATTGCCAGGGTGTTGCTATGCGGTTTCTAATGCATTCAGAATGTTTTTAGTGTTCTCTGTGGTTGCTAGGGTATTCTGGGTGGTTGCCAGGACACTGTTATGCGATTACTAATGCATTTGGAATGGTTTTAGTGTTCTCTGTGGTTTCTAGGCTGTTCTGGGTGGTTGCTAGGATATTCTGGGTGATTGCAAGGGTGTTGCTATGCAGTTACTGATGTATTCAGAATGTTTTAGTGTTCTTTGTGATTGCTAGGGTATTCTGGGTGATTGCTAGGGGTTGCTACGTGGTTACTAATGCATTCAGAATGTTTTTAGTGTTCTCTGTGGCTGCTATGGTGTTCTGGGTGGTTCCCAGGGTGTTGCTATGCAGTTACTAAAGTATTAAGACCGTTTCTAGCATAGATATGTATAGATTCCCTATTTGACCGCTCCAGATACGTTGACACGTCCGCCATTTTGGAGCGTTCAACTTGACGTCATTCACCATAATAATCCAAGAATATTCAATGATATACATGCGTATAATTTGCTGTTGTAGATGCACACAGTCAACTTGCGCTGTGTTCGCAGACCATTCAAAAAATGGAAGATGGCTTACGTATCACGGCCCATAGAAACAGTCCCTAATGAGGCATCTACGTATATATCTATGGTTTGTAGTGTTCCTTGTGGTTGCTAGAGTGTTTTGGGTGGTTAGTTACCACTGTGTTGCTGTGCAGTTGCTAAGGTCTTCTAAGTGATTTTTAATGCACTTCTATGTGGCTGTGAGATTGTTCTATCTGGTTGCTAGGGCGTTGCTGGGTGGTTTCCATGGGGATCTTCTGCTAACAAATTTCTTAAGGTATTACTGATAGTGTTTTCAAAGTTCAATTCAATTCAAGTTTGTTTGCTGTATGTTTTCACGATACAAATCGTTGCAAAGCAGCTTTATTTAGCATTATATTTTGTAGTAGCTTATCAGTGGTGCTATGCAGTTGCCATGGTGTTCTGCAATGTAGTTGCTAAGGTCTTAAGGGTGGTTTTTAATAAATTGTTATGTGGCTGCAAGATTTTTCTAGGTGGTTGCTGGGTGGTTGCTAGCGTGATCTTATAGGGTTCTGCTAAGAAACTTGTTAAGGTATAACATTTAAAATGTTTTTAAAGTGTTGCTATGCAGTTGCGATGGAGTTTTCGGTGGTTACCACTGCGTTGCTATGCAGTTACTAAGGTGATTTTTAATGCACTTCTATGTGGCTGTGAGATTGTTTTATGTGGTTGCTAAGGTGTTGCTGGGTGGTTGCTAGGGTGATTTTTATAGGGTAAGAAGCCTATTATGCAGAGTATTTTTTAAAATGTTGCTATGCAGTTGTTCTGAGTGGTTTCTAAGGTATTTTGGGTGGTTGCCAGGGCATTGCTATGCAATTACTAATGTTTTCAGAATGTTTTTAGTGTTCTAGGTGGTTGCTAGGGTGTTGCTAAGATTTTTCAAAGTTTTGCTAAGAAATTTGTTAAGGTATTACCAAAGTCTCTTTAAGACAAGTCCTGTCACTCGGCGGCCATCTTTGAAACGCCTCTCGTCTCGGGCATCCAAGTGCAGCTCCTATCACTTTGTATGGGGAACATCAAATTCTCCAAAACTGTTCACTAAGCTTACGATTAAATTTCATATTTGAAATCACCAATGAAATCGGACAACAACTGTGTCATAAATGTTGTTTATTTTGCTCAAATAGCGTTATAAAAAGCTTATTTCTCAGGCTAAATCAGCCAGTGCGCATGCGCAGTCCTGAGCGCGCGTCTCAGAGCACTGACTGTTTCTATAGCAACCGGGACTTCTAACGGCAGCTGCATGACGCGCTGACTTTAACGATTAGCGATTGGCTCTTTCATTCAGAAGGCGGGGCTTCCTGCAATTGAGCGGCTATATTAATCTTTGCATTTTTCCCCATTCAAAACTATATGAGTGACATGTCTTAAAATATATATATTCCAATAGAAATGTGCCTGCTTTTGACCAGTATCCCATGATCCTCTCTGGAGATTCATTCTGAGCCCCGTTTGTCCAGCTCCTGAGAGGCTGGTGTGATCAGGGTGGTCTTTTGAGACGGAGCCAGAATGGTTCCTTTCTCTGGTGCCCTTCAGCTGAGAGAGAAAAAAACTGCTTCACAGGCTGAACGAGCGCTGGGTGACGGCGTTATGCAATCCGCCGGTGCCCCGCTGAAGCCTCACGCTCTCAGTGTTTTGTGAATGGGAGCGAGAGGGAGGTGCAGGGGGGAGGAGTTGGACTTGGACCATCCAGGGCTGACCGACGGGTTCCAACGAAACCAGAAAACCTCCACATTAAAGAGCAAAACCTGAGAATATACAGGACACTTGACACTGCAACGTCCTAATGAAAGGTGAGTTTTCTCCTGCTATTTCATGCTCCTTCATGCCTGTTCAATGTAATGCATTCTTGTGTGTGCATGACTTTTCTTAGGTAAATGCAGCTCTGGAAGTACATGTTTCTGTAGCTTTATCACTTTGATTCTAATCAAAACCAGTTTGTACTGTCACAAATATTATTTTCACCTTCAACACAATTTGACTTCTTTCCCTTTCTAACTAATTCTAAAGAAAAAAGCATGCAAATGCTAGATTAATAACATCTTACTTAATGTGATTTCATAACAGTGTGGATCTGACGTCAGCATTGTCATATACTATGACAGGTTTCTATATTTTAGAGTAAAAGTAAAGTCTACTAAAGACTCTAAACTAACACAAATGATAGCATATAAGAACTAATGAGCAAAACACGTGACACAAATAAAACCTTTTATATTTGAGCTTCTTGTTTGTCCAGAATCCAGCTTTGCTCATTCCTGCATGTTTTTAAATACTATTGAAGGAAGATTATGTATGAGATTGATGCTTTGCGTTCACTAAAATATTTGTTTTATAAATACATTTGTATGCATGCAGAATTTACAATACTGTTCAAAAGTTTGGGTCAGTAAGATGGTTTTTTTTATAAGATATTAAATACATTTATTCATTAAGGATGCATTTAATCAAACGTGATATTATAAAGATATTTATAATATTTCAAAACGATTACAAATAAATGCAGTTATTTTGAACCTTCTATTCATGAAAGAATCCTGAAAAATAAAATGTATCACGGTTCCCACAAAATATGTTTTCAACAGAAATTATTCTTGAGCAGTGAATCAGCATATTAGAATGATTTCTGAAGATCATGTGACACTGAAGACTGCAGTAATGATGCTGAAAATACAGCTTTGATCACAGGAATAAATTACATTTTAAAATATATTCAAATAGAAAATTTAAATTGTAAAAATATTTTACAATATTACTGTTTTTACAGCATTTTTGATCAAATAAACGCAGCTTTAGTGAGCAGAAGAGACTCCTTTCAAAAACATTAGAACATCTTACCAATTCCAAACTTTTGAATAGTAATTATATTTGTCTACAATTATAATTAAAACGTTTGATCATAATGTTTTACGATCATGAGAAACAACTTTTGAAGATTACCTAAAGAGAAGAACCAATTGCCTGCAAAGCAACTTCGTTAGTTCTAAATGTGCAATTAATTATTTTTGCTTTGTATAAAAAATGTGGTCAGAATGAATACAAACTCCACACATGAGGAATTTCATTGCTTCATGCATCTACACGAATCTGTCACGTGTGATATACAGTGTGTATGTTTTCAGCTATGCGGTTCGTTCCTCTGGGATTTTTCCACTCGCATGTTCAGATTCCCAAACACCATTGCAACATGTGTTATTCTGCTTGTATGATTGAACAAGAAGCCGCAAAGTCACAAAATAAACTCATTATTTTCAGTTTGTCAATAGTTAATCAATATCCTGACAGCTGCACCAATGAAATAAATGTTTGCGAATCAGTTCAATAGCTACGAATCCAGATAATGAGCTACCAATCTGAAGGTCGTAAGTGACACAAGAGTGTGACTTATGGACGCTCCTGTGGAGTTTGGCCCCACATTGACTGTGCTGTAATATGTGGTTTTGGATTATTTGATGATCTTTCTGCCTGTACGTTCCAGCTTTATGTCAGCAAGTTTTACTGAGATTTACTGAGCAGGCAGAGATTCTGGTAAACAGCACCTTTTGGCAAGATGCCATTTCTATTTGTCCTGCAAGTATCTACCTGCATCGAGAGCTTTTCTATTTCTGTCATTTCTCATCCTCCAAATCGTAATTTGATGTCACAGATGGCCCAGAGGACAAGTTAGTGCTCAGAGTTTGCTTTTTCATATGAGAATTTGAGAAATGTTTGAGTTCATATTGAGACACTTTTGATCGCAGGCTTATCTTGTCAAGTTTGAGCACAGTTTGAGACATTTTTGAGATCTCCTTGAAACTCTAGAGATGATATAAGAAGAAACATCTCCTAAGATGTAGGAGACTTCAGCTGGTCAGTTTGCATGGTGTCTTAAAGAAACCGTATTGTCACGGTGCAAACACGAGGGAGGATACAGGAACACGTAGACGAGGACTTAAACTCAAATAATAGTCTTTAATGACATCAAGGCAGGACAAGGCAGGACTTACAGACAAGATACACCGGGAAGTAACGAGTAGACCAGACGAAATCAAACTCAAAAGACAGGACTAATATACACAGGGTAATTAACACATAACGAGACAAACACAGCTGGAACATACTTAACTCATAATGACATGAAACAAGGACAGGAAACAAACCAAATATGGACACATGAGGCGGGAACACATGACGCACACAACAGAACCCTGACATAACTCCCCCCTCCCGGAAGGCGTGTCCCACGCCGTAACAGTTCCACCGGGGAGGGGGGGTGGACGCTCTGGAGGCCCCTCAGGACAAACACGGACAAGAACACAGGACGGGGACCTCCAGAGTGGAACAGACAGACAGGGACCATGGCGGAGCTGGGAGCTCTGGAAGCCATGGCAGTGCAGGGAGCTCAGGAGGCCATGGTGGAGCTGGGAGCTCTGGAGGCCATGGCGGTGTAGGGAGCTCTGGAGGCCATGGCAGATGGTCTTCGGGGGCCTTGGCCTCGGTCCCCTCGGCCCGGTCCCTACAGCCGGAACTCTTACTACCCCCCCAAAAAATTTCCCTGGGGAAGTGAGGGGGTATCAGGAGCCCTCCGGGGCTAAACAGACAAGACAGTACAAAACAAGACAGGAACGCCCTCCAGGGCCAGACAGACAGGACAGGACAGCCCACAGGAACCAGAAGCCCTCCTGGGCTGGCTTGGAGGCCGAGGCTTCTTCTGGGCATGACCTGGAGTCAGAGGCCCACACAGGGTCCCTCAGCGACCGCCTCCATTTCAGCGACAAGGGGGCAGGCGGCTAGAATGGCCTCCATGGCCACAACAAGAGGAGCCGCCTGCCCCAGACGAGTCTCCACGGACAAGACAAGGTTATTTAAAATGTTTCTGTGGGCACAACAAGACAGACACATGGCACTCCTGGCCGTGACATGTGGACTTGATCCACGGGGCTAGGGATAGCGGCGGCCGGCGGGCATGAGTCAGCGCCAATCCGGTGGGCTTGAGTCAGCGGCGATCCGGCGGGCATTGAGTCAGAGGCGGGCCGGTGGCGTGATCTCCCGCGAACGGCGCGCCTGGGGGAGCGGCAACCCGGGAACCAGCCGGCGGGCTTGGGAGAGCCACCGCTGGCGGCAGATATCTCCCGCGATCGGCGGGCATGAGGGCATCGCGGCCATTGGACTCGCGGCACTCGTGGCAATCCCGTCGAACTCCCACGCCCTCTTGCAGTGGGCTAAGGCGGGAGGACGAGTGGCGACTTCCTTGCCACGGGACAGACAAACAGAAACAAATAAAAACTTTTCAAAAAACGAACAAAACAAAACGAGGTGAAGGGGCGCCGCTTACGGTTAGGTCTGGTCTTCTGTCACGGTGCACACACGAGGGAGGATACAGGAACACGCAGACGAGGACTTAGGGTGAATCCCATTTCTCTGTCTTACCCCTTCCCCTTCCCCTACCCCTTCGTCTTACCCCTAGCCTTTGTCCCTCGAAACCGAGTGGTAAGCGCTAGGGGTGAAAACATACCCCTATGAAATGAGACACCACTTGGTTACGGTTACGTCATCGTACATCGGCTGCTATGTCACCAGAGGCGACAAGTGTTGATCACAAACTTCCAAGATGCCATCTGCAAGTGTGTGTATGTCGATTGCGTGGGTTTTATTAGTGATGTTTTTGCGATTGTTGTGCAAATCAGCGATGTAACGTTAGCGTAGCAAACTAGCGATTTTTTTAAACGTTTCAATTAAGAACATGGTTGCAAATATATATGTACAGGACTGTGTAGAGCACAAAACAAGACTGTCATAATTTTTAAATCAATTATTTAAGCCGAAAATGGGACTCTCTGGATGATCTGGCCGACATTGTTGCCGGTTGCGCAGTGTGTTCTGGGTACCCCTTGGTTTCAAGTAAGCTCGCGAAAATGCTTGGTTTTAAGGGGTATCTACCACTTCCCCTTAGCCCTACCCCTCGATCAAAACGAGAATTGGGATAGCCCTTACTCTCACGTGAACGCGCAAAACTAAGGGGAAGGGGTAAGACAGAGAAATGGGATTCACCCTTAAACTCAAATAATAGTCTTTAATGACATCAAGGCAGGACAAGGCAGGACTTACAGACAAGATACACCGGGAAGTAACGAGTAGACCAGACGAAATCAAACTCAAAAGACAGGACTAATATACACAGGGTAATTAACACATAACGAGACAAACACAGCTGGAACACACTTAACTCATAATGACATGAAACAAGGACAGGAAACAAACCAAATATGGACACATGAGGCGGGAACACATGACGCACACAACAGAACCCTGACACGTATTTTCTCATGGTATATTTGTTTGAGACATTCTTTTGGTATCTTTGAGAACGCTGAGCACAGTTTGAGATATTTTAGATCTTTTTGAAACTAGAGATGATATATGCGAGAAAAAGAGGGGTTTTCCCCAGGAGAAACATAATAATAAGGATAATAAGGCACTATGTGCAATTACTCTTTTCTTTTGGTATTTTTGAGAAATCTGAGAATTGTTTGAGACATTTTTGAGATCTCTTTTGAAACTTGGGAAATGATATGTGAGATTTACAGGGTTTCTTTTCTCGTGAGAAAAACATCTGAAAAACAGGAGATCTAAGGAGGTCAGTTTGCATCTCATTGGTGTCTAGGAGAAACAGCTGAGATATTACAGAGACCTTTGAGGAATTCTTCTCTCCTTTGGAATCTCTGAGAAATCCGAGAACTGTTTAAGATATTTTTAGATCTCTTTTGTAACTCTAGAGACGATATATAATATTATCAGGGGGGTTTTGCTCTCAGGAGAAACATCTGAGAGGCATGAGAATTCAGCAGGTCTGTTTGGGTCTCATTGGTGTTTAGGAGAAACAGTTGAGACATTAAAGAGATCCATATGCAGTTACTCTCTTCTCCTCATGTGAGACATAATTTGGTATCTCTGATAAATCTGAGCAGAGTTTGAGACATTTTGAGATCTATTTTGAAACTCAGGGATATATATGTGAGTTTAGGAGGGTTTTTGTCCTCAGGAGAAACATCTAAGCAGGAGATCTCAGCAGGTCAGTTTGCATCTCATTGGTGTCTAGGAGTAACATTTGAGATATTAAAGAGATCTATGTGCAGTTCCTCTTTTCTTTTTTGTATCTCTGATAAATCTTTGGATTGGATGAGAAGAATAAACACCATTCCGACACCCTATTGGTTTGTATGCGATACTTGATCGCACCTGCACATGACACAAATCACGTCACACTCCAGCAAGGACATAGCCAGTGTTGGGGTCGTTACTCAAAATAGATTATTTCTTAAAAGTTATTATTTCTCCACTACTGGCTCATTTATCAAACGGGTGCTTTCTCTTCGTCCTCCGCAAATTAAGCTACAGTAGGTAGTTCGGTAGAGAGACGTTTGAATAAATTAGCGTTTGCGATTGACAATGTTGTGATAAGTAGGCTATACTAACTTTGTTACTCGTTACCCCCAACACTGGACATAGCAGACGTATGTAGCCAAGTACGAAGATGTCCGTGGCCACAGTTGCCAAGTCCGCGTATTATACGTGACTTTGGGCTTCTTTTTTTGTAAAGTTGCGGGGAAAAATCCCTGGTCGTGGGTTGCGGTTTTTTGGGCTTATTTTAAAAGATATGGTTGCTTGTTTGGGAAATCTGACAAGCGACTTCATTTCTTTATTTATGTTCGCCGTATTCTCCAATGCATCGATTGACACTCTGTCTGCTCGCAGTTAATAGCCAACCAGTGCAATAATATAAGTGCTGTAGCATAATTTTCCATATGTTCCACCCCTCAGTGGAGAAAAATCACATTCAGAAAGAAGACGCGTGACGCTGTAATCCAAGCGATGATAGAAGTAGACGTAGAGGAGTGGGATGAGTTTCTTTTAGCCTATTTTTTACAATGTTTTTGTATTAATTATCACGAGCTATAATAAAAAAACAAGTAGTAATACTGAGTAAATACATTTGGTTCGAATAGCCTGGTATGGCAAGATGTCTTAAAATGTATTTCTTTTTTTAACATTTAAACTTAGACCACATTATTAGATTACCTTTTGACTTCATGAATACACATAAATGACAGCTTAATGATTTTTTTTTATAATATTATAATATATTTTATTTTTTAATATAATATATATTGTAATTTATTATAATATTTAATATAATATTTTTTATACATTTGTCTATAATATTTATTTGGAATTTTGTTTTTTTATGTAATTTATTTGATAGTTATGTATACATTATTTTATTTTAAATGGTAGAAAAACCTGTTTTTGACCTCATAATAAAGCACGTTCCCTCTGTACATGGCTGTGGGGACGAGCAGTTTTGTGGTGCTGGGAATTCTTTATAATTAATTAAAAACAAATATTGCCACATTGATGGCTCAAGAAGGTGTAATTGTTCAAATAACACATTGTTTCATTTTAAAATATAAAAAATTGTAACCAAGTGTAATATTTCTGTAAAGGCTAGGGACAGAAAAATGGACATTTCCATAGAATGGCCCCTATATATTTTAGGCTATACATATATGTTACAGCTCCTCTTTGAAGCTCTTGTGTTTTTCTCCTTTTCCATCTCTCAATCCTATTCTGCTCACAGGTGATTGGAGATGAGTTTTGTTCCCACTTTTGTTGCAGTTTGCTGATTTTTGTAAAATAGCTTCTGTTTTTGCTTTTCAGATAAAATAGTGGTTTCAGTTTAATATGTTGCAGGCTCATTTATTAGTTATAAATAATTGTTAATAAATAATATTGATGATAATAAATCATCAAAAAAAATATTGGGCTTGTTTTTGAAGCTGCGGTTGCTTATTTGTCTCGCGAGAGTTGGCAACAGTGTCTGTGGCAGAGACTCAAGAAGAGAACTCGAGAGAAATGTCCCAACCAAGCACCAGCGAGGAGGTTTGTAGCCAGGATCATCTTCCGCTCCATGAAACACGTTAATGCTCAGTAGTACACATATATGTTTTTTTAATGTATTTGCGTTGTACTAAAATGTGTTCATTTTCAATGGGCATATATGCGGCTGAAACAGGTAGCCTTGTGCATCCCAAATTTTTCAACATTAACATTTCAATATAACATTATAGTCATTATGGCCTTTAGAATTTTTTTTTTTTTTTTTTTTTTTGAGGAGGTGGGGTAGTGCACAATAGGCCTCTGTGGCGCGGCCTAAGCTTTTGTCCTTAATGGCATTTTTTTCCTTACATTACTTTTACTTTTATACTTTAAGTAGTTTTGAAACCAGTACTTTTACACTTTTACTTGAGTTGATACTTCAACTTCTACAGAAGTCTTTTTAAACCCTAGTATCTATACTTCTACCTGAGTAATGAATGTGAATACTTTTGACACCAGTGGCTACTCCATTTGCTCTCCATTTAAGCTCATATGTCTATGAGAAACAGTTGAAATATTAAAGAGATCTATGTGCCGCTCTTCTTGACTTTGGTACCTTTGGGAAATCTGAGCATGGTTTGGGGCATTTCTGAGATCTACTCTGAATGTATTAAGGAGGTACAATGTTTTGTTTTGTTTTGTTGTTGTTTTTTCTAGTGAGAACAGTCTGAGAAGCAGGAAACTTAAGCAGAAAATATCTTTGGTATTAATGATGAATAATTGAGATACTAAAGAGATCCACATGCAGTTTTTTTCTAGCATAATTCCCTGACTTTTAAATGTAGAGTTTGGTGTCATAGGCAGATCTGAGCACAGTTTGAGATGCTTTTGAGATCTATTCTGAAAGATCTGAGATCACACAAAGAGCACAATCTGAGAAGCAAGAGACTTAAGAAGAAACCCCATTTGCTCTCCATCTCATATTACTGGTGTCTGGGAGAAACGACTGAGATGCTAATAATGAGATCTCTTTTGTCGTTTTTGGTTCCTGCGGGCAAACAGCACACAGAAGCTCAGCTCTATAGGACTAATGTGTGATCTCATCTCTGGCCTTGTGAAAACTGCAGTAAACTGTGATCAAACCGCCTCGCTCTGAGGTCATCTTCCAAACAAATGGCCTTCCAACCCAGAAGTCTGTTCTACCTCATGCTGCCAGCTCTTCATTCCTTCAGGTGTCTTGTTAATGCAAGAGTCTATTTTTACCAGCCTGGTAATGCTTTTCACTGACAACTGTGACAGTAGAGGCGCTGCGCTGTTTCTGCACAAGAGAAAGAGCATTTTCTCAAGGCCTCTGGCTCTGCGGGACATCCACTATGCTTGTTATTTGAAACCTCAAGTATGTGGAACAGACGTCTATCCCTCGAGGGACAGAGACAGGGAGACCTCTGAACCCTGGACCCCTGGAGCCTTGAAGCAGGTTTTGCTTCAGGACTCAGTGACCCAACAGTTGTTTTGGGTACAAAATTCAGTGAAAGTTTGCTTGAAATCAAACCCCGAAATTAGGGCTGGGAAAATAAATCGATGCATTGCGAATCGAGAAATGATTCTGAATCGATTCTGAGATTTTCCGAATGCATCGCGATTCTCTCTCGAATCAAATCTGAGCTTAGTTTTAAAAAGCAGATGGCACTGCATGCTTTAGAAACAGCCTCCACTTGATTCCAGTTCCTTACACACCAGTGTTGGGCAGTAACTAGTTACTGTAACTTAGTTACTGTAATAATATTACTTTTTGCAGTAACTATTAGTGTAACTAATTACTAATAAGATTTCAGTAATAATATTACAGTTACCATCCATAAAACAGCGTAGTTACTTTTGATGCCTCGACCCCGCTGATTTAAAATCCAACAATCAAATAATTACTAGATTTATTTTCATAATTTTCATGACTCACACATGCATGTGATGTCCCCAGTGCAGCAGGCAAGCTTGGAATATGGAAAAGATTACATTCAGCAGATAGAAATATTGCATTATATTGATTTTGTCAAGAAAAACGATGATCTGAACACTGTTGTGTAAGTTGTGGCTTTACTTTACTCTGGCATTACATCCCTCTGATCAACATGTGCTACATTATATTACTATAATTAAAAATATTTTTGGAAAATTAAACAGTTTCTTACAAACTTATGTGATTTCACAAAATACATAATGAAATATAATCGTATATGGGAAACTGAGAAATTACAATTAGCTTCAAGCTACACATGACAATTAATGAGATTAATACAACACTTCTACTTGAATGTCACTATCAATCACTACTGAGTGTTTGTAATAACTTCTGACTGCGATACAATGTGGATTTTGGTCAAATGATGAGGCAGAAATATGTTATTAGTAACATTCATGAAGAATTTTATGTGGAAGATACACAGTTGCAACTTATGTGGGGCGTGAAGAAAAAGTAATGTAACTAGTAGTGTAACTAATTACTGTTGCCAGAAAGTAATAAGTAAAGTAATAATATTACTTTTGAAAGGAGTAACTAGTAATGAGTAATATATTACATTCTTTGAGTAACTAGCCCAACACTGTTACACACACACTTGAACCTAAAAAAATCATTCATAAAGTTCGAAAAGTTTAAAGCGAATTACAAGGGTGTTCACTAGGGATGGCAAGATTCACTAATTTGCATCGGTGCATCGCCATAAAGGTTAACAATGCGATGCATCGATTTAAAAAAGTGTGCATCGGATACAAGTTGGCAATTGGATTGCGATGCATCATTTCTAACATATTTGCATCAGCAGATTCATATGAAAAATAACGCAATCATCAAGCATGTAAATAAAAAATGCTGGCACGACTGACAACTTAAAAAAAAAACACTGGTGGGAAAAGAGTTAAATGGTGACAGAATTGTTATTTTTTTTTGCTGAACCATTCCTTAAATGTGTTTGATTTGGTCTTGATTGTGACGGGGCCGCTGAAAGCACAGATGAGTCCGACCCGTTAATTCAAGCTGACAGATATGAACACAGTGAGTGAGTCTTCTGTTTCGCACACAGAGAGAGTCTTTTCCCACAATGCTCGTGTGATCTGTCACTATCATGGCATACAGCAGACGTGATGTAGTCACCAGTAATGCACTACAACAGGGACGGCTCACACAGAAATGAGTTTTGTCATCATTTCGTCATTACTAACCTTCAAGTCAAAAACATTTGCAGTCCCGAGTGCCTGTTGTTCATAGTGTGTTGCTATGTGGATGCTAAGGTGGCCTGAGTGTTTTTTTAACATGTTGCTATGCAGTTTTAAGCATTCAACAGTAAGTGTTGCTACGCAGTTGCTAAGAAGTCCTAAGTGTTTTAACATTTTGCTATGAAGTTGTAAAAGCATATAAGTGTTTTTGTCATGTTGCTATTGAGTTGCTAGGACGTTGCTATGTGGTTGCTATGGTGTTCTGAGTTTTTTTTAACATGTTGCTACTTGCTACACTAAGTGTTTTATTGCATATTGCTATGCAGTTGCTAGGGCGTTGCTATGTTGTTGCTAATGAAGCCTTAAATGTAACATGTTGCTACAGTATACAGTTGTAAAAACAGTTAGTGTGTTTTTGGAATGTTGCTATACAGATGCTAGGGCATTGCTGTGTGGTTGCTAAGGTGTTCTGTGTGTTTTTAACATGTTGCTATGCAGTTGCTAGGGCGTTGCTATGTTGTTGCTAATGAAGCCTTAAATGTAACATGATGCTACAGCATACAGTTGTAAAAACAGTTAGTGTGTTTTTGGAATGTTGCTATACAGATGCTAGGGCATTGCTGTGTGGTTGCTAAGGTGTTCTGTGTGTTTTTAACATGTTGCTATGCAGTTGCTAGGGCGTTGCTATGTGGTTGCTAAGATATTCTGAGTGTTAACGTTGCTATACAGTTGCAAAAACAGTCATTGTGTTTTTAGAGTGTTGCTATGTAGTTGCTAAGGCATTGTTTTATGGTTGCTAAGGATTCCTGAGTGTTTGTTAACATGTTGCTATGCAGTTGTAAAAGCCTTCTAAGTGTTTATTTTTTTTTGCATATTGCTATGCAGTTGCTTGGGCGTTGCTATGTGGCTGCTAAGGTAGCCTGAGTCCAGAGTGTTTTTAAACATGTTGCTATGCAGTTACAAATGCATTCTATGTGTTTTTATTGTGTTGCTTTGGAGTTGCTAGGGCATTACAGTGTTCCAAGGCTGCATCCTTACTTAGGACGCTGACTTGTTGCCTCGCTGCCCTGTCAGGCAATGACTTCAAAGGCAGTGTTTTTGCTCGAAGGCACCTCATGAAACTGATTTCGGACTGGCTTCTGAGGCAGCGTAATGGTTTAATGATCTACAACAAAATAGAACGAGTTTTGGTGATAACTAAATGAATATTTAATCACTACAACACTGATTTCTCGCTAGAAATAACATCAAAAGTGCAAAAAGTTAGTCAGAAATATACATTTACACACAAACTGACCACCAAACGCAACTTTCAGACACCATCTTTATTTTTTTAGCTCAACCATCACGGAATGGTGTGCACAGGATTGTGGGATATCAAAGGCAGTGAAGGATACATCTATGCTGCCTTCAAAAATCGATCAGATGAAGGCATCTCATGAGACAGGAAGTGAAGCTAACTTTGGATTCGGACATGCCTTGATGCCTTCCTACCTTGAAATGTGTCCTCCGAAGGCAGCATTTTTCAGTTTTCGGATGCAGCCCAAGTGTTATTTGAGCTGTTATGTGGTTGCAAAAGCAAGTGTTTTTTTGTTTTTTTTTGTGTGTGCGTGTTGCTTTGCAGTTGATAAGGTGCTCAGAGAACGTCTTTTGTTTCATGTGGTTGTTAGGGTATTTTGGGTTCTGACCCATGGTAACTTAGGTGCACAATAAATCAGAACACCACAACAACCACATAACAACATTTATAATTTTTTTTGCATGTTGCCATGGTGAAACTAAGATGTTCAGAGTGTTTAAGTTTATTGACGTACATCAGCCCTTTACATCCCTATGAGTTTTTCACATGCTGTTTTTGCCATCTGTTTTGTAATAAATCATTACAAATCAATTGTGTGTGGCTTCTGAATGTGACAGTTACAAACGTCATGACAAAACATGCAGTAACATGCCAATAATTGAGTGTGTTCACCGCATTCACACAAACATACAGTCTTCTGCTGGCTTTTGTTCAGACTGGTTTATGAGCTGCATTTATGAAAGGATCTGGTCTGAATAGGTGTGTTCAGGTTTCATATCTTCTCGTTTTACGAGAAAAAACCCCCCGTTCTGTTTCAATGTGAATGAAAACACTGTTTCTCTAGCTGTCTTTTGATTGGGAGACTTTCATTTAAAATATTTAATTAAATTAATTACACAGTACATTAATTAATTAACCAAAATAGCCACATAGGATTCATTGCATTATATTTTGTAATTAACTGCATTAAATAACAGTGAGTGCTACTCTTGACCGAACAGCAGTCATCAGATTCATCTTTTGTTTTCAAACAGGAGAGAAAGAGATCACGACCAAGATGGACCCGCCTAACGGGCTGAACCGGCCGCTGGAGATTGTCCCGCACACGGAGGTGAAGATGAAGGAGAGAGGACAGTGGAGCAACAAGCTGGAGTTTGTCCTGTCGGTGGCCGGAGAGATCATTGGACTGGGAAACGTGTGGCGCTTCCCGTATCTCTGCTACAAGAACGGTGGAGGTGAGGAGATGCAGAGGTACCATGATATATACCGTGGTACTGACCATTGTACATGTCCAAAACATGATATTACTATGATACCATGTTCAAAAGGTATTACAATGGTAAATCACAGTTTAACATAATATTACCATGAACATGTCCATAAACCTCAATTACAAAAATACACCAAAAAGTACCATAGTGCTACCATGGTGTTTTGGACATGTACCATAGTATTCTGGAAAATTAATTGGTACATGAACTGGTACCATGGTATATATAAAAGTTCTGTTATATCATTTGATGCCATTACTGTCCCATGATACTTGGCCCAAGAAAACATGGTATAACTGTAACATGTCCAAATATCATGCGATTTACCATGTTACATATCAGAAAACAGGGCATTACCTTAGTACATGTCCAGAAAAACAAAAAAAAAACATATGTGGCTAAAAAGCACATATCCAAAAAACATGGCGTTACAATAGTACATATTCTAAAAATCATGGTTTTATGATTGTACATGCCAAGAAACATGTTATTTACATAGTACATGATTTTTTTTAAAAACATGTTTTACCAGGGTGCATGTACAAAAAACTAAGTATTATCATGGTACATGTTCAAAAAATATAATATTACCATGGTACATGTACAGAAGCATGGCATTACCATGGTACATGTCCAAACAATATGGTATTACCAGAGTAAATCTCCAAAAACATGGTATATGTACACAAAACAGTATTACATTCCCATAAATATATAATTTCCTTAGTTTATGTTAAAAAATATATGGTAGTACCATGGTACATGTTTAAAAAAAGAACAAAGTATTATCATGGTACATGTTCAAAAAATATGGTATTACCAGAGTACATGCATTACAATACATAGCATTACCATGGTACATGTCCCAAAAAACAAGGTTTTATTATGGTACATGTACAAAAACATGGCATGACCATGGTGCATGTCCAAAAAACAAGGTTTTATTATGGTACATGTACAAAAACATGGCATGACCATGGTGCATGTCCAAAAATAGGGTATTACCATGGTACGACTAGAAAAACCCAAAGTATTATCATGGTACATGTTCAAAAAATATAATATTACCGTGATACATGTACAAAGCAT
The DNA here is from genome assembly GCA_027422415.1 of Schizothorax lantsangensis. Taxonomy (NCBI): domain Eukaryota; kingdom Metazoa; phylum Chordata; class Actinopteri; order Cypriniformes; family Cyprinidae; genus Schizothorax; species Schizothorax lantsangensis. Next base: position 26,012,770 of record CM049854.1, read on the forward strand.
GACATTACCATAGTACATGTCCCAACAATATGGTATTACCAGAGTAAATATCCAAAAAACATGGTATAGGTCCAAAAAACACAGTAGTAGTATGGTACATGCTCAAAAATATACATTTCCTTAGTATATGTTCAAAAAATATGGCATTACCATAGTACATGTCCAAAAACCCCCCAAAAAACTAAGTATGATCATGGTACATGTCCAAACAGATTGAATCAGTTAAAGTGTCATTAAAAGGTTTGTCTCAGCAGTTCATGTGGGGTAACGTGCCACCGTCGGCTCTCATGACTCACACTACAGAGGTTTAAACCAGCGAGTCAACATCAGTCCAGTGCTAGTGCAGGTACTTGACGTCAGACCAGCCCTCGCTCTCGAGTCCCAGTTAACATCCCTGCGGGGGAAAGAGTGTTCGATCAGTCACCTGTCTGACAGACATGAGCGGAGAATGTGGGACGTGTCTGGACACTTTCTGCGCTCGAGTTCATTCAGATCCAGAGCTGGCTGTGATCAGGTTATTTAATGGTTATTTAATAAGTTTAGAGCAGGGGTTTCCAAACTATTAGATGCCACAGATGCCAAGTACGATCATCCTCATAGGGACCCCCCCCCTCCCAATTCAAAAATTTAAAAGGCAATTATATAAAGACCCAATTAACACTGAAAAGTTTATATTATAAATATGTGTAAAATATAATTTGTCAAATATTTAAATTCTGTCATTAGATCATTGCATTTTTTTCTACTACTAAGTTATTGTTGGATATATTATTTATTTAAATCAAATTTTAATTTATTTTAGTACATATATTTATTTTAATACATTTATTATTTATTTACTTATTCATTTATCAAATGTATTAATTTATCATTTTTCTTTTTAATCAAATTTTTTAGTTTGATGTTGTTTTCCTGTGGTTACATTACAACAGAAATTATTTTTTTCTACTCACAATTGTACTGTTAATGTATTATTTATTTTAAACAATTTATTTATTTTAATCAGTTTATCAATGTATCATTCATTTAAATAATGTTTTTTAATTTATTTACATATTTTTATTAGTGAATAATTTTTAATTACACTTACTAATTAATTTATTTAAATTAGTTTATTTTGTTTAATTCTTTATTTGTTTTAGTCCATTTTTATTTATTTTGATCTTATTTTAATGTAATCAAATATATTTATTTATATAGATATTAGTTAGTTTAATCTTATTATTTTTTTAACATTGTTTTTCTCTAAACATTTCCACACCCCCTAGCACACCCTTGCGGCCCCCATGGGGTCTCCGGACCTCAGTTTGTAAACCCTTGGTTTTGAGGATTGGGCAGAGAAAGTTGAGGATTTGATAAGATCGACACAGATCACGAATGTGTTTAGCGTTTGCCAGGTGTTTGTGAACTGACCCATTGATCCAGCAATTGACCTTATGAAAGCGTTACCAGTTCAGAAGGTGAAAGGTCACAGCTGTTGTTTGATCAACCCGTAGCATGTGTCCATACAGAGACGTTTGGGCCTTTGGAAACATTTGTTAGGTTTGCTGAAGTCTGCGGCTTCTCAGATGTTTCTCCTGAGAAAGAGTTTCAAACTGTGCTCAGATTCTCCTTCTGAAGAAACTGTATGATTTACGTCTTTATCCTCTTCCAGGTGCATTTTTCATTCCCTACCTGATCTTCCTCTTCACCTGCGGTATTCCCGTGTTTTTCCTGGAGATCTTCTTTGGGTCAGTACACCAGCGAGGGAGGAATCACATGCTGGAGGAAGATCAGCCCGCTGTTTGAAGGTGAAGCAACAAGATCTTTAAATGTGTAGCATGAGAAACTGCAAAGCATTTCAATATGACACAGGAACCATCCGTAGAGTAGAGAGGGTACAAAAATGTTACTTTATTTGTTCTTTAAAACAATAAAGGCATAAATCCCATGTTTTTCTTGTTTTTTTACTGCTAGATACACTGATTTTTCGAAGCTGTAAATAAAACAAAGATTGGTACATTTTACAAGAAAATACTATTTCAGTTTTTCTACTTCAAAATTTCATGTTTAATTCAGTGTTGCTATTATTATTTGTGAAATAATAATAGAAATTGTGATTTTTGACCTGTTCCACTTCAAAAGTTCAGGTCTTTTCAATAAAAATCATACAATATTGTAGTTTTGACATAATGTTCAATTAATATACATTTAATTAATTTATAAAATAATCTAAATATGCTGTTTTGTGCAGAAATCTGTGTTATTTTAATATTGTTTATATACAGTTATAGTATTTATTAATATTTAAAAAAAAAAATATATATATATTTTCAGTTTTCAATAAAATATTTGTTATGTGCTTTTGTCATTATTATTAGTTTTATTTTTGCACTTTTTAATATTTCTATTTAGCTTTCATTTATTTGTATTAATTTTTTGGTACTTGTAATACTTAAACTTATTTATTTTGGTTAGTTGCCAAGGCAACATGTCTAATTTACATTTTTATTTTTTTAAGTTTTAAGATTAGTTAAACATTTTCAGTTAAAATGTTAAAAATTTTAATCTAATATTTATAGTATTTTAGTTTTACCGAATTTCCATTTTTTATATTTTTTTAGTTTACAAGAACAACAGATTTCTGTTCTATTTATAAATGAATGAATGAATGAATAAATAAATAAAATTGTGGTAATCATGAAGAGACATTATTTGGACCTTTTCTACAGCCTGATGGGAAGTGAAATATATAATGTCAATCCATTTTCTCAGTTTTGACACAAGCTGTGGTGGATCTGTCTTTAACTGCAGGTATCGGTTACGCCACTCAGGTCATCGTGGCTCTGCTCAACTTCTACTATATAATAGTTTTGGCCTGGGGACTCTTTTACCTGTCCTTCTCGTTCTCCTGGAACCTGCCGTGGGCCTCCTGTAACAACACCTGGAACACAGGTGAGGTTAACGTCAATTCAGTCCACAAACCTGTAGCTTTATGTGGTTATGATTAGTATTATAGTTTAAACATCTCTTCTGCATTATCATTGGTGCATTAGGCTCAATAGTTTTTACTGTCTATATAATCCTGTTGTTTTTCAGATGCCTGCGTGGAATTCCAAAGACGAAATGAATCCACTGACCAAAGTTACCTTGAAAATGCAACATCGCCTGTAATTGAGTTTTGGGAGTAAGTTTCACTATATCTTCCTGTCAGTTTTCTGCATTTTTGTTGCTTGAAATAAACCTACAAGTTTCTTTAACTTTCAGTTCAAGATAATTCAAGCATAAACCTCAATTGAAAAGCAACAGATCTGACTTCTCAAACCTGCTTTCCAGATAAAACCCTACGTTTATGCCACATTATCCTGAAACTTCTCCAACTAACCGAGTGCACGTGGTTTGAAGGCTGCAGCTGATGTGTCATTTCTGTCTCTGTAGACGCAGAGTTTTGCGGATCTCGTCTGGGATTGACGAGATAGGAACGCTGCACTGGGATCTGGTGCTCTGTCTGTTGTTGGCCTGGGTTCTCTGCTATTTCTGCATCTGGAAAGGTGTCAAATCCACCGGCAAGGTGCGTGAGTTAAGACCTGTTGATTTCTTTCATTCAAATTATTCAGCGGATTCAAGTAACACTTTCAAAAAGTGTTTCAAAAATTTAAAAAATTTTTGTTAACAAAATGACAAATTTGCATTTAGTAGTGATCATGAAAATGCTATAATAATTAATATAAATGAAAAAATGTTTTAATTAATTACTATTATTTTATAATATAATCATTTTCACATTTGTGACCCAGGACCACAAAACCAGTCATAAGGGTAATTAATTTTGACCCATACAATGTATTTTTGGCTATTGCTACAAATATACCTGTGCTACTTATGACTGGTTCCAGTGTCACATTTTGCAAATATGTTTAAATCATTTTTGTCTTTTTATATTTAATTTTATTATTTCATATATCTTTCAATATTTTTGAATAGATATTGTGTGCATTTTTGTGTTTGTCTTCAGTCTTATTAAACAGAGTTGTTTAAAATAAATTTGTTTAACGTATTTTTTAATATGATTTTTTAAAATAAATATTGTGTTAAACTGTGTGTACATTTTATTTGCTGTCATGATAATTATCCAAACATATGTTATCCTTTAGCTTCACACTGTTTTCCTGTCACTCAACAGGTGGTGTACTTCACTGCGACCTTCCCGTATGTGATGCTGTTGATATTACTGGTCAGAGGGGTCACGCTGCCGGGAGCGTCCCGCGGGATCCAGTTCTATCTTTATCCCGACTTGGGACGGTTAGCGGACCCGCAGGTATCATAATTAACTTTTCATCTACTGCAATTCTGACTTGAAAATTCTTGTCATGACTAGAAAGGGACATTCTGAACTAGCAAAAATCTGATTGGTTTTAGTCTAGGATTTTGTTTCGGTAATTCCTCTGGACACTAGCGAACTGTTTTCTCTTAAACACGCCGTGTGTCGAGTCGAAAGGTCACGTGATTTGTCTACGCAGGTGCTTTAGTCGAGGCCCGGAGCAGGATGCCCAGCAGGGAAACATTGTTTGCTGTACTTCCTTGATAGCGTCCATCTGTGCGTTTGTCCTTTGATCCGACTTTCACATCTGTGTCACTAGAAGAGCCCACAAACGTGATATCTGAGAACAGGCCACGGCACGGCCACCCAGATGCATCCCAGCATTCCTTAACATCAGACAGAACAGCTTAAAACCTCTTCTGGTAAATCTCTGTCTAGCGACAAAAGCATTTTTGGTTGGATTTGAGAGATAGCATTGCTTGTGTTCACATGGTTTCATCTTAGGAGTATTAAAGTGAGGCTAGTTCAAAAAAATCTTAGGGTTTAGGCAAACAGTTAGACGAAGTTTGGGATTTTTGGTTAGATTTGAGAAATGCCATTGGTTGTGTTGATGTTGTTTCACCTTAGAAGTATAAAAATGAGGCCAATTCAACAAAATCTTAAGGGTTTACATGAACAGATAGACAAAGTTTGGCATTTTTGGTTGGATTTGAGAGATGGCATTGGTTGGGTTGACGTTTATTTATCTTAGAGTATAAAAATTAGGCCAATTCAACTAAATCTTCAGGGTTCAAGCAAATAGGTTGACATTTGCCATTTTTGGTTGTTTTTCAGAGATAACACTGGCTGTGTTGATGTTTCATCTTAGAAGTATATAAATGAGGCCAATTCAACAAAATATAATGGGTTTACGTGAACAGCTAGACAAAGTTTGGCAGTTTTGGTTATATTTGAGAAATGGCATTGGTTGTGTTGATGTTGTTTCATCTTAGAAGTTTCTAAATGAGGCCAATTCAAGAAAATCTTAAGGGTTTACATGAACAGATAGACAAAGTTTGGCATTTTTGGTTATATTTGAGAAATGGCATTGGTTGTGTTGATGTTGTTTCTAAATGAGGCCAATTCAACAAAATCTTAAGGGTTTACACGAACAGATAGACAAAGTTTGGCATTTTTGGTTGGATTTGAGCAATAGCGATTGCTGTTTTTTCACAGGTAAACAGTTTGACAAGATTGAGTGATCTAAGACTCCAAAAACTTGAGAATCAGGGAACAGTCTCTATAAAAAACAACATAAATTGACATTCATAACCCATTCATGAGATAATGGCTGCTGTTTTTATACAAAAGAGGCCAAAATAAATGAAAAGCAAAGAGTTGTCCAAGGTTAACTGGTGATCTTGAGTATCATAGGTCAAACTGTTAAGTGCTGTTCATAAGCCATTTTAATTCTGTAAAGTGTTGTAGGGTATTCAACAATTTTTCATGTTAACTTCAACCTCAAAGAAAGAAGCATAATTAGTCTCTTTTTGGTCAATATGGACATTTTGGTTGGATCTGAGAGATAACCATTGCTGTGTTGATGTCATTTCATCTCAGAAGTATAAAATTAAGCCAATTCAACAGAATATTGTGGGTTTATGTGAACAGCCATATAAAGTGTGTGGCTCCAAAAACGTATCAAACAAAAGCATCATGGGTCAGATTCTTTAAAATCAATGTGAATCGACATTCATAACTCATTTAATTCTGCAAGGGTTGATTTTGACATCTTTTGGTCTTTGATGTGTAAAAATGAGGCCAAAATTCAAGAACCCTTCAGCAAGAAAAGTAAATGGTTGGTCAAAGTTTGTCAAATCAGTGATCTAATGTTTGAAAAATGTAAGCATCATGGGTCAAATCTCACGTCTTGCTCAGACATCAGTGGTGTTTCTAGCACAGTTCTAGACCTCAGGTGATAAATGTGAGGTTTTAAGGGAAGTGTGAGGAATTTTCCCAATGGAAAAACACAGTTTCTTCTTCACGTAGTCCTGGCTACAGAAATGAAGTGATCGAACACATGATTTTCACTTGCTAGAAGACAAAACGGTGAAGGACCCGAGCATTATCTAGAGACCAATCACTCTTTTGAGCAGTAAGCAGTAGTTTTTATAGGACAGAGGTCCTGTACAGCATAGGTGTGTCACGTTTTAGCATTTTGTGTCATAATACATCCACATCACCCGTGGCAGCACATGAACGACCTGACTTACGAAAGACAGAAACCACTGTGATTCAAGACAGAGCGTTTGAATGACAGGCTAATAGAAAATCTACTGTCAGCATGTTTTTTTCCAGATCATGTCTAAACTCGTTTCAGGCATTTAAGACTAATAAACAAGAGGTTACACAAGCTCTAGGAATCCTACGACAGCTCTAGTCTTTCATCGTGTCCATTCAAGCTTATTACCTGAAGCCAAATTAGTTAGTTAAAGCTGCTTAAGACGTCACAGGTAACTTCTGTTACTCAATATTTGACACGGTCTGCTGTAGTGTACATTGTGTTTGTGATATTTGATGTCATGGAGGTTAAATAATCATAAATAACCAACACAGCTAATAAAACAAATGAAATTGAAACGATATCATATGAATCCACAAAAGCTATAGAGCACAAATGTGATTTTAAACAACTTTTAAAAACAGTAAGAAATGGATGAATTAGAAAGGAAATGTATTTTCTCTATTTATTTGACTGCACGTCAGTATATTACAGCTGTGATGGTATTTTAAAAGCCAAAACGTCTCTTTTTCTGGTTTCAGGTGTGGATGGACGCAGGCACGCAGATTTTTTTCTCGTACGCCATATGTTTAGGTTGTCTCACCGCACTCGGAAGCTACAATAAATACAACAACAACTGCTACAGGTGAGAAAATGGTCAAAAAACATCAGCGTCCATGAGACATACTGTGAAATGTGTCTTTACACATTGTAAACAGTCTCGGCCTCAGATGAGCACTTAATAATGCCAATCCGATGCATATCCAATAAACTCTTGCAGTTGTGGCCTAATGGTTAGAGAGTCAGTCAGACATGTAACCCGAAGGTCGCGGGTTCGAGTCTCAGTACTGGCAGGGATTGTAGGTGGGGGGAGTGAATGAACAGTGCTCTCTTCCACCTTCAATAGCCACGACTGAGGAAGGCACCGAACCCTCAATTGCTCCCTGGGTGCCACAGCAAAACTGGCTGCCCACTGCTCCGGGTGTGTGTTCACTACTCACTGCTGTATGTGAGCACTTGGATGGGATAAATGCAGAGCAGTATGGGTTACCATACTTGGCCGTCACATCTCTCTCTTTCTCTTGAGGAATGAATTATGTATGTTTGATTTAGGAATGAGAATCATACAGAATTCTGGTTCCTTAATGGCTCCATTAATGAATCTTTTAGTGCTTTTAAGGAATTAATATTTGGAAAAAGCAGATGCATTTCCAATGGCAAATAGTGAGATTATTTTTTTTAATAATTATCTCTTATTTATCTTATTTACTACAATAATAAGTCAATTTAAAAGTTTTTGGGTCCTTTTAATGGTGGCATAAATGCAATACAATAATTGCCCTTAAGTATATATTAAGCAGCTAAATAAAAACATACATTCATTCATATTTATGAGATACCACAGAAAACAAGCACGTAATGTGTATCTTTGACTGTAAGTAACAATGGTTCACTAACTACACTGATTTACATATCACCTTTGGTGACATTAGTGAGAACTGTGTTTGACCATTTGGTTCCAATATATATATATATATATATATACTATAAGTGCAGACCTTGAGTCAAAAACTCATCACCAAACACCAATGACTTGTACACTATATAGACAAAAGTATTGGTACACCCCCTTCGTTAGAACAGAAAAAGGCACTTCCAAAACTGTGGCAACAACAATGGAAACATAATTCATGTATTTAAAAATTGTATTTCCATCTCTGTTGCAAGTTTTGGAAGTGTCTAAAATGACTGAACCCATATGTACAAGTCATTGTTGGCTCAAGGTCTGCATTTAAAGTCACACCAGAGGTGTTCAGCAGGGATTAGTCAAGTTCTTCCACACTGACTGAATCAATCATTTTCTTTTTGAACCTTGTCTTATACACAGAGACATTGTCATGTTAGAATAGAAAAGAGTCCAAACTGTTGATATAATATTAGAAGCACACAATTTCCTAGAATATCATTATATGCTTTAACATTAAGATTTGTACTCATAGAAGTTACTAAAGTAGTCAAACCTGTTTATTAGGGCAATATATATAGTGTGTGTGTGTGTGTGTGTGGTATGTACCTGTATGTATATTCTTTTTTCTTTTTTTTTAAAGAACCGGTTCTGAATAAGAGCCAGTTTTTGGTACTGTAGAAAATATGTTATGTATTTTTTTTCTCCTCATCAGACTGTGTGTTATGACAGAATGAAGGAAGCAAAGAAAGGAAACTTGTTTTTCTCATTGTTTCTCGTTGCTCCTCTGAATTTCATTCTATTGCCACATGCCATTGCTTTATTTTAGACCAGCCAGCAAGTACATGAAGTCCTAAACTTGAGAAATATTTAGCGCTGTAATTCATCAGGACCATGTGGTTTCACCTTTTGAAATCCAATCACTTCAAATTGCTTTATATCATATCAGGCACTTTTTCATAACATAAGCTTTTTCTTTGTGTTTGTCTGTTTTTAGGGATTCTTTGGCCCTGTGTTTCCTGAACAGCGGAACCAGTTTTGTCGCTGGTTTTGCCATCTTCTCGATTCTCGGCTTCATGTCTTACGAACAGAACGTCCCAATTTCAGAAGTGGCCGAGTCTGGTGGGTGCAGCTTTACCAATCACCAAATTATATATAGTAACCAATATATATATATATATATATATATATATATATAAAAATATATATTATATATATAGGCCTATATATAACATAATATATAAATAAAAGTATGTTTATGTATATGTGCATGTTAATTATGTTTTTTAAAGGGGACCTATTATGCAAAAATCACTTTTATAAGGTGTTTGAACAGTTGTGTAGCCGCAGTGTGTGAAAACAACCAGCATATAATGGTAAAAATCCACCCACTCATTTTTGAAGGAAATATCCCAGAAAAAACGTAAAGTCCCCTATATGTTTAGGGATCAATACCAATGCTTCGTGCGCGAATGTCAGCTTCAGACAAAGTAAGTATCACACGTCATATTTTGTTTTCTAAATCACCTTTCTGAAAGAGCTTCTTGACACTCTGTAAGGCTAATTGCTAAAGCTATCATCATCTCTGCCTGTTTTCACTGATGCTGCCTTCATGTGCTTCCAGAATGATCGTGAATAGGAATGTGGTAGTTAAAAATTGCATATGAAAGCAATGTGAAGTTGACCGCTTGAATTTGTCGAGCTCATAATCACAAGTGGGACTTATAAAGTTTGTGATAGCATGCGAAGGCACCATGAGACCAGCTGTCGTTATTTTTATCGTGCCGTGTGATAAAACCGAGTACGCTTTCTGTAAAGATAACAGGCTTGTACTAATAGTGGAATGTTTATTTGTATGCGGGAGCTTGAGCTCTTGAAGCTCCGCCCTCTTCTGAAAGGGGGCTGGGAGCACCAGCTCATTTGCATTTAAAGGGACAAACACAAAAATGGCACGTTTTGGCTCATACCCTAAAAGTGGTTATTTTAACAAGCTATAAAAATGATCTGTTGGGTAGTTTGAGCTAAAACTTTACATGTACACTCTGGGAACATCAAAGACTTATTTTACATCTTGTAAAAAGGGGCATAATAAGTCACCTTTAAATTATGTAATCATATTAATTATAAAAAGTAATGTGTTGTATATACAAACAAATTAATGCCAATGCAAAATTGGCAAGGTTACTATACTTGCAAGTTTAATATTTTAAATTAAAAAAATATAATTTTACATACAATTTTATAAAATTGTTTGTGTGTGTGTATATAATATATACACACACACATAAACATGATTTATATAATATTTTTATTAAATTAAATAAATTTGACCATTTCGTTACATTTTATATATATTTTTTACACACATAGCCTATACATGTATACATTGCAATTTATTTTATTTATATAAATAAATCTATATTCCTTTCAGCTGATTGTGCACTACATTGTAAAAAAATATTTTTGTAAACAAATATTATTGGAATACATATTATTTTAGTCTTTAAACTTCAAAATTTCATGTTTTATTCAATGTGTTACTTGCCAGTGTTTCTACAGCATTTTTTCTTCAGTGTAGTAAACCATAAAATTTTCCAGTCGGGTATTTTTAGATAATTGACCTTTAGCTCACAAACACACTGTAATCTCTGTCTGTCCCAGTGCACACATTAGTCTGGGGTTAAGTTTGTTTGTAAATGACCCTTTTTTTCTTTTAATATGTCAAGGTCTGTTTAATCAGTTTTGTCCTCTAAATGTCAGAGGGTTCATTTTTCAGACAGTGCACTTGTTTTTGGGCTCCATATGATGAATATTTACCTTCAACCAAACAATTAACATATTTAAGAGAAAAAAAATATGGCTCACATTTTCTAGTTTCTACTTTCTTCACATTTTCTAATGCTGCTATTGTGTTTTTCTGCATGGTCTCTTTCAGGTCCTGGTTTGGCGTTCATTGCATATCCGCGGGCAGTGTCCATGATGCCCGTCTCTCCGCTGTGGGCCTGTTTCTTTTTCATCATGATTGTACTGCTGGGGTTGGACAGTCAGGTATGAATCTTCAGTTTTTTGTGCTTCACAGTTCATTTACAGGGCCCTATGATTTCCTTGAAAAAAAATGACTGTATAACATCGAATGGCACAACATTTGGCAAAGACATTATGACAGAAATGTACTTCTCAATGTACTAATAGTAATAATAAAGATCTATTCAGCAATATCACATTTATTCTTCATCACATTGATATCACATTCATTCTGTATGATTTTTATTAAATCATAAATCCAGAAAAAATAAAACAGACAACACAGAATTTCTGAAAGAAAGGTTATTAAATTATTAGTGTTAATGTATTCAATTGGTTGCACATGCTTTCTTATTACTAAAATTTAATTAAACCATTAAATTGGAATGAGGAAAAATTAAAATGGAAATCACAGAATTTGGGGAAAATAAAACTGAATTTGGGGGAAACCGATTTAATAGGGCTCTAAAAATGTCATTTCTGTTAAACTTTTAATAAATTGTTGTTAAATTGTATAGGTTTTATGATTTAAATTAGACATGCTTTTTTATTGCTAAAATTACATTTAACCATTAAAACAAAATCCTAAACAATTAAAATGCCCAAAAAAAAGGAATAAAATGGAATTTGGGACAAAATAACATGGAATACATAGGGCCCTACATGTTAACATTTTATTTTGTGCATAATCCTGAATCATGAAAATGTTTGCGTACAGTGTAATATTAAGCCCAAACTGACAAATAATTACTCAAGTGGCTAGTAAAACTCAATGAGCCAGAAGAAACACAGTTTGTTCATCTGCTCTAGTTCGTGTGTGTGGAGAGTCTGGTCACAGCTACGGTGGACATGTACCCGACTTTCTTCCGCCAGAAGAACCGCAGAGAGCTGCTCATCCTGGCCGTGGCCATCGTGTCCTTCCTCGTGGGTCTCATTATGCTCACAGAGGTACTGGACCAACTCATCTGACTCTGATCATTTTATCATTTGATTTCTATAATTGGCAGATTTATAAATGATCTCTGTCTGTCTGTCAGGGTGGAATGTATGTCTTCCAGCTGTTTGATTACTATGCAGCCAGTGGGATGTGTTTGCTCTTCGTAGCTATTTTTGAGACCGTCTGCATCGCTTGGATATACGGTGAGACTCCTGTTATAATGCCATGCTGTTTAGCGCCTGTGCATTTAGTGCAGGAAGCAAGAAAATGCCAGTTTTAAAATATTATTTCAATTAAATTACATAAATGATCAAATATTTCATTGCAAGGCAGCTCATTTTTTTGGTAATTTCCTTGCTTTTCTTCTCAGGTGCTGATCGGTTTTATGACAATATTGAGGACATGATTGGTTACCGTCCTGGGCCGTATTTTAAATACTGCTGGCTCTTCTTCACCCCAGCCACATGTTTTGTGAGTCCTTTACCTTCTACACTTTATTTACCTTCGAAAATGAGTACATTTAAAGGTTTTTTGTAACCTTAAATAACTTTTCCAAGTAATTTTTTTTAAACCTCTTTAGATTACTTTGTTTTAAACCTCCTATAAATTTGTTTTAATTTTCATTCTAATATGTATTTAATATATAGCATTAAACACACAGTGAATATTCAGTAAATATTCAAAAGGCAAAATATATAAAATGATAACAAATTAAATTAAACTCAAGGGTGGTTAATCAATCAAGAAATGTAATGCATTTTAAGGCATTGTAAATTACTAAATTATAGCTGACATAAAGATTGAAATCAATTTTTCAAATCATTTTTAAATGCCACAGAACTTAATGCATCTTTAAATGAACCTCACAAAAGTTGCTCTAAGTACAATGTTCTTGGTCTTTATAGTGACATCTACTGGTGTGGATGTGTCACGATGCAAAAGACTTTGTTTGCTGATGCATTTGTAGAAACTCTCCCTTCCTAAAGATTTTAATTCACTTTAGTTTTACGGTCAACCGCTCTAATCTTATTTCCTCCGCTGCTTGTCTTGGCAGGGTACGTTTGCATTCTCCCTGATCAAATACACTCCTCTGAAGTATAATAACGAGTATGTGTACCCGTGGTGGGGTTACGCTCTCGGCTGGCTGCTGGCGCTCTCCTCTATGATCTGCATCCCGCTGTGGGTTGTTTCTAAACTGAGCATGGCCAAAGGTTCCCTGAGAGAGGTGAGTGATGCTAACTCAGTCTGATGTAACAGAAGAAATAGCATGCTGAAATACTGCTCTTATCATTTCTGCAGTATTTAGCTTGTATAATGTGCAGTATGCATATCCTTCTTGATTCACAATTTGATTACACTGGCAAAAGTTACACAAAATTATATTAAAAATACAAAATAACTATGTTAACTACTATATATATTTAAATATTTTTATGTGTATATAATATTTTATATTAAATATTAATATTATTTAATTAAATAAACATATTATATATATATATATATATATATATATATATATATATATATATATATATAATCATGATTAATCACATCCAAAATAAAAGTTTTTGTTTACATAATATATGTACAGTATGTGTACCGTGTTTATTTATTATGTATATATAAACACACACATTCAGTATATATTTTGAAAATATTGATATATTTATATTATATATAAATATATTTAATATATAAACAACATATTTTTTCTTAAATATATACATGCATGTGTTTGTATTTATATATACATAATAAATATACACAGTACATACTCATATACTATGTAAACAAAAACTTTTATTTTGGATGTGATTAATCACGATTAATCATTTGACAACACTAATAAATATATATATATATATATATATATGGTTGTATACTACTGTAATATTTTAACAAATGCATAGAGAAAAAAATGCATACTATACAAAAATATACAAACTATTACATTTACATTTAGTCATTTTGCAGACGCTTTTATCCAAAGCGACTTACAATTGGGGAATTGTAGCATTGGCTAAGTAGTATGTTATTCCAAACCTCTCCGCTTTTTCTCCTCAGCGTGTCCACGAGCTCATCACACCCTCACCGGACCTCCCCAAAACCAGACGAGAGCAGGAGAAACTTCAGGCCATCTTTGCAGCCGACGGCGACACTCTTCGCCAGCGAGGCGGTCCGACCAAAGACGGGTACTTCCCTGTCAGCGAGAAGGAGTCACACTGTTAGCCTGGCCGTCCCGTGATGGACCACTGTATGTTTCCCCGAGGGTGGTGCTTCTAAACCTTCCCATGATACCTCACACAGTACTGGCAGCCAAATAAGCATTACGACAGACACGCCAGGGTGACGCTCCACCTCTCCTCGGTCTGAGAGGGGATTTGAAGAGCTTCATGCTTGTTCTCATTGACCAGAACACACAAAAAGACCGTTTGTGTCAATATTATAGCAGAATGTCACAATATAATCACTTATTTTAAACATCATATTGGAGAGAAAGCTTATGGTTAGCTAGTGTTACTTCTAATTTATGTCTTAACTAAGCCACAAAAGTGTAGACCCATGCACGATCAAATTTCATTGGATATGCATTATGGGCAAGACTCTACAGGCAAAACATTTTTTTATGCACTGGTCAATTTTGAGATTTTGGGCTATATGGCTTTCCATAATATTTTTCTGATTAATAGAAAGAAAACATCTAAAATACACTTTGAAGTTTTTATTACACTTTATCTATTTGCATCTGAGGATTTAAATGGCAATACATTTTTTTTAGGCCATTTTCTCAAAATGAGATTTTTCTTCACTTACAGTAAGTAGTACGTACTTACACCGAACTTAAGTTTTATTCATATTTATATTATGAAGGTTTTTATAGAGGGGTTTGTTCATGTCATGTGGTTGATTTTATACACATTTTATTCCTAAAAACATGGTGAATTATTATTTTTTTCTGTCTGTTGACAGTATTTTCTGCTTAATGGAGTGATAAAAAGAGAAGGAAAAAATCCCCTCTGTAAAAATCTTTAACTCTAATGCTGTGTGTCAACAAAACAAGAATTTTGACCCTGCCTTTATCCAGTGTTCAGATTTATGGTCTGGAAATGTATGCAAATTTGTGCATATTTAATTATATTATGCCACACGTGCATATTTTAGCATAAAATTTTTGAACAAAATTGATACACCCCCCCTCCCATTTATATATACAGTCAGGTCCGGAAGTATTTGGACACTGACTGAGTTTTTGTGCTTTTGCCTTTATATACCCCTACCATGGATTTGAAATAAAACAATCAAGATGTGATTGAAATGCAGACTTTAAGCTTTAACTCATGGGGTTGAACAAAAATAGAACATAAAAAGCTTAGGAATTACAACCAGTTTTATACACAGCCCCCCCCCCCCCCCCCCCCCCCCCATTTTCAGAGGCTCAAATGTAATTGGACAAATAAATATAATCATAAATAAAATGTTCATTTTTAATATTTTGTTGAGAATCCTTTGCAGGCGATGACTGTCTTAAGTCTGGAGCTGATGGACATCATGATGGACAGTCAGCAGGGACTGAGTTTCCTTTGCTTTGCTTTTCCAGGCCTTTACCGCAGCTGACTTCAGTTGTTGTTTGTTTGTGGCTCTTTCTGTCTTTAGTTTTGTCTTCAGCGAGTGAAATACAGCTCAATCAGGTTGAGATCAGGAGATTGACTCGGCTATTGCAGAATAATCCACTTTTTTTCCTTCAAAAACTCCTGGGTTGCTTTTGCTGTATGTTTTGGGTCATCGTCCATTTGTACTATGAAGCGCCGCCCAATCAACTTTGCTCCATTTGACTGAATCTGGGCAGAGAGTATATCTCTATACACTTCAGAATTGATCCGGCTGCTTCTGTCTTCTGTCACGTCACTAAACAGCAGTAACCCAGAGCCACTGGAAGCCATGCAGCTCATGATCACACATGTTTCACAGATGATGCTGTATGCTTTGATCATGAGCTGTTCCAAGCCTACTCCATACTTTTTTCTTCCCATCATTCTGGTACAGGTTGATCTTAATTTCAGCCGTCCAAAGCATGCTTTTCCAGAAGTGCTCTGGCTTTTTTAGATGTTTTTTGGCAAAGTCTAATTTGGCCTTGTTTGCAGCTTGTGGTGAAGCCTCTGTATTTGCTCTGGTGAAGGCTTCTCTTGATTGTAGACTTTGACAGAGACACGTCTGCCTCCTGGAGAGTGTTCTTCTCTTGGCTGGATGTTGTGAAAGGGTTTTTCTTTACCATGAAGAGGATCCTCTGATCATCCACCACTGTTGTCCTCCGTGGACGTCCAGGTCTTTTTATGTTGCTGAGCTCACCAGTGCGTTCTTTTTTTCTCAGAATGTACCAAATTGTTGATTTGTCTGCTCCTAATGTTCCTGCTCTCTCTCTGATGGATTTGTTTTGTTTTTGAAGCCTAACAATCATCTGTTTCTCTTGTATGAAGAGCTCCTTTGACCGCATGATGTGGTTCACAGCAACAGCTTCCAAATGCAAATGACACACTTAGAATCAACTCCAGACCTTTTACCTGCTTAATTAATGTAGAAATAATGAAAGAATAGCCCACATCTGTCCATGACATGGCTTTTGAGTCAACTGACCAATTACTTATGGTCCCTTGAAAAAGGGGGGAGGTACATATTAAAGAGCTGTAATTGCTTAACCTTTCCTCCAATTGACCTATCTGCAAGCCCCTCCCCTCGAACGCAGACTAGCCAATGGCAGTCGAGTATCAGTTGCACGCGGAGCGGAACTTGACATCTGTAGGTTTCAGCGCCATAGAGAGACATTGGAAGATCCGATGTGCCTGGGGTACTTGTAACACTGATTCCAGGTATCCTGAGAGGATGGGCAATAGAATTAATTTTATTACATTTCATGAATCCAAACAAAACAGCAAAATGTCCCTAAGTATTCAACACAAATACAAATGAAGACAAAAACGTTCATTTTCTGGTTGTCATACACTCGTTAAGTTACAATTTTCATCTGCTCAAGCAGAACGTTAATGTCATCTTGTGCTTTAGCAAGGTATCTCTGGCTAAAACTAGCTAACGTTAAAGTTAGTGAGTCCATGCTAACGTACAAACCTAAATAGCGGACTGTTCTCCCGTCTTGTACAGTGTAGGTCAAAAACACATAAACGAAGGTCTACATGTCAATGCCTCTCCATATTAAACTGGTTAAATGTACATTAATTTAATCGTACCCTGCGATACATGAACAGTGTTGATCCTGCATGTAGTCATCCGCGACCGTAGTATGAGACTTCTCCCGCTTGCATTGTGATCTGTAAACCCTCGCTTCGAGTTACCCACCGTCTTTATTTTCAAATATTTTATAAATCCCTCCATGGAATACTTAATTCCCATTTGGTGGCCTTCTGTGTCCAAAATTGTGCAAAAACATCGTGGGACAAAGTTTTCACACTGCAGCTGTCATTGTAAGACAGTGAGTAACTCTGTTTGTTTGTCCGAGGGAGCAACAGTAACTAAGGGGGCTTACTGATAGGTCAATTGTGATGATACCCTCAAATTAAAGCTCAGAGTGTGCACTTTAAGCCCATATTCATAACTATAACTTGAATATGTTTTGGTCAGCAGCTAAAATAATACAAATTGTGACTGTGTCCAAATAAATATATGGACCTGACTATATATTTGATTCACCTGGGGTGTCTGGCCTTAAATTAAATATGCTCCGATTTGTGTGAGTTTTTGCTTTCAGTGGGATTTTGTGTTATTTTGTGCTTCGAGGATATAAAATTCTGCTCTCAGTGATATTGACACAAAAGTTGAACTTCTACGGTCTAAACCTGGCCAGATGTTACCATTAGATTCAGAAAGGTTGAAGTGAAACAGGAGGATTCTCTGTAATACACCCAAAGCCTCTTGGATCTTAAAATGATGGAGTGAAGGGTTGGATCTGCATAAGCTGTTTGATACTGATAATTGATATTAAAGAACAGCATTTTTTCATCATTTATTCACCCTCATGTCATTCCAAACCTGTATTTCTTTAGCTTTATTTCTTCAGTGGAACATAAAACACCCCTGGTCAGTGTTTTTATTGTGAAGTGCAGTTTGGAGGTCTTATTTTAGTTTATCTTAGTTTTAGGCTGTAAGCATGTTTTGAACATTGGGTTGGACATTTTTTATTTGTTTGTTTTTTAATTGGAGAGATGCTGTTACAAATTATTTAAAGGGATTCATGATTTGAAGGGAATAACGAAAAATAAAGATAATAGTAGTAAAAGAACTAAAACCTATTGTACGTAATCATTTGAACTATTTCCAAGTAATTACCATATTTTTATGTTAAAACATAAACATTTAGGCTACTCTCAATCATATGACTAAATGGCTTTGTTAAAATTTCTTGTCTCTCACATTCAATACGAAGTAGGTACATTACATGAATTAGCCAACCTAAATTGCATAGGCTTTTTTTTTTTTCAAAACGGCCGAATTTGAGAAGAAACTCAAATATTGTGCATGATCGCTGGATATTACATACATTTCTATCATTAAACAGTTGTCACATATTAAATGTTTGCCGCCTTATATCTTACCTCCAGCTCTTCGGCCGTTAAAATGAAGCGCGCGCGCGGGAATTCATGTTCCGCTTCTGTGAACGGTAGGCTCCGCCTTCTTTGATTTGATTGGCCATCGCAAATATTTTGATATTGACTAGAGCAGACGCTGAAGTATATATTCCTAAAAAATATATATATATATATATATATATATATTTTACACAATTATTTAATTAATTTTTTTTGGCTCAGATTCCATGTGCAAAATAAATAAATAAATAAAACTCAAACGAGTTTGGAATGACATATGTCATTAAATAATAATGCTGAACTATTTTCCTGTCAAACCCTTTGCTCAGCAGGTGGAAGAGTAGAACACATCACAGTGGATGTTGGAAATAGAAACTGGAGTGTCTTTTAGGACTGTTTCAGTTCAAACAATCAATGCATCTGCTTTCTAAGGAAGCAAATTAGTGTTTTTTTTAAGAATCCATGTGGATGTGCATCATAAATACAGCAAAGCCTGGGGTTTTATACTCAGAACAATCTTGCATGAGTTCTAAATGCCTATGAAGGTTTTAGAATACAGATCTGATAGTTTTACATGAAGGAATCAGGAGGATGGTACTGTTTTGAGGTGATGTGAAGCAATGTTACACAGGGTCATTCATCATTTTTGTGCACTTGTTTAAGAATGTTTTAGGATATAAATCATTGTATCTCATGATTTTGTATTTTTATTGTGGAACTTTATAAAGCGGTGTACGATTGTCTTAAAGAATCTACTGTTTAACAAATGTGATAAAAGTATGAAATTTTAACTTCTGCACAAATCAATCAGATTGCATATTGAGGACCAATCAGATGTATTTCTTTTCCTTGTTTTCACTGGTTCATGTAGTCTTGATGTATATGAAGTGTTGGAAGTGTCCTGTGAGAGCAGACCACCAGCAGTCTTTGTGTATATAACCTGTACAGAACGGTTTGGGTTTTACAACTTTGTAAATGTGTTTTGAGCCAGATATACTGTATTACTCATATACATTACATCAATAAAATGAAGCAACTATTATTCACATGTTTGAGAAATCTATTGAGACAAACATATTAAACTTTTTTTGCATTTGCACACAAGAAACAAAAGCTCTCTAAAGAGCAAACACAATATAGAGAGGTTAAATATGATCAAATATCAATGATAATTGAAGTAAATGATGTCAGAATAATTTGCTGATGCATTAGTTGCAACATAAGCGTAAATATTTTCTTTAACTTTGTTAATACTAGATTTATTTGTGAAAACTTGACATCCTGCTAAACGAATAATGTAAATGTAAATGCATATCTTTGATGAGAACATTGAAATCCTAAATCACATGCTTACACACTGCTTTTTTTTCAAAATGAAACTTTATTTACATTAGCATGAACACGAATGTATAAGACCAAAAAAAGCTCTCTGGGAGCATAAACAATATATAGCTGTTAAATATATCAGCAATAAATTAGGTAAATAGTGTAATGTGCTGGTGCATGACATTAATAGCAAAATAAGCTTCAATGGTTTTCATTAGTGTAAGAGTTCTACAAGCACATATTACTTTTTTACATTGCATGTTTTTTAAAATCATTTTTTACATATTTATTCTTAACACACAACCCTTTCAAGGAGCAAAAACAATATACAGAAGCTAAATATAATAACATATCAACAAAAAAGTAGGTAAATAATGTTAAATATGGCATTTATGTATATTTTAAAAGTTTTACTTTACATTTTTTCTCTTGACAGCCTACATTTAAAATACAGCCAACTTTTTATTAATCGTACAGGCTTTAAAAAATACAGTAGAATATAATTTACTTCTAAATGTTTGGTTTTATTAATTTTTCTAGTAGACAAGAGCACTTTAAATAAAGCAATATCTCCTTTCATTGGTCACTTTTCCCAGACCCCTGACGTCCAGCAGCCAATGAAATCGTTGCAGCGCCGCGGAGCGCCTCGCGGGGGCGCCATAGCCCCTCCCCCGCTGCGGATCCGGTCAGTGTTTACGGAAGTGACGCCTGATTTGACGTGTCATTTTCCGCACAGGCATTATGGGATCCAGGAATGAAGAAAAAATCATGAAACTCAGGCGAGAAGCGCGCTTATAGATGATATATGTCATAAAGATCATCTCGACCGTAACGATCAGCATGATTATGGTCATGTGTGTGACACACAGCAGCGTTCGCGGCTGAACACAGACTCGTTTATTGATGTATGTGCAGCACCGAGGGTTATTTATGTGTCTCGCGCTGGAGACGAAACATCCCGGTCGCTTTAATTGATTTATTAATCATTCGTTCGAGTTGAATTAGTGTGGAATGAGTGTGAAGATGTCGACCAGCAGCCCCGAAGCGGTGAAGAAGCTCCTGGAGAACATGCAGGCGGATCTGCGCTCTCTGTCCATGGAGTGCAAGAAGAAATTTCCTCCAGTCAAAGAGGTACATGCGCAGATATATATGTGTATATGCATATAAAATACACTTATATCTACGGGTTCATCTCTATAGGTATACATATCTCTATGTATATGATACATGCACGTCTGCTGTTATTGACAGTTATGGACTTAACTTGACTGAATGTACATATATGCGCATGAAAAACTATATAAAGTATATTATATGTATATAATATATCTATTATATAATGGTAATATATAATTTATTATACAATGTTAATTAATTTTTTTTTTTAATTAAAATGTAGCCAATATATATTCCACTGCTACACATAAAAATAGATTAAAAAAAATTATATGTAATATATCTTAATTAGTGCTGTCAAACAATTAATCGCGATTAATCACATCCAAAATAAAAGTTTTTATTTACATAATATATGTGTGTGTAGTGTGTATATTTATGTATATATAAACTCTCTCACACACACACACACACACACAGTATATATTTTGAAAATATTTGCATTTACATGTATATATTTATATAATTTATATTATATATTAATATAGTTAATATATAAACGTAACATATTTTTCTTAAATATATACATGCATGGGTGTGTATTTATATACATAATAAATATACACAGTACACACATATACTATTGTAAACCAAAACTTTTATTTTGGATGTGATTAATCGTTTGACAGCACTAATCTTTTATATATAATGGTATAATTAGGGAATAGTTTATTAAATGTTATTAAATAAAATTCATTTAAATTAAAATTAGACAACATTTTTATTTAATTGAAATTAGATACAAATTGACCAATATTCCTCTGCTACATATAAAATTAGTTTTTAAACAGTATCAAGAAAGGCAGATATATAATACATATAATGCATGGGATCTAAACATTGACAGTTAAGGGCTTGACTGGACTTTATGAACATGTAAATATATATATATATATATATATATATCTAAATAATTTATGTATAATATAGCTTAATATACTTTATAATATAGCTTTATATATAATGGAATAATTAGGGAATTCAATACAATGTTAATTGAATAGTATTAAATAAAATTGATTTAAATTAAAATTAGACACTTAGACAGTTGGTTTCAGTTTATCTTAATAATATGAGTATTAGACACTCCTTAAATCTGTGTGACGTGTCAGAAAGATGATGTCATTCACTATGTCATTGTTACTGTCCACTTAAAGTGTCACTGAGCAGCTGTCACACATCTGAATCTGAACGCACTGATTTATTCAGGTGTCGGGTTGAACTGTATCTCACTTCAGTGAGTGAATGAATCACGTGATGAATTGAGCTGTTTTAGTGATTGTTTGTTTTTTGAATGGCTCAAACACTCTACAGTGAGCTAATTTGGCTTTTTTTATTGCACAATATGATTGTGTCTGTTACTGATGTATTATCATTTTTTATGCAATGGTCGTAGTTTCTTATAACTAGGCAAGTGTTTGTGATTTTGTGATGTGGTGCTCGAAATGTGTGTTGTTGAAGTTTGTGTGTTGTCTTTCAGAATCATATAAAAAAACAATATTTTATGTTGTTGTTGAATGGCCAATTAATACTTCTTAGTTAAACCTACTTAGACTTATGTACTATATTACTTAAAGGAATTAATTATTAATATATATTTTAAAAATAATAATATTTTTTAAATAATAACATTAGTGCCATTTATTATGTTGCTATATTATCATATACAGCTTTTTTTTTTACTCATTTGGAAATAAGATAAATTATTATAGATGAGTGAATCTCACAGAAAGTCCAAATAATATTTCACCTTGAAATCAATAGAAGAAAGTTTTATGATTTTCAAATTTAAAATTAAATGACATTTTTGTGATAATTTTCTCTCATATTCTAGCACATATTCTCTATAATGTGTCATTTTTTCTTGTAATTTCCATTATTTTCATTTAGGCCATGCTTACTACTTTTTAATTGATTATTTACTTAGGTTTTTCTTAATCAGCCAAAAGAAAATAAAAAATAATAATGAAAATAAAATAAATATAATAAATTGTATTATATTATATAATAAAATGAATACATATTTCATAATAAAAAAAAAGTAAATTAAAATGTAATATTCTATTTCTTCCTTTTGTTCTTGGGGTGCAATATGACCTGGACTTATTCTTTTTGAGGTTTCATGAGTTGTACACACACTATCCGAACTAACTTCCTGAGACTCTGTTTTAGTATTGTATAGTAGTTGACTTGAAACGGATCTGTCTCTCCCTCAGGCGACTGTATTGATGATCCACGTTTAATCTGATGACGTTTGGCTCGGTTATAAAGCGCAGCTCAGCGTGTAACTAATGCTGTGCTGAGAATTCTGCTGCGGACAGCAGTTTACACACACACTTTCCTCTTTAGGAGTCGAAACCTTTAAGCAGATGTGAAGACACCAAACTGCTGGTTTAAAACATATAAGACATGGCCGAACTGCTCGAGATGCCAAATCTGTCCCGATCTGAAAGACAAGCTGTGCTGGACTGAACGAAAGCGTCTGTCTGCTTCTCTTTCACTGAGCGTTTGAACATGTTTCATGGTTTTGCTGCTCTGAATTCTCCTCGTGAATGTTTTACAGCCTCTTGATTGGCAGCGTTGCATTACTTTGTTTACCAGAGAAAACTCCTCATTTTTGTGGATTTCATTCACGGAGAAAAGAAACACATCTTCTGTCATCTGTTTGCAGAGAGAGTCAGACCGTTGCTGAATAACGATGGAGAGATAAAGAGAAACTTCCTTCATTTTACACGTGTCACTTTATAAAAATGGCTGTTAGAAAACAGGAAATAAACTTAAATAGGAAATACTTTAATCAAATGTAGGAAACTTATATAAAATACACTTATATTCAAGATCTTTAATCAAGATCGATATATTTTGCTTCTCAAGTAGACGTAACTTATTTAAGAATGATATTATATTATATTACACATATTATCTAATAATATTAAGAATTTTTTTGCAGTGTACGATAGGTCAGTGACAAATGCAAAATGCCTAATACAAATTGCGTAATACAATATATTAAATACAGATAAATTGTTTGCAAAATTTTTCAAACAGAGTTGTTATTTAATTAATTGTGGCTGTTTATGTAAGAATTACTCAATTTATAAATTATTTGCATCTTGTTTAATGAATGCGGCTCATTGTTTTGTCACAGATAAAAAAGTTTTGTAGCCATGAATTGTGTGATTTAGTGCTGTTTTCGTAGTCGTATTGATTTCATTTTTTATGATTTTCATGAATTTTCAAGCATTAAGATTTTTCTTTTAATAACATCCACAGTATTTCAAAGCATTTCAGTTTAGTATTAGTTTAATTATTTGAATTTACTATTAAATTTTTTACATTAATAGTTATTATTATAATACTATTAATATTTATTAATGATAATATTAATTTAATAATATCAATATTTAATAACATTTATTATTTAAAAAATATATATATAAAAAAATCAGATAATACAGATGACTTTCCAATAGAATTTTATATTGTGGATAGTAAAATGTTGACTTTAGACTTTTAACTTATGAAAAAGTACCAATGTATTACCCTATTTTTGAACATGCACCATGTAAAGACTACAGTATATTGTATGGTCTGTGAATATGGTAATCATGATATATATATGAAAGTATCATAGATTAATACTGGCTGTCATTAGCGTAGTATATTAACTCTGTGGTGCAGTGTTGTTACGCTTGCAGAAGTTTTCCTGTGGTTCTGCTCTCTGAGTTGGCAGGGCAACGGTGTTTTTGAAGATGAACTCAAATCCATGTGAGGTTAACCTCTTTCATTTAGGATTCAGTGTTACCAACTGTTGCTGAGCAACGACAGGGGTCAAGAGGTCAAACGAGCTTCAGATGGAACATGTAAAGATATGACGGTACATTAACAGTTAAAGGTCGAGCCAAAAACAGGCTTTGAGGTGGAGTCTAGAGTCTTGCCTTTGGGTTTGTCTGATTTTATTACAAATGAATCAGTTTCATGAATCAGAAGAATGATCTTTTCTTGAAATAATTTCATGCCACAAAACTTTCTTGACACTGATTTTGATTCTAGGCTAATTAACAGCGTCTTGTGATGTCTTTCACAAACATCTCTGTTTGCAGGTTGGAGAAAGAAAGAACGGGCAATGTTTGGGAAAATGTGTTGAAAATCATTTGTTCCATCATTAACAGAACGAATGTCAACACAAAAATTATTAGTTTTTTTTTCACATATTCAATATTCAGCAGCTTAGTGGGGATGTTGTTGCTAATTTCACATGCGAAAAAGGTTATCCAATCACAACAGAGGTCATTTGCATATGCAAATTTACATTTACATTTATGCATTTAGCAGACGCTTTTATCCAAAGCGACTTGCATATATTCAGGCTATACATGTTTAATCAGTATGTGTGTTCCCTGGGAATTGAACCCATGACCTTTTGCGCTGCTAACACAATGCTCTACCACTGAGCCACAGGAACTCAAATATAGAGCGTATCTATATCAGTGAATGTTAATGGATGAACATCATGAAAAAAATACAGAATATTGCATCTTTGAGGTTCATTTTCAACAAATGCTCATTATTTTTGTTTAGATGAAATCATTCCTGTAGTTGATGGCACATAAACTGGAAAACAACTGTCTGAAATCAAAGTTTATTTAATTTCAAATTATTTTAGTACTTCAACTTCAAGCTAATGTTTGTTTTATGTAATGAAAATGTTGCTTTTTTATGGATTTATTTGTAGTTTTAGTGTTAGTTAACAATTATAATCTTGATCTAATCAGCTAGTTCAATTCTAATGGTCAGAAATGGGAAATATTTGTTGCAAGAAACCTTGACAAATGTTAGTGGACTTAAATAAATACTACAAAAATAGAGAATATGGCATCTTTGAGCTTTGTTTTCAACAAACGTTTGTTCTTTTTATGCTTGGATAAAAACAGTGCTGTAGTTGATGGCAGATAAATTGGAAAACAACAGTCTGAAATCGAAGCGATCTGTTGCGAAACATCAGCCGTTGCTTTTCTCTCACCCCGAGCCAAGAAAGCATCATACACTTCACCTCATCCGATGAGGACACAGATCTGTCACACGCGTCTCCTCCGGAGAGGACAGACAGCTGTGTGTGTGTTTTATCGTAGCGTCTCGCTGTCTTTAACAGCCCGTGGATCTCTGCGGAGAGAGACAGATGATCAGATGTGACAAGGAGAGCTGGAGAGAGGCCGTGATGGAACAGATAGTGTGTGTTTTCTGAAGGCTTTCCCTGCTGTTGTGGGAGAAAAGAGTCATTGTGGCCTCAGTGGGCGGCACCGCTCGCTCTGAAACGCTTCACATTCTGGATGCTCTAAGACTCGCACACAAGTTTAGAGTTGTTTTCTTTCAGTGTTCGTCCGAGGTTAGAGTCCACGTCCAGAAGCGTGTTGGAGTTTGACTTCTAAAACTGTTGGTTTGAAGCCACCATGAAACTGCATTCACAGCATGTTTTACTTCTGTAATGTGACATTTCTAAATGAAACTAAAGATTCAGTTTTAATGAAGGGAGGGACTTGATTTTATTCATCTGGATTGAAATAAATCATGAAAAGAGAAGTTGTTTATAAGTTGCAGAACATATGTCCAGATGGAAAATTAGTACTATTGTTGTGCCTTTTTTTTTGTTTGTTTTTTTACTTTTATTGCAGATATATTGACACCATTATGGTTATCTGCCAATATCAATGTTTTGGTAAAAATATTTATAATAATATTTTTTTTGTTACTTTAGTATCATTGATTTACTATAATGGTTTTTGAGTAATATTTTGAATTAGATTTTATTTTTATATTTTCTGTTTTCATTTTAATTGCAGTTTTTATAATTTTGTTGTTTTTGTAATTTTTACAACTTTTTTTTTTTAATATGACTATATAGTTTTTGACATTTTAGTTTTAGTTGCTATTTTATTGGCACCATAACTGTTATCAGCCAAAATCAGTGTTTTAATTATATTTAAAAAATATTTATATTATATCTTATAATCAAAAATATTTTTTTGTTATTTTAATATCATTGATATACTATTATACTTTTTGTTAATATTTGAATTAGATTTATTTTAACATTTTAAAGTGTTAGTAATTTTGTTGTGTTTACTCTTTTATTATTATTATTAATATCCCTGTATAGTTTTATTAAGTTTTAGTCTTTATTTAGTTGCTAGTATATTGGCACCATAACGGTTATTATCCAATATCAGTGTTTTAATAATATTTTAAAAAAATATTGATAATATTTCATGTTAAAAAAAAAACAAACGATTTTTGTTATTTTAATATCTAGTGTAGTTTTGTTAATATTTTGAATTAGGTTTTATTTTTATATTTTATATTTTTTAAAGTTTTTTTATATTTTATAGTTTAAATTTTTATATTTTATAATAATTTTATAGCTTTAGTAATTATGTTGTTTTTGTTATAATTTTTTTAAAATATGTTTGTGTAGTTTTTATTAAGATTTATTTTTAGTTTATTTAATTGCTGATTTTGAAAACTGTTCCTTTGAAAATGAAGTGTTTTTATTTATTGTATTGTAGCGTATTGTTTTTAGCAGTATATATTTATAGCTTCGGCCATTTTTCGGTTATTGGCCATAACATACTTGAATGTCTATTTCGGTTTATCCGTAACTTTAACACCACGTCAGTTTTCTCTCCATATTTTGCTGTAAAGAATCTCACGTGAGTTTGTTGTCCGTCTTTAGGCCGCAGAGTCTGGCATCGTCAAGATCAAAACCATCGCTGCGAGAAACACAGACATCCTGGCAGGTGAGAGCGTGTGATGCTGAAGTAACGGTGTGATATGACCCATGTGGAGATAAATAAACGCTATTGTGTTGATTTCCCATCAGCGCTGAAGGAGAACAGTTCGGAGGTGGTCCAGCCGTTCCTCATGGGCTGCGGAACCAAAGAACCCAAAATCACCCAGCTGTGTCTCGCCGCCATTCAGAGACTCATGTCACATGAAGTCGTGTCCGAGGTCAGAAAACACACACACACACACACACACACCTAAGCAATTCAACCAGGAAGCTCAGCTGTGTATCCAGTTAAAGCATTAGCACATAAATCAACAATACGGACTGTTCTGTGTATGAAACCCCCAGATGAAACACTCCCTGTGCTGATTATGAGGGTTATGAACACGCTGCACTG
The DNA here is from genome assembly GCA_027422415.1 of Schizothorax lantsangensis. Taxonomy (NCBI): domain Eukaryota; kingdom Metazoa; phylum Chordata; class Actinopteri; order Cypriniformes; family Cyprinidae; genus Schizothorax; species Schizothorax lantsangensis. Next base: position 26,041,038 of record CM049854.1, read on the forward strand.
TCACAGTAATGACATTAGAGTCTCAGCGGTGAGAGGGACGGATCAATGGCTCGTTGAGATGAGTTAATGAGTGTGTTTGCAGGCGGCGGCGGGGAACATCATTAACATGCTGTGGCAGCTGATGGAGAACGGACTGGAGGAGCTCAAGCTGCTGCAGACGGTTCTGGTGCTGCTCACCACCAACACCATCGTGCACGACGAAGTGCTGTCCAAGGTACGGCACGCCATTAAACCGAGCCCACAGACGCCAGCGGCTGGTTATTAAGAAAAACAAGATTTAAAATAAGATTGAAGAAAGTCAGTGGGGAATCTCATTAAAGCATGTCCGGGTACTAATTTGCTCATAAATCAAGAGGAAATTATAAAAATAATATATTTTTTTTGTTGTTGTTGTGGCATAATATTTTGGTTATCAGCCAATATCAGTGTTTTAATTATAATTATACATATTTGTAGCTTTTTATTTCAGAATTGCAATTGTATTTTTAATTTTCATTAACTTTCAGTAACTTTAGTAAATTAGAAAAATCATTATCTATATCTATAGGCAATAACAGTGTTTTGATTATATTTAAAAATTATATTATTAATATATAAAAGTATAATTTTAATGGAAGACATTTCTGAATGTTATCAAAATCTGTAATTGCAATATTTTTCTTTAAAAGTTTTATAATTTGTAAATTTATATCGCGTTATTATAACTTTTTTCTTAATTTAAACTCTCACAATTAATGTTCTATTTATTTTTACTCTGAAACAATGTCTTTTTTGAAAAAGTAAAACAGCTCTATTTAATGTTCCTTTTGAAATTGCATTTATTTTTTCAAATTATTGTAGCATATTGTTGAATATACTATTTAAGCTTTTTTACTGTATTTATTTTTTTTCTTTAAAAAGTACAACAAAATATAACATTAGATATTTATCAGTTTTTTATTTTATAACTTTAATTATCTACTAAAATTTCAGTGATGAATTATACAACATTTACCACAGTCATGGATAATAATGACTGTGGAAAAGTAATGGAAATTAATAAAAATCTTACAAAATCATGAAGCAAGATTTATATAGCAAATATACATATGTATAGTATTCTCAGATTTAAATTTTTACAATTTAAAATAAGTTGCTGCTTGATTATGTTTTATCTCTTAAAATGATCATAAAAACACTTATCCATTAATCTCAAATGACTCATGGGAAAATATAGAAATTCAAAAGCTGTGGAAATCCTGATTTGCATATTGAAATTTCAGAGATACAGTAGCAAAATAACCTGTTTAATTCTTAGTAGAGCTCTGTTAAAGGATGTCAGTGAAAATCATGCACAAACAAGTACCTTTTATGCGTCTACTCTACACTGTTGAAATGAGTTTAAGGACATAAATCTGTTTTATTCAGATCGTGTAAGCAAAATCGCACTCACTCTTCAGCCTGTTGCTTTTGTGCTTCCTCTCAGGCCATCGTTCTGTGTTTCCGGCTACACTTCACTAAAGACAACATCACCAACAACACGGCGGCCGCCACCGTCAGACAGGTCGTGACCGTGGTGTTTGAGAGGATGGTGGCGGAGGATGAGAAATTCAAAGGTGAATGTTTGTATTGCATGTCCTCTCGTACCCAGAGCCCTGTGGTCTGCTGCGTTATTTATTTTCTATCCGCTCGCCGCAGGTCTGACGGAAGAGCCTCCTGCTGTCCAGGGCAACAGTAACCGGCGCTCCGTCAGCACCCTGAGACCCAGCGCTAAAGACGCCTACATGCTGTTCCAGGTCAGGCGCTGGATACATTAGCAGACTGTCCAGAACCCAAATGCAAACAATATTCATCATTCAAAACTTTGAGGAAAAATACTTGTAGATATGTCTTACTGTGATTTTACTGTAGTTGAGACTCTAAAACTCCTTTAATCATGGTAAAATCACTGTAACGGCCACAAGTAGCTTATTGCTTTTGTAAAATTGTGATCACAGCTGTATGATTAAAAAAAAAAAAAAAAAAAACATTAACAATTAACATATTTAATAAATAATTACATTTGCTTGGTAATAATAACCGTAATAAAAAGTTATTTCTCAAGTAATACAGTTCATATGTTTAACTGTAGATTGTTGGGAACTTTTAATGTAATGATTATATTATAATGTTATATAATTCTAATATAATATTATAATTAATATATTTATTATTTAATATAAAATCGATAATATAAATTAATATAAAGACTATAGGTTGTTAGCAACTATAACATGAAATATTATAATTAGTATTTTAATATAAATTAAATAATGTAATATTACATATTAATTATAAAATAAGAATCTTATTGCTTTTATGAAATGCTGACAACAGCTGTATGATAAAAAAAAATCAATATTCAATAAATAATTATATTTATTAGTAATAACCATAATAAAGTGTTCCTTCACGAATAATATAGTTTAACTGTAGGTTGATGGCAACTTTAATATTATGATATAATATCATTAATAGATTAATGTAAATAAATTAATATTAAAAAATAATGTAAGTTAATATTAATTAATTAAAAATGATTTATATAAAATGAATATAGCTTATTGCTTTTATAAAATGGTGCAAATAGCTGTATGAGTAAAAAAAACAAAAAAACAATGTTCAATAAATAATTACATTTATTAGTAATAATTACCATAAAAACCTCTTCCACAAGTAACAGTTCATAAGTTTGACTGGATGTTTTTGGCAACTTTAATATGAAATACTATAATTAATATAAAATAAATTGATCATATTAATCAATTAAAAATAGTTTATATAAAATTAATATAGCTTATTGTTTTTATAAAATGGTGAAAACAGCTGTATGATTAAAAATATCACTGTTCAATAAATAATTACATAACCATAACCAAACATCTTTCACAAGTAACATAGTTCATAAGTTTGACTGTATGTTGTTGGCAACTTTCATATGAAATATTATAATTGAAATATTAATATAAATTAAATAATAAGAAATAATATGATTTTTTTTATTTTATAAAATTAATATAACATATTGCTTTTATAAAATTATAACAACAGCTGTGTGATAAAAAGATTAATGTTCAATAAATTATTAAATTTATTAGTAATAATAATAATGACCTTAATAAACTGTTTTTTTTCACAAGTAATATAGTTCATAAGTTTCACTGTATGTTGTGGCAACGTTAATATAATGTTGTATTATAATTAATATTTTAATATAAATGAATGTTTTTCATTAATTTTATGACTTTTGTTATTCACTTTGTTCTTGCTAGGATAGTGATGCTGTAAAGATAGTGTTGCTGGAAATAAAAAATAATAACACATGTGACCCTGGAGCACAAAAGCAGTCATAAGTAATACAGGTATATTTGTAGCAATAGCCAATAATAAAATGTATGGGTTAAAATTATCTTTTTTTTTATGCCAAAAATCATTGGGATATTAAGTAAAGATCATGTTCCATGAAGATATTTTGTAAATTTCCTACCATAAATATATCAAAACTTAATTTTTGATTAGTAATATGCATTGCTAAGAACTTCACTTGGACAACTTTAAAGATGATTTTCTCAATATTTAGATTTTTTTTTTGCACCCTCAGATTCCAGATTTTCAAATAGTTGTATCTCGAGTCAAATATTGTCCTATCATAACAAACCATACATCAATGGAAAGCTTATTTATTATTCAGCTTTCAGATGATGTATAAATCTCAGTTTCAAAAAATGGACCCTTATTTTTTGTGGTCCAGGGTCACATATAAAGTTTAAAGTATATATTGACAAGTTTTATGATTTTTCTGTACATATAAATGTGTCGTTCTGCAGGATTTGTGTCAGCTGGTGAACGCTGACGCCCCCTACTGGTTAGTGGGAATGACCGAGATGACCCGGACGTTCGGCCTGGAGCTGCTGGAATCAGTTTTAAATGACTTTCCTGAAGTGTTCCTGCAGGTAAACCCCACACATCCCGATGAAAACAAACATTCCTGAACGACGGATGGCAAATAAACAAGAGGAAATGTCTGGTTCCCAGCTGTCTGCCTTCCGATCGCTCTTTAACCTTGTGTTCTCTCCGTGTCTCTGTGTGTAGCATCAGGAGTTCAGTTTCCTGCTGAAGGAGCGCGTGTGTCCGCTGGTCATCAAGCTGTTCTCTCCCAACATCAAGTTCCGTCAGGGCAGCAGCAGCAGTGCCTCGTCTCCGGCGCCCGTGGAGAAACCGTATTTCCCCATCTGCATGAGACTGCTGCGGGTCGTCTCGGTCCTCATCAAACACTTCTACAGCCTCCTGGTGAGACGCTCAGTGATGCTCCAGTGCCTCATATGTGTTATCTGAAGTCCACTTATAATGCTTATGATATCCGATCAGAGAAAAAGTGACCAGGTGTAAATAGGCCCTAAAATGTCATCATTTAAATTTTAATGACCATTTTCCACCTTCTCTTTGATGCTTGAAAAACATTTTTTCATACAATTGTCAATTTTGAGATTTTGGGTTATTTGGCTTTTCATAACATGTTGTTTCAGATTAGTGGAAAGAAACATTGCAAAATATACTTTTTTAGGCATTTATTATAGTGCAATCTTTCTATTTGCATCTGCAGATTTCAGTTACACCGCATATCTTTAAAGGTTGTTTACACAAAATGAGTTTGTTTCTCCACTTCAGCAGCACTTACACTCACCAAAGTTTACAGTTTTATTCCTATCTATATTCTGAAGGATTTTACAGAAGGGTTTGTTCATATATCATTCGCCTGATTTTATTATAACACTTTATCTATTTGCATCTATAGATTTCCATTACAATGCATATCTTTAAAGGCCATGAGTTTGTTTCTCCACTTCAGCAGCACTTATATACATAGGGCCCTATGATTTCTGCGATGCGGAAAACGCAGACAGAATCACGGAATCCAGTCACAGAAATGGAATTTACTGAATAACGCGGAATGTCATGGAATTTGTCAAGTTTGGGGTGAATAAATCAAAAGTAGGTCAGTACAGTTAAATCAAATCGCGGTATGGGCTAGTGTCTGTGAATATTAAGCCACAAATAGACTATTTAAATATGAATCCTGCCTGTTCTGCGCGTCTCTGTGTGAATGAATTGCGCAGACGCGTGTTTTCGTCTACTACACACACTGAAGCGCGTGTGACGCTCGCGGTGTTTTCAGACTCTCCCGCCTCAAAAATAAAAGTTTGGTCAAAATAAAAGTTTGGTTTAACTTGAAGAAACTGTGACAGAAATATATTACTTAATGTAATGATAGTACTACTAATAAAATTATTATTAAAACATTATATTTTAAGGAATATTTAAGAGAATTTATTTACTGTTTTTTTTTTTTTATTTTTTTTTTACTTATTTACTTATATATTGATCTAAATAAAACTGATTTTGAGAGAAAAAATGTATTTCATATGGCCTTAAAAATTACATTTTTGTTGAACTTTTAATAAATTGCTGTTAAATTGTGTACTTTTCATGATCTCAATTAGTTAGACATGCACTTTGATGAACATTTTTTTAATTTAGCCATTAAAACAGAGTCTAGAAACATGATGGAAAAAACGGAATTTGGGAGAAAATCAAACGTATATCTTAGGGCCCCATATACACACCAAACCTAGCAGTTTTATTCCTATCTGTATTCTGCAGATTTATACAGAGGGGTTTGTTCATATCATTCACCTAATTTTATTATTGCACTTTATCTATTTGCATCTATAGGTTCAAATTACAATACATAGGCATTTTTCAGAAAATGAGTTTGTTTCTCCACTTTAGCAGCACTTACATACACCAGATTTTAGTTTTATTCCTCTCTGTACAGAAACATCTTTGCAATTCTGTTTTATGAAGTGATAATAAGAGAAATCAAAATCCTCTGTGTATGCAATCAATTGACTTATATATAAATTAATGCATATTTAATTAGGTAATGGAAGTGTAGTGATATATATTAGATCAGTTTTTTTCACTATTCACCTGGAGTGTCTTGCCCAAAAGTTGCTTTTTAAATATGTAAATGACTTCTGTTATGATTACCTACCCTGCATAATGTTCATCAGGATGGGTTCTGAATATTAAAAAGGTGTTGTTGATATGTAAATGCAGGCAGCCATATGTTAATGAGCTCATAACAGTGAATATTTTTGAATGTTTCATTTTCAAAAGAGCAAGAAAATTATTTTTTACTCATTTAATATAATTTAATGCATCTTATTGATCCATTAAGCATGTTTTATTAGATTGTGCTGGTTTTAACCCGTTGATCATTTTTTTATTATTCAGTTAACTCTTTTGAAGAGATTTTTAACAGAGTTAAGCTGGAATGGTGTTAAACACAAACAAACAATGCATCTTATTGCATTAATTTTGATATATTGGTGTGTTGGATTTGTTTGTGGTGCACTTCTGTGCTGGAAAACATTTCCAGATATCCAGCACTGCAGCTGCTGAAGTTGTTTGGATGCATCAGTGTGTTGTCACATTGGTGATTTCTGCATCTACAGCGCTCTGTGTGTGTGTGTGTTGTAGGTAACGGAGTGTGAGATCTTCCTGTCTCTGCTGGTGAAGTTTTTGGATGGAGAGAAGCCGCAGTGGCTGAGAGCCGTGGCGGTGGAGTCTGTGCACAGACTGTGTGTTCAGCCACATTTACTGCGGTGAGCACGTGTACACACACACACACACACACACACACACTCTCTCTCACACGCTCTCACATATACACACACACACACGCTCTCACATGCTCACACACACACACACACTCACACACACACACTCTCTCACACACTCTCACATATACACACACACACACACACACACACACACACACACACTCTCTCACACACTCTCACATATACACACACACACACACACACACACACACACACACACTCACACTCACACACTCTCACATATACACACGCGCACACACACACTCACACACACACACACTCTCTCACACACTCTCACATATACACACACGCGCACACACACACACACACACACACACACACACTCTCTCACACACTCTCACATATACACACGCACACACACACACACACACACTCACACACACACACTCTCTCACACTCTCACATATACACACACGCACACACACACACACACACACACACACACACACACACTCTCTCACACACTCTCACATATACACACACACACACACTCACACACACACACTCTCTCACACACTCTCACATATACACACACACCATGTCAGATTTGTCTTTCTGACATGGTGAAACTTTCTTTTGACTGCTATTATTTTTATGCAGATCTAATGATATTTTACATATCCTAACCCTTAACCCGAGCAATGTTATTGTTTAAATAAAAAAAAATGTTATTTGAAATAAAATATAATATAAATTTTAGATAAAATTTTTTTTAAAATAATGTTATAAATGTTTAGAAAAGCTGAAAATTAATAATGCTAAAATTATTAAAAGTAAAACTTTTATTTTTACTTCTGTTCATTTTTATGCAGATAATATTTTCCAAAACCTAAACAGCTTTCTTTTGTTTGCAAAAACTATTACAAATCATTTCAGTTTTGTTAATTGAAATAAAGCTGAAATAAAATATTGATATTAGATGAAAGACTTCAATGTAAAAAACTAACTGAAATAAAACGTTTAAATACTAAAACGACTAAAACTTAAACATACATTAAACCAAACAGAATAGCATAGAAATGACGACTAATAAAAATGACAATCACATAACTAAATTACTAAAATATAACTAGTAAAAATGCCATTTATAACATCTAAAAACACTCTTCCTGTATACGTTCACATTAATTTATTTTTATTGCCTTAATAACATAAAAAGCATGTTCTTTATTATTAAGCCATATAATATAAACAGTAATACAATAAATTCTACAAATTAATCTAATACCATCTAATCTAATGTAATATAACTATCATATAAAATATAATGAGTAACATACAATAAATGTACACATTAATATACTGTATTTAAACAGTAATATACAATCAGCTAAATAAAATAATTTAATACAATTGAATCTAAAATATAAACTTAAAATACAATACATTTGACAAATTAATATATGAAAAAACACAAGACATTTCTAATTGAAAAATATTTTTACATTTTTGCTTTCAAAAATTAATTTGTTGTAATTAATGTAATTTATAACATCTAAAAACACTCTTTAGATCAGATTAGATTTAGATTTAGATTTAGATCAGATTTCAGACATTTTAACCTAACATCTTCTGTGTAATATTTTGGCAGATCTTGTGATACAAATTATATATTTTGTTGGCTTAATAATTTAAAAGCTTGTTTTATATCTTAATTGTGTGCAGGTCTTTCTGTCAGTCCTACGACATGAAGCAGCACTCCACCAAAGTCTTCAGAGACATCGTCAACGCTCTGGGCTCCTTCATCCAGTCCCTCTTCATCCTCCCCAGCACAGGAAACACCTCCTCCACCAGCACGCCTGCAGGTCACACACACACACGCTGAGTTCTTCATGTTTTTGACTCGTATAATGACTGATTGTCTCATGTGAAAGTCAAACTGTGTGTGTGTCAGGTGGGTCGGTGTCGGGTTCGCAGGCGTCCGGTCAGGGAGGTCCGGGTGCGGCAGGAGCAGGGGGAGGTCTGATCACACAGGCCGCGTTTGAGTACCGGGGTACCTGGATCCCCCTCATGAACGTCAGCGTCCAGGGCAGTGCCAAAGCCACCTAGTGAGTGACCACACGCTTTCAATATTGACTAGTCTTTACTAGGGATGTGTGAGACTAGTCGACTAAATGATAGTGCTGCTGCTAGTCGACACACTAGTCGTTTACATGAATTTGTTTTTGCACATTTCAAATTACTGTCATGTTAATGTTGCATTTTAAAAATCAATACATTATTTTGAAAAAGTCTAGTTGACATACTGTTCATTTACATAATATATATATATTTTTTGCACATTTGCTTTTTTAATTTTAAAAAACATTCAAATTACTCTCATATTAATGTTGCATTTTAAAAATCAATACATTATTTTCAAAAAGTCTAGTTGACATACTGGTTTTATTTTTGTACATTTATGTTTTGCAATATATTTTTTTCAAAGGCTATGTTCAAATTACTCTCATGATAATATTTAAAAATGAATACATTATTTTGAAAAAAATCTAGTTGCCACACACTATTCATTTTCATATTTTTTTTCGCACATTTATATTTTGCTTTATATTTTTAAAAAATGTCAAATTGCTGTCATGTTAATGTTGCATTTAAAAAAAATACATTATTTTGAAAAAGTCTAGTTAACATACTAGTCATATCCATATTTTATTTTGCACATTTATATTTTGCATTATATTTTTACAAAGTCTATATTTAGATTATTGTCTTGTTATTGTTACATTTTAAAAATGAATACATTATTTTGAAAAAGTCAACATACTAGGTGTTTTCATTATTATTATTTTTTTCCACATTTATGTTTTGCTTTTTTATTTTTACGTCTACAGTAAAGTTACTGCCATGTTAATGTTGCATTTTAAAAATGAATACATTATTTTGAAAAAGTCTAGTTGACATACTAGTTATTTACATCAATTTGTTTTGCTTTATATTTTTGTGTCATTTTGCTGCCTGTCATGTGTACAGATGCTTTTGATTCAATTGATTTGAATAATATGTCTATATTGTTAACATTGATTTAGTGAACACAAGTTTAATGTACAATGATCATAATGCAAGGAAAGCACATTGCATGTATATGATCTATTTCAGCAGCATTCAGTATGGGATTTGACTGTTTGATTCATAGATTAAATAGGCTATTGGATCACTCATACTTTTTTTGACTGTATTTTGACTGCTAGACTAGTTGACTAGTTGGTTACAAATTCCGTTTAAACGGTAAATCAGTCGTGGCGCACATCCCTAGTCTTTACTTTGTCCTTGCTGTTGGTGTAACGTGTGTTTCTTCTCAGTCTGGAGATGCTGGATAAGGTGGAGCCGCCCTCCATCCCTGAAGGTTACGCCATGTCTGTGGCCTTCAGCGCCCTGCTGGATCTGGTGAGGGGAATCACGTCTATGATCGAGAGAGAGCTCTCCAAACAGGAACAGGAAGCTGCTGTGAGGGAGGAGGCGGAGCCTGTTAGTCCTCCACAGAGAGACAGCCGCCCTCAGGAACCCAGTGAGTTCATGTCGACGTCACATGTTTGTTTGTGTTCGCTCAAAGACATTACCATCTCAGAGGTCTTTGAATCTCTTAACCTGAAGTATATTTGGAGAACATCTCTTTAATAATGAGATTATGCTCTGTGCTGACCTCTGGCTGTGAGACAATATACTGCAAAACCAGTATATTGTGACTTTATATAACGTGTTGCAATATATAATATACTATGTATGTGCAATGGTAACACTTTACAATAAGGTTCCATTTGTTAACATTAGTTAACATGAACTAACAATGAAAAATACTTATGATTTATTAATAGCAGTTAATTTCAACATTTATTAATTTTTTTATTAAATTAACATTAAACATTTATTAAATTAATTTCATAATATTAATTTCAACATTTACGAACACATAATTAAAATCCATATGTATGTGTTAATAATTAATGGCCGAGGGTTAACATGAACTAACACTGAACAGTTGTATTAATTAACTTTTATGACTTTTTTTATTCATTTTTATTAATAATTTATACTTTTATTAGCATTTAAAGATGTTAATGAATACTGTAACAAATGTATTGATAATTGTTAGTTAATGTTATTTAATGCATTATTATTAACATAAACTAATGGACTATATTGTAGTGTTACCCGTTTAACAAATTTAATATATAATTCATAATATTAACAAGAGATACAAAACATTTTACAAATAAATCTAATCTAATATAATGCAATAATATGATATAATAATAATAATAATAATAATAAAAAAATATATATATATATATATATATATATAAACAGAAAATCCAATAAATTCAACAAAAAAATTATAAGTAATAATAATACAAATAAGTCTTATCTGATAATATATAAAAAGTAACATGCAATAAATTTCACAAATTAATCCAATTCAATCTAATATAAAATAATATAACAATATATTTTTATATATAATATAATGTATAATGTAACACAATAAATCTTACAAACCTAATATAATATTTAAACAATAATATACAATGGATTTTACAAATGAATCTAATCTAATACAATCTAATCTAATATAACAATATAATAAAATCTATAATATAATCAGTTACAATCAATTTTACAGTTATGAAATGTATAAACAGTAACACAATAATATTTACAAATGAATCAAATTGAATCTAAAACACTTTATTTTAGTGTGCCATTGTTAAACGTTACTTGTACTTACAATAGTAAGAGTTAACTGTATAATTACAAGCAACTAACATAACAAGAAGTGCATAACAACAGTACATTAAACTAAAGTATGACAAAGTATAAGTACAATATAAATATAAAATGTGAAAAATTGATTAATTTGAATGATGCACATAGCAGAAAATGTGTGCAAGTGCTATATTTTATACTTGAGCTATAAAAATTAAGTTCTGTCATTCAGAGAGTGCAAATGATTTTTGTGCAACATCTCATAAATCCCATTGATTTATAGGGAAATTACAAATTAAACAGTTATATAACAGTTCAAAGTTTGTAAATGTGATAAACTGAATCTGAACTGAATAGCAGGGCACAGTCAGATACTGAATTATGTATGATATTACGCAGTTAATGCTATATTAACCCCACAACCCTAACCTGCTCATTATGAATGTCAGAATCAGTGACGTGTATATGACAGTGTTTTGTCCCTGTATTGATGCCGTATGTGTTGTGCAGTGGCTCGTGAGGTTTGGGAGGAGATGGTGAACGCCTGCTGGTGCGGCCTGTTAGCGGCCCTTTCACTGCTGCTGGACGCCAGGTACGGGACGCTTTCTTAATACATCACTATATGCTATAATTCATATCCTAACTGTTATTGTAAAAGCTAAAGCTTTATACTTGGACTACAATTGTGACCCTGGAGCACAAAAGCAGTCATAAGTAGCACAGGTATATTTGTAGCAATAGCCAACAATACATTGTATGGGTCAAAATTATACATTTTTCTTTTATGCCAAAAATCATTAGGATATTAAGTAAAGATCATGTTCCATGAAGATATTTTGTAAATTTTCTATCGTAAATATATCAAAACTTAATTTTTGATTAGTGATATCTGCATAGCTAAGGACTTCATATGTGACCCTGGACCACAAAACCAGTTATAAGTCGCTGGGGTATATTTGTAGCAATAGCCAAAAATACATTGTATGGGTCAAAATGATTGATTTTTCTTTTATGTCAAAAATCATTAGGACATTAAGTAGATCATGTTCCATGAAGATATTTTGTAAATTTACTACTGTAAGTATATAAAAACTTAATTTTTGATTAATAATATGCATTGCTAAGAACTTCATTTGGACAACTTTAAAGGCGATTTTCTCAATATTTAGATTTTTTTGCACCCTCAGATTCCAGATTTTAAAATAGCTGTATCTCGGCCAAATATTGTCCTATCATAACAAACCATAAATCAATGGAAAGCTTATTTATTTAGCTTTCATATGATGTATAAATCTCAATTTCGAAAAATTGACCCTTATGACTGGTTTTGTGGTCCAGGGTCACAATGAATCTAATTAGCATATATGAATCATACCAGACTGACTGTATTGATGATATTTGCTGTGTTTGTGTCAGTACGGACGAGACGGCCACAGAAAACATCCTAAAAGCAGAGCTGTCCATGGCGTCTCTGTGTGGCCGTCTGGGTTTGGTGACGCCGCGTGACGCTTTTATTACGGCCATTTGTAAAGCGTCTCTCCCTCCTCACTACGCCCTCACCATCCTGAGCAGCAACACTGCCAACCTCTCCAATAAAGGTACGAGAGCGGTGCATGCTGACGTTCACGTCAAATACAACTTATGATAAGCAGATAAGTGGATAAACAACTAAAAATACAGTTTTGGTCAGTGATTATAGCACTTCAAAACAGTTTCAGCCAAAAACGAAAACTCATTGTCACTCGAAACGGTTTTGAAGGGTCAAAATCATTGAGCTCTTCTCCGATGGTGCAGCTGTGTGGATGCTAGTGCTGGATTAACAATATCAATTTCTCATTTTTAATAGATCTTCGTTTTGATGAACCAAGATCTTTTAGTTTATGTATTTCAGGTGATGTATGAACAAAACTTCACTAAACATTATTTGTAGTCTACCTGCTAGAGATGCACCGATTGCAATTTTCTTGGCTGATTCCGATTTCTGATTTTTTTGTAAGTGTGACCTGCCGATACCAATTTTTGCCGATTCCGATTTTCTTTCTAAAAACTATAATTGACAGTATATACAAACAAAAATCTATACTTTTTTTGATGCAAAAAATTATTTACATAATAAAAAATTATTAAACATTACAATTCCCCCAATCTGGACAAAGTTACAGATGTTCTCTCACTTAAACAACTCTCAAATTAAAGCGCTCTGTGACTAGAAATAATTAACTGCAAGGAGTTGCTGTATAATTTTTTCACTAACCTTATTAAATGTCATCTTTCACATCAAATTCTTACATTGTTTCAGTTAATTCAGTTAGCATAATAAGAAACTGTAGAGCTGTTACCATGTTACCACAATGCATTTACACTAGGGCTGGGTATCGATTCAGATGTCCCGATTCGATTCGATTTCGATTCGCAAGTTCTCGATTCGATTCGATTCTCGATTTTTTGATTATATTCAGTGAATATAGTTTTAATACAAAAGCTATTGATATTTCTAAAAAATGAACAGTAAACATCAGTTTACAAATGGTGAATTAATAAAAAGAAATTAAGAACCACAGGCCTGTATTTTAAAACATGTTCTTAAACAATAATAGGACCCTATAAAATATTCTTCTTAATTTTTCTAGTAATCAGATGAAGGCATAAAACATTAATTTAATTTATCCTAATCAAATGAAAATTAAACCCTTTTATTTTTGGGCAAACAAAGTGCTGCACAACAGAGGTTTACTGTTAAAATTAAAAAGAAAACAAATGGGATTATTCATTTAAAAATAAAGATTTATTAATATTTATTAGCATTGAGTCTTAAAACTGCTAAATAGTAATATATTCTGCCAGTTTCTTAACGTTAACGTTCTTAACGTTAAACTAAACTTTTATTTTGACGTGTTGCTGTGAGGAACTTGCAGCTGCTGTGTATGTGATATGACGGTAGTTTTCTCAAATTAAACGGTAAAATGCAAATTGAAATTACTCTCAGAGTAGCTGGAGATGATATTCGTGTGTTAATATCATCATATAGTGAGACGGCAGAAGATGAAAACACCGCGAGCGTCGTCCGCGCTTATGTGTGTAGTAAACACAACATTGCGTCGCGCCATCTGCCATTCATTCATTGCGGAAATCATGGCGCATTATGCGTGATATCAAATGCTTCCACAGATGTATGGCTTTGTTCTTGGTTCTTGTCAACAGTATCTCTGCCATGATAAGCACTGAATGAATGACAGGCTTTCTGTTGTAACATCGCGTGAGGTAAATAAGGGTGACATCTAGTGGAGCAGACTAATGATAAGAATCACACTAATCAGATCGATTCGCGGCTTATGAAAATCGATATCGAATCGACGTAAATACGTTTTTTTTTTTCTAGTTTACGCATTTCGAGTGCGTAAAGAATTTTATAAGATTCATTTTTTTAATATTTTTTTTAAACATACAAATAAGAAATGTTGGAATGATAGTTTTAAATATGAAACCAAACCAGTAGGTGGCGGCAAATGATGTTTGAATGTGTGAGTCATTGATTCAACAGATTCGTTCAAACGGCTAATTCATTCAGAAACGAGGCAAGTGACTACTGTCTTTATGAATGGGTTACTGAATCATTGACTCACTTGATTCGTTCAAATACGTGGATTCATTCAGTAACGAAACACCGCCGTGTGTTGCTGGGAGACGCACAATGATTCTGCTGTAGCTTTGATTAAAACTATTTTCGTCAGCAAAATTGAGCAGAAACAGTCAATATTGTGTCGTAATGTAAGTCACTTGATTTTAACTTGTTTATTAAACAATATTGCAGTCGTGTTGAAACATTTTGGTCGTGCAATGTTGCTTACCTAAATTATAGATTATAAATTTCTTTAGCCTAACTTTCTGTGTTCTGTTGCGCTCATTTGTTTTGATTTCTTCACGAGTCTCTCTCTCACACTCACTCAGGCTGCGCAGGCCTCATCTGGCATGACATAAATACATGATCAGTCGCCGTAAGTGTGACCGGTCCAGGCCGGTCATGCAGAAAATCGGCTAATTCCGGTCCCTGGTCGGTCGATCGGTGCATCTCTACTAACGTTACCTGCCATCCAATAATTACAATAAGCTCAGAAACAAAGTATCAGTTTTCAAATTCTGTCAAAATTTAAAAAGTTGATGTAAAACAGCCTTATGTGCAATTTCAATTCTTACATGGAACTCCAGTTTTTGAGTGTTATGAAATACATTTGATTAATTGAATTAATTGATATCATTGCCCTGCATCATATTTGCCAAATGAAATCCAATACT
Organism: Schizothorax lantsangensis; assembly: GCA_027422415.1. Classification (NCBI taxonomy): domain Eukaryota; kingdom Metazoa; phylum Chordata; class Actinopteri; order Cypriniformes; family Cyprinidae; genus Schizothorax; species Schizothorax lantsangensis. Next base: position 26,056,757 of record CM049854.1, read on the forward strand.
TGTTTCTTACTGATTTTGGGCTGCCGATTCCAGAAATAGTGCTTGTTTTGCTCGAGCATGTCACACTTTTTGCATTTTGTAGCATTTTTGCTTTTGACAACCATATTTAAGGTGAAGTCTTGTATTCTCCTTTAATCAGCAGAAAAACTGCCTCAAAGACACGACTCCTTTCTGCATCTGAACCAGATTACAACTATTTGTTCAATCCTCGGCCCATTTTCACATGTATTTCACATTATTTTATTCCTAATCCTGATTTCAGGGATAAAATTATGGCCAGTGATAGAAGAAAATGCAAATATAATCCAGATGTTTTCTGCTGCATCTGTGGGTGTTTTACTCTGTCCAAATAGCAGCAGATAATACATTTATAAATTTATATTTATGTTTTTGGAAAGTTCTTTGACATTATTGGAGTATTTAAACATATTTTTCCACAGATTGTAAATTAATGCAGATTGCATTAAAGCTGATACATATACACAAGTGGACAAATCTTCATTCATATTACGAAAAAAAAAAAAAGAACTACATTGTGTAAAGTTTTCATTAATATTTTTGAACTAAGCATAATCAAATTAGTTCATTTTTTTGTTTTTGTTTGTAAATCAGCAGTTTTTATTTATTAATATTTTTTTAATGCAGGGCTGTTATTAAATAAACTTTATTTTCAGTCTGGTTTTCGTCTAAATGGAAAATATTTTGTGATTCAGTAAAAAAAATTATTTCGGTGCATCACTGGCCACAAGCTTTAGGACCTTTGTTTGTGTAAGTGTATGTAGTTTAATGTGTGTGTGTGTGTGTGTGTGTAGTGTACTCTATCCAGGGTCAGAGTGTGCAGATGGTCAGTCCGTCCAGTGAATCTCACCAGCAGGTGGTAGCAGTGGGTCAGCCGCTCACCACACAGCCGCAGGGCACCGTAGTGGTAAATCACACATCGAAAACATATCAGATTTCTGTTGCTTTTATATGATGTTAATTATGACAGCACTTCAGACGACAAGAGTTTTAGTCCTAATAAAGGCAAACAGACAGCTAATTATGACTACAGAGTAACTCAAGCTACTCTTAAGTTGTTGACTTCATTTCTAAATCAGTATCAAGTGCAGCTGAATATTGTTCCAGGTTAATTCCAAGGGCTTTTCTTTCTCTCTCTGTCTGTGAATCAGCTCACAGCGAAGAACATTCAGTGCATGCGGACGCTGCTGAATTTGGCTCATTGTCACGGTGCTTATCTGGGAACCTCATGGCAGCTGGTTTTAGCCACGCTACAGGTACAGGAACACGCTTTAATCACCACAACATACACACTTTATCTGTCTTTATCTTATCTTGTTCTGGACCAGGTTTAACAGTAAGTGACCGATCAGAATCCAGAAAACTTGCACGATAAGGAAATATATGTTTGTTCATTGTATAGGGATGTGATTTTATTCCATATTTATAAAGATTTCCATAAATTGCAAACTGCAAAACATTGAATATTTAAATTTATTTATGCATTTTATGATAGGTTTTCCTTCTTTTTCTTGTCATTTTGCTGATGACGTGCCTGACTGAAAATGGCAATCTAAAACAATCTAATCTAATATAACAATATAATATCATTATAATCAGTAACATACAATACATTTTATAAATAAATATAATACATAATAATAATATTTTAATATAATATATATAATAGTAAATATAATATATAACACTACTTTTTTATTTTTTAAACAGTGATATACAGTTTATAAATAAATATTTAAATATAATAAATATACAATACATTTTACAAATAAATATAATATGTAAACGGTAACACGTTTTGCCATACGTTTTGCAAATAAATAAAATATATAAACAGTAATATACAATACACTTTACAAATTATATACAGGTGCTGGTCATATAATTAGAATAACATCAAAAAGTTGATTTATTTCACTAATTCCATTCAAAAAGTGAAACTTTTATAATGTATACATTCATTCCACACAGACTGATATATTTCAAGTGTTTATTTCTTTTAATTTTGATGATTATAAGTGACAACTAATGAAAACCCCAAATTCAGTATCTCATCTCAAAATTAGAATATTGTGAAAAGGTTCAATATTGAAGACACCTGGTGCCACACTCTAATCAGCTAATTAACTCAAAACACCTGCAAAGGCCTTTAAATGGTCTCTCAGTCTAGTTCTGTAGGCTACACAATCATGGGGAAGACTGCTGACTTGACAGTTGTCCAAAAGACGACCATTGACACCTTGCACAAGGAGGGCAAGACACAAAAGGTCATTGCAAAAGAGGCTGGCTGTTCACAGAGCTCTGTGTCCAAGCACATTAATAGAGAGGCGAAGGGAAGGAAAAGATGTGGTAGAAAAAAGTGTACAAGCAATAGGGATAACCGCACCCTGGAGAGGATTATGAAACAAAACACATTCAAAAATGTGGGGGAGATTCACAAAGAGTGGACTGCAGCTGGAGTCAGTGCTTCAAGAACCATTACGCACAGACGTATGCAAGACATGGGTTTCAGCTGTCGCATTCCTTGTGTCAAGCCACTCTTGAACAACAGACAGCGTCAGAAGCGTCTCGCCTGGGCTAAAGACAAAAAGGACTGCTGCTGAGTGGTCTGCTGCTGAGTGGTCCAAAGTTATGTTCTCTGAATGAAAGTAAATTTTGCATTTCCTTTGGAAATCAGGGTCCCAGAGTCTGGAGGAAGAGAGGAGAGGCACAGAATCCACGTTGCTTGAGGTCCAGTGTAAAGTTTCCACAGTCAGTGATGGTTTGGGGTGCCATGTCATCTGCTGGTGTTGGTCCACTGTGTTTTCTGAGGTCCAAGGTCAACACAGCCGTATACCAGGAAGTTTTAGAGCACTTCATGCTTCCTGCTGCTGACCAACTTTATGGAGATGCAGATTTCATTTTCCAACAGGACTTGGCACCTGCACACAGTGCCAAAGCTACCAGTACCTGGTTTAAGGACCATGGTATCCCTGTTCTTAATTGGCCAGCAAACTCGCCTGACCTTAACCCCATAGAAAATCTATGGGGTATTGTGAAGAGGAAGATGCGATATGCCAGACCCAACAATGCAGAAGAGCTGAAGGCCACTATCAGAGCAACCTGGGCTCTCATAACACCTGAGCAGTGCCACAGACTGATCGACTCCATGCCACGCCGCATTGCTGCAGTAATTCAGGCAAAAGGAGCCCCAACTAAGTATTGAGTGCTGTACATGCTCATACTTTTCATGTTCATACTTTTCAGTTGGCCAAGATTTCTAAAAATCCTTTCTTTGTATTGGTCTTAAGTAATATTCTAATTTTCTGAGATACTGAATTTGGGGTTTTCATTAGTTGTCACTTATAATCATCAAAATTAAAAGAAATAAACACTTGAAATATATCAGTCTGTGTGGAATGAATGTATACATTATACAAGTTTCACTTTTTGAATGGAATTAGTGAAATAAATCAACTTTTTGATGATATTCTAATTATATGACCAGCACCTGTATATATATTTATAATCAAATATATTTAAACAGTAACATAATACTATAAAATACTATACATTTTACAAAAGTACAATGTAATATATTGTATTATAATATATTGTATATAATATGAACAATATACAACACATTTTGCAAATACATCTAACATATAAATAGTAATATACAATAAATTTGACTAATATAATATATAAACAGTAACATACAGTAAGTTTTACAAATTAATATAACATAATATATGATTTAATGTTTGAAAGACAGAAATAAATATTAGTATTGTAGTTTTACTTTTGCTCTGTAAAAGTATTATTATTATTAATAATAAATACCTGTTTAATTAACAGTACAGTATTCATATATAATTACATATTATACAGTGTAATAGTAATATATTTCTTTATTAAACAATAAAGAACAAGAGGTTAATTTTTTTCTTCTTCTTTTCTTTTTGCCTGATTGTATTGGGCATTCACTCATTTTTATCTCTTCTTCTCTATAAGCATCTGGTGTGGATTCTGGGTCTGAAACCAGCTGTTGGTGGAGTTCTGAAACCCGGGCGGGCTGTGGAGGGTCCGAGCACGGTAAAAAACACTGATATCAGCCCTGTTCAAAACATAGTGAGCTGCCTACCTAGAACGCATTTTGAGCATCACAGGCACTTTTTGAGACAGCAGTGTTTATGTGCACCATGGGCAAGTTGCAAGACAACAGGGTTTATTTGAGGGATGTAATAAGTGACTGTATTATTTTTTAAGTCAGCAGCATTTTTTAGGCATCATAGATGACTTCCAAGTCACCAGCATTTTTGTCTCGTAGGAAACACTTTTTACCTAAAGATATTGCTCACTAATGCTACAAAATTGTTATTATTTTTTAGGTGACTTGAAACAAGTCTGTTGCCAAAAATGTGGTCTAGATATACAACTTACTAGGACTCCTCATAAATGTTTACATTTATGCATTTAGGAGACTCTTTTATCCAAAGTGACTTACAAAAGAGGAACAAAAGCAATATTTGTAATATACAATACTTAGATTATTAGACTAGGAAGCAAGCTAGAGTAGAGGAGAGTAAGTTTTTATGACTTTATAATGGTGTTTATTTCTTTTCTGTTGCAGGTTTTGACCACAGCGGTGATGACCGATTTACCCGTCATATCAAATATCCTGTCCAGACTCTTTGAAAGCTCACAGTAAGAATCCACCAACATCAGAATAGAAATAATTCAGTTGACTTGATTTACTTAGTATCAAATCATTTTTAAAGAGTGCTACTGTTTAGTTAAATTATAATAGTCAAGTGTTTCTGTAGATCAGTTGTAGAATTACATGCTGTGTGTGATTGTAGATACCTGGACGATGTCTCTCTGCATCACCTGATAAACGCTCTGTGCTCGTTATCCATGGAGGCCATGGAAATGGCTTACGGAAACAACAAGGTGCGTTCAGATGCTAAAGCTAATTACAGATTCATTTCATCAAAACATAATCATTCAGCTCTCATCTGTCTATTTCTCTTATCTCTGTGGTTAGGAGCCATCTCTGTTTGCGGTGGCCAAACTGTTAGAGACCGGACTGGTTAATATGTACCGGATCGAGATTCTCTGGAGGCCGCTGACGGCTCATTTACTGGAGGTGAGTCCAGACGACAAATCCACACCAACAACACTGTTTCTGCTTTTGAAACAAGTTTGTTTGCTTGTTGTTTAAACTGTTAGTCTCGAAGGCGTCTTTGCTTATTTATATTTCTTTATTTATTATGTATATACAATTTAACAATTTTTATTTTAAATTTTTGTATTTTATTTATTTTTTATTTATATGTATTTCTTTATATATGTACTGATTAGTGTTGAAGTCATCTTTGTTTATTTTTTATTTATATTTTATAATGCATTTATGTTATTAATGTTATGTATATATAATTTCTTTAAATAATTTTTTATTTATTAGATTTTTTTATTTACTATGCATTTATATTGATTTATTTCTTTATTTATACTGTTAGTATATTATATACTCATTTTGAAACCATCTTTGTCCGTTTTGTTTTATTTATAATTTATATTTATTTATCAAGGATGTATTATTTATTTATGTACATTTATTTATTAATTATGGATATATATATATATATATATTAGTGCTGTCAAACATAATCCAAAATAAGTCTTTGTTTTCATAATGTAGGAGTTTGTACTGTGTATATTTCTTCTGCATATATAAATACAAACACATGCATGTATATATTTAAGAAAAATATGTTATGTTTATATATTAAGTATATTTATATAAAAAATAAAATATAATATAAATATATTATTATATTTCATTTTTTATATAAATATACTTAATATATAAACATAACATATAATAATATAAATATATGTAAATGTATATAAATGTAAATATTTTCAAAATATATACTGTATGTGTGTGTGTTTATATATACATAAATAAACACAGTACACATACATATATTATGTAAACATTTTTTTTTATTTTGAATGCATATTTATTATATATATATATATAGGTTTGTCCATTGGTTTTATTTTACACAGTTTAGTTCTTTCTGTGTACTTCAGCTCTAATCATTAGTAATATTGCTTCAGGGTCTTGAAATACTACTAATATTGCTAAAACAAATATTGCTAATACCTGTACAACTAATGAACAATAAATAACTATTGTAATGAGATGAGCCCTATTCTGAGATGTTAATATTTAATACTTGGCAGGCCGCTCTGATCTTTCTGGTCTTTACTTGCTGTCCTTGTCTGCTGTACTCACACTTCTTCTGTAGTTAGTAAATGCTAAAGCACAATTCATATCCTCATGTTATCTTATTCCATCTTTTTTCCTCCTCTGTCTCTTGCGACATGTCTGTTTTGTAGAAGGTAAGTGCTGAACTTTCTTTTTCAATTCAGGAATCCTTCTCTCTAAAGAGTGACTCTTCTTTTTGAATCGATCTGTCATTCGCCACCCTTTATGAAGTTCAATGTTTTCAGGAATGAATCAGCCTCCTGTTGTTGTGCTAATCAGATGTTGTTGTTTTCAAGCTGATCTCGACTGTCACACTTAAGTTTCTTTCACATGACCTCCGCATGAAAAGCAGATCACAGGACAGCTATTTTATCAGATAATTACTCTCTGAATGTTATTTTATATCTTCAGCTGTGAGTTGTACAGCTTGGAGTCAAAGTTTAAATAGTTGGGTTAGGGTCAGGTTTAGTTGACTATTATTACTAGTTTAATGCAAATAATGTGAAAGGATCTTTCTGACAGTGATGACCACATTATTTTGAGATTATTTAATCATCTGCTTTACCACAAATCCAATATGCAATGTTTCCTCTTGTGATCTAAAAAAAATTAAATATAATTTAAGAATATTTTGCAAATCAGTCTAATATATATATTTTGTGTAATTTGGCTGTGTGCATGCTTTATTTGTATGATTTATTTTTATGAACAATATATATTGCTTTGCTCTTTTTTTTAGTGTTATTGATGTTATTTTGTCCATCCATGTGTCTTCACCCTCCTTTTGCAATATTTGATTTGTCTTTGTGTTGTTGCTGATTTCATTAATGGGTGAATCTCATAAAGTCATTCAAGAATGTGTCATATTTCACCACAAAATCAAAAGAAAATATTGAAATATTGAAAAAGAACATGAAGCCTATTGTGCAATTTTCTCATCAGGTCTGTCAGCATCCTAACGCTCGAATGAGGGAGTGGGGCGCAGAGGCCATCACCTCACTGATCAAAGCTGGACTCTCCTTCAAACACGGCCCACCGCTGTCCCAGAACCAGGTAGAAATTTATTTGGTTGATCGGAAATCAGTGCTACTTCAGAGTTTGACTTGGGTTATTGATTAGACAACATCTTTAACCAATCCTCTGTTCTCCTCAGAGGTTGCAGCTGTTGCTTCTGAACCCTCTGAAGGAGCTCTCCAACGTCCTTCACGCCGATATCCGCCAGAAACAGCTGGAGTGTGTCCTACAGATCCTACAGAACCAGGGAGACAGTCTCGGACCGGGATGGCCTCTGGTGCTGGGGGTCATTGGAGCGATCCGCAATGACCAGGGGTGAGACACACTGCCTGGCCTTGCAGAAAAGACCATCTTAGACAAGCAAGAATTTCCATATTGGTCCAGGCTGGGTTTTGCAAATTAGTGTTGGTTTAATGTTTAGTCAACCTGCATGGTTCTTCTTATGAGGCTGGTTGACCAAGGAATTCTTCATGATTTAGATTTAGATCTGAAGTGTGGATCTTGGAGTGTCGCATTTGTATCTAATATACCTTTTGTTCCACAGTGAATCCCTCATACGAACAGCCTTCCAGTGCCTGCAGTTGGTGGTGACTGACTTCCTACCCACAATGCCTTGCATGTGCCTCCAAATTGTGGTGGATGTAGCCAGCAGCTTTGGGCTCCAGAACCAGGAGCTGAACATCAGCCTGACGTCTATCGGCTTGCTGGTAAGGAGTACTGCTAATGTTGCTTGTAAAGACTCTTTAGCCTTACCTTGAAGGTGTTGAGTGTTCCTTTGGGATAGTTGAGTTGACTTGAGTGGATGACCAAGAGTCTCCTTCTTCCCCTGCAGTGGAACATCTCAGACTACTTCTTCCAAAGGGGAGAAGCAATTACTGAGGAGCTGGAGAGGGAGGAAGCGGTTCTCTTGAAACAAGCCCAAGATAAAGGTGAACCTCTGAACCGACCCTTCCACCCTGCGCCACCCTTTGACTGCCTGTGGTTGTGCCTGTATGCCAAGCTGGGTGAGTTGTGCGTGGACCCACGGCCGGCTGTGAGGAAAAGTGCCGGCCAGACAATGTTCTCCACCATTGCTGCTCACGGAACGCTGCTGCAACCACCGACCTGGAACATCGTGGTTTGGAAGGTACTGGATCAGACTTGACTAGGGACCAAATTAAATCCAGTTCTAGTTCAAATTGCTTTACTGGATCAGACTTGACCAGGGACCAAATTAAATCCACTTCTAGTTAAAATTGCTTTGTTGGGTCAGACTTGACTGGAGACTGAATTAAATCCACTTCTAGTTAAAATTGCTTTGCTGGATCAGACTTGACCGGGGACCAAATTAAACCAAGTTCTAGTTAAAATTGCTTTGCTGGATCAGACTTGACTAGGGACCAAATTAAATCCAGTTCTAGTTAAAATTCTATTGTTGCTAATAACCAAACCTCATTGCTCCGCAGGTTCTCTTTCATCTGCTGGACTGCGTAAGGAAGTCCTCCACCACGGCCGACAAGGAAAAGATCGAATCCGGAGGTGGAAACATCCTCATCCACCACTCACGCGACACAGCAGAGAAACAGTGGGCGGAAACATGGGTCCTGACGCTCGCGGGCGTAGCTCGGATCTTCAACACCAGGAGATACCTGCTTCAGCAGCTGGGTAAGCATTAAGACATGTGGTTCTCAAAGACGTATCTCAGAATTTGGTTCTAAAAGTCATGTTCTTGCTTGCAGGTGACTTTTTCAAGGCTTGGGAAGTTCTGTTGGACCACATCCAGTCTGCTGCACTCAGCAAGAACAATGAAGTTTCCCTCGCCGCCCTCAAGAGCTTCCAGGAGATCCTCCAGCTAGTCACGCCCATTAAAGACACGGATAAACCTGACGCTCTCGGTATGGACGTTCCTCCTGTCCTTATGGAGTCTCTACAAGGTTCTGGGCCAGGGAGACCCCTAGTCCGATCTGATTCCCTTGCCGAGCGACTAGCCCAGCGCTACGGTGCCCAACCTTCACTTCCACCACCTGGAGAGGAGCTGGACGACTCGGCCCTCTGGTGGTCAGCGTGGAACACTTGGTACCGGATAGGAACCGAGTGCACGCGACCCCCTAGTGGTGGAACAGATAAACTAGTGTTCGTACCCAGTCAGCCTTTCCTGACGGCGCTAATACAGATTTTCCCAGCATTGTACCAGCACATCGCAGGAGGGTTCAGCATGGAGGATCTCAAGAAGCTGGGGGTGATTCTACATGGAGCCGTGTCGGTACCCATAAGCTCAGACTCCTCGCCTTTCATCTTGCCCTCCTACACGGAAGCGGTGCTCACCAGCCTGCAGGAAGCGGTCCTGACTGCTCTTGACGTCCTGCAGAAGGTAGAAAACCTTTAGAATTTGGTTAAAGTGTTAGTTTAATCAAAAATGAAAATTAGTTCATGTTTTACTCACCCTCAAGGCATCCTATGACTTTCTTCTTTCAGACGAATCCAATCGGAGTTATATTAAAAATTGTCCTGGCTCTTTCAAGCTTTATAATGGCGTGTTTTTGTTCAACAGTCCAAAAGTAGTCAAATAAAGCACATCCATCCATATTAAAACACGCATCACACGGCTCCGGGGGGTGAATAAAGGCCTCCTGTAGCGAATCGATGCATTTTTGTAAGAAAAATATCCATATTTAAAATGATATAAACAGTTTTGTGTAACTTCCTCTAACTGTCATACGCGCGTTCACGAGAGACTGCCTTTCCGGCGGATGCCGAAGGACTCGCTAAAACCAACATTTGTTAATAGGAGCAAAGGAAGCAAAGTTTCCTTACTTTACCAAAGGAAAACCAGTCTCCCCTTGGCTTATATCGAAATCCTCCGACATTTTTCTTCACAAATCCTCGTTTTGTGCTTCTAATTCGTGACTGGCGTTTTGTTTTGTTCTCTCTCCGTTGTGCAGTGTTTATAACATTTTAAATATGGATATTTATCTTACAAAAATGCAAGATTCACTTCAGGTGGCCTTTATTCACCTCCCGGAGCCGTGTGAGGCACGTTTTATTACGGATGTGTGTGCTTTATTTGACTACTTTTGGACTGTTGAACAAAAACACCTGCCTACTCCCATTCTAACACTTAGAAGAGCCAGGATAATTTTTAATATAACTCTGTTTGGATTCGTCTGAAAGAAGAAAGTCATATACACCTAGGATGCTTTGAGGGTGAGTAAAACATGGACTAATTTTCATTTTTGGGTGAACTAACCCTTTAATGAAGTGTTATGTTTTTAAGTGGACTGTCAAGAGTTTGTTTTTGATTGCAGTATTTGTGTTTGTTTTCACACTTGGATGATTCTGTCGTGTGGTTTGCCCCTGTGGGCCGGAATATTTGCATTATTAATGCAAGTACCACACAAGCACTAATCATCCATTCAGTCCCATTCTTAATATTTCCACCAACCAATCAAACAAACCAAACTCTGATGACAAGTGGACTTGTGTCTACACCAAAACAACCTTAAAAACCATGGATTTTTTGATTGATTACACATCTATTATATTAACTAGATCAGTTGATTGTGATTGAGATTCTTTGCAGACTCTGCGTCTTTTTGGATGTTTGAATGAGATTGTATGTCATTGTCCCAGGCAATTTGTGTGGGTTCGGAGAATCTCCAGGTGATGTATCCAGCCATCTTTGAGCAGCTTCTGCTGTTCGTGGAGTTCTCCTGTAAACCTCCTCAGTATGGAAAGATGGAGACCAAACATGTGGCCAATGCCAAATACAACCAGGTGAGTCTCTGTCCTGTTTCCACCTCACGTGGTCTTCACTTTTTCATCTGTTTTCAAGATGGTGGATCTGCTTTTGTTCTGTTTGTCTTGATCATTGTTGTTTTATGACTCACCATACACACATTTATCGTCATCATAAAACATTCATTTCTGTGTCCGTTTCCAAATGTGATGATCTATCTTCTGCTTTTTTGAAGTCTGTGCTCTTTTGCTGTGTTTACAGTTATGTCTTTATGGCGTTGTCTTTTTTCCTCAGTGTTTATGTGGTTCTAAGACCATTTAATATATATTTTGGGACAATGGATAGTTACAGTGGCTTTGTTTAGAAAATATTTGATTTAGTTTTCTTCGCATGGTGTTTTTATGTTCTTTCAGTTGCATTGTGCCTCTTTTAGTCATGTTTGAGTATTTTGGACCATGTCGTTAAATTTCAAATTTAAAGTTTTAATCACACACATTTCAAACTAGATGTGGATCAGTATACAAGTTATAATTATAAACTGGTAGAAATGTGAAATATTGAAATGTTAACCCATCCTTTAGGTTAGGGGCAAAGTATTTGTAAAACGTTTGTTCGTCTTTGTTGTTGTCATCGTTGAAAGTAGTTTCATTAGTGTGTTGTGCGGTTGTGATCAGCAGTGGTAGTAAACATTTGTCTGCTCTTCTCTTGTTCTGTTTTTGTACTTCATACGGATCCACTTTAGATCCAACTGTTTGCACCGGTGAGTTCTTCCTCCCTCCCGCTGTCTTCCTCTATATCTCTGTCTCTCGTTTGCTTTCTGCCTCGTTTTCTCTTCGTTTTTCCCTTCGGCTAATTTCAGCTCCATTTAACTGCTCTATAAGACAAACTTCGCTCTTTCATACTGTTATAACATTTTTCACCATTCATTTCCGTCAGCCTCATTTGCTCATTAATTCTAACAACTGCCAAAATAAACTTTGACAAATTAATAGTTATTTTATGACGTTTCTTAGAGCCGTGTGGTGAAAAGTTTTAAAATTTGACACTCATAGGGTAGAGTAACTTCTTTCATGCCAATTTTTCAAACTCTCTAACGCCACCAACAGTTATTTTTTTTTGTATACTTTATAATTTTTGAATTGTTTGGTCAACAAGCAAAGACTATGTTTGTGAATAGCATACAACCATACTACTCTTACTGAAGTATATATACTGTGCATAGTACGCCAATTTTCAGTGACCTACTAAATTGATCACAATGTACAGTAAAAACAAAAACTACATGAGATACAGTATCCCACAATGCCATGTGCTTAACCTATCCTTCCATTTCCAATGTAATGTGTAAAAATTTGTATGACATGACTTTTTGTAGTTTAATGACAGCTGCTCAAAATGCATATATCATCCAAAAACAATGTAATGAAACAGTTTAGTGTACAATATATTTTTTACACTTTTAAAAGTAATTTTCTTTTTTATCTCACCAACATTTTTACAATTGTCTTTGGTGCCACTTTACCTTTAAATAATGCTGAATCTAAAGCCTTTGAACTACTTGTTCTCAAATTAGCATCAGGGCTGATATAAACAAATCTACTCACCCGTGTGTGTATCAGTGTTGTGCTTGGCCTGTAGTTGTTGCTTTTCATCTAAAATTATGGTCCATGTCAGAGTAACGTGGAATTTGACACAAATGTTGAAGTGGAAATCTGTAGGGACTGTATTTCCAGTCATCTGCTGCATTTAAATCCAGTCCTGTAGCTTCTTTTACAGATAGTAGGGATAATATGATAAAAATTTGTTTGTTTTTTTAAAATGATTTTTTTGGTTTGAACTAAGAGCCGATGTGGAGACCGGCCGTGGAGATTTAGTGTTTGTGTGTTGATTATTCACAGTCCTTCTCTGATACTCTGGCGTTTGTCATTGAGGCTAAGGAGGAGACATTTGTTTAATAATACATTGTTTTTTATATTCACTGTCTTTATTTAGTTTTTCTTTTCTTTCTGTGTCCAGGCGGAGTGGGTGGCCTTAAACTACGTGCCGTTTGCGGAGCGATCTTTGGAGGTGGTGGTTGATCTATATCATAAAACGGCCTGTCACAAAGCTGTTATCAACGAGAAAGTCCTACAAAACATCATCAAGGTACAAAGCAAAAATCATCAGTTTAAAATGTTTATAAAACTGACCTCAACAAATATAATTGATTTTTGGTATGTTGTGAACAGTGCTGGGTAGTAACTGATTACATGTAATCTGGATTACGTGATCACATTTACATTTATGCATTTAGCAGACGCTTTTATCCAAAGCGACTTACAGTGCATTCAGGCTATACATTTTTTTATCAGTATGTGTGTTCCCTGGGAATTGAACCCACAAACTTTTGCGCTGCTAACGCAATGCTCTACCACTGAGCCACAGGAACACTCATGTGATCAGATTCCAAAAATGAAGTACTTAAAATGCTCATAATCAGATTACAGTTACTTTATGGACTACATGAATACATATCATTCACACAAAGGCAGTAAACTATTCATAATTGATTCATTCATCTTTCAAATTTTCTTTTCTAAATGAACCTACCACTTATATACATGAGACTAATAATTATGCAAGTTACTATACGCTGCCGATGCATAACTATGAAATACTATGTCTTCATCATATCCAGTGTCGTTCACTATTTATTAATACTGGAGGCCTGGACCAAAATATATCAAACCTGGAAGACTTTGACCATGTAATGCCATGTTTTCATGTTTTTTAATGTAATTTAGGGATTCAAAAGTTTTGTCATTTGTATGATTACATACATTTTTAGCTTTTCATGAAAACCCTACAGTTTTTTTTTTCATGAACCAGTTTGAGAAACCCTGCTGTACTGTAATGTTTAATGCATTTCATGATATTGATAACAAAGAATGAAATGTATTATCTTTCTTTCTCTTTTTTTATCAATATGGAACAATAATCATATGTGAAAATGGAACAATAATCATATGTGATATAAACGAGTTAGGTAAAAAGTAGTCAGACTACATTACCTAATATGTGTAATCCAGATTGTGTTACTAACTACAATCAGTGTTGCCAAGTCTGCTGTTTTCCGGAACGAGATTTTTACCGGGGAACCTCCCACAAAACGTGATTGGGCTAGTTTTGAGTAGCAATTGGGTGGGTTTTGTTGTGAAAACCTGGCAACCCTGATTACAGTTTTCGTCATGTAATTTGTAATCAGTAACGGACCACAAGTTTGCAAGTTATCTACCCAGCACTGGTTGTGAATTAGTAGTTTTGTTAGACATGATGCACTCTCAACAGCATTTCCGGGCATCTTAGACTCCATAGGTCACAGGCTTATCTGTGCGGGTTTAAAAGCAGAAGCTCTTGAATCAATCCTCTCTGTTTCTCTGTATTTAGACTCTGAGGATTCCTCTGGGTCTGAAGTACGCCTGTCCTGCTGAGAGCACCTGGAAACTGGCCGTCTCCTCTCTGCTCAAAGTGCTTTCCATTGGACTACCTGTTGCCCGGCAACAAGCATCCTCAGGCAAATTTGACACCATGTGGCCGGAGCTGGCGAACGCCTTTGAAGACTTCCTGTTTACCAAAAGGTGTCAACCTATCATGATATATTAAAAGAAAGCAGTGATTTCAGATCCATTCTTACTCATTTTCCTCTTGTATCCCACAGCACACCTCCAGATAATCTGTCCATACAAGAGTTCCAGAGGAATGAAGCTATAGATGTCGAGGTAATTTCATCTGACAGTAGATCCACACAGCCACATTTGAAACGAATGTATAATTCCAGTGTTGGTATTCCAAAAGGATTTTTTAATAAGCTAGATTTATTATTATTATTACGACTTATATCAATTAGTGGCAGGCCAATATATCTGTGAGACTGATATTTGGACATTTTATGATGAGACATTTTGATAATGATACATTATTTAAGAAAAAAAGTGTGTGCATGTGTATATATACACATAAAACAATTAAAAAATATAAATAGATATTTTTAGAAAATGAAAACATTTTATTTAACTATATTGTATACATTATATTAAATATATTTAATATATAATGTATTAAAATATTATAATAATAAATAATAATAATAAAAATAATATATTTTAAAATATATTTATACAATAAACTACTACTGTAACTATTTGTTATATGTATAATAATAATATATTATTTATATTATATTAATAATATGATAATATTAAAACATTTTTGTATATTTTATTTGACTATATTTAATATATTATATTTATATTGAATTTCTAAAATATATTTTAAATATATTGTTTTTTTCCCCTCTAGGTGGTGCAGTTGATCAGCACAGAGATTTTACCATTTGCCAATTTCATACCCAAAGAGTTCGTAGGTCGTATCATGAGCATGCTCAATAAAGGATCGATTCACTCCCAGTCATCATCGTTCACAGGTACGGAGTGAAAACAACAGGAAAAAACAACCATTTTTATCTGATTCACAATGTGAAAACTGTTCCTGAAGCAATAGTTGATTTAAAAAATGAAGATTTTGTCATGTACACACTCAAAAGATGATATTAGACCATATGTGACCCTGGAGCTCAAAAGCAGTCATAAGTAACACAGGTATATTTGTAGCAATAGCCAACAATACATTGTATAGGTCAAAATGATCTATTTTTCTTTTATGCCAAAAATCATTAGGATATTAAGTAAAGATCATGTTCCATGAAGATATTTTGTAAATTTCTTACCGTAAATATATCAAAACTTCATTTTTGATTAGTAATATGCATTGCTAAGAAAGTTAAAGGCGATTTTTCTCAATATTTAGATTTTTTTGCTCCCTCAGATTCCAGATTTTCAAATAGTTGTATCTCGGCCAAATATTGTCCAAACCATACATCAATGGAAAGATTATTTATTCAGCTTTCAGATGATGTATGAATGTCAATTTAAAAAAATTGACCCTTGTGACTGGTTTTGTGCTCCAGGGTCACAAATGTTCTTGCATAGAAGTATCATTAAAGTGATCCATTAGACTTGTGCGATATATACTCCATTACTTCTGAAGTCACATGAAAGCTTTCAGTGAGGAACAGAACGAGATTAACAGCATTAAATAGAGAATACCTCTGGTCAGAAACAAGGATTGTAGTATGAAGACACTAACGGTCCCCTCTCGTCCCTACAGAGGCTGAAATGGACATCCGTATGCGGGAGGAGTTCTCTAAGGTGTGCTTTGAGACGCTCCTGCAGTTCTCCTTCAGTAATAAGGTGTCGACGCCGCAGGAGGGCTACATCTCCCGTATGGCGCTGTCAGTGCTGCTGCAGAGGGCGCAGGACGTGCTCCGACGATACGTGGAGGACGAGAGACTCAGTGGACGCTGCCCGCTGCCCAGGTCTGCTAACCTCAACAGCTCCCCCAAAAAAGAAATTAAATTAGAAATTATTTTTTCATAAAGTACTTTTTTTTTTTTTTTTTATAAAGGACTCTTTATTTCTACCCTTTTCCATAATATTTACACTTTGCATTAAGGAAGTTTTGTAATTATTGCAAGATTCCCTGTTCATTAGGGCCAAATGACGTATGATTTAAACGTGCATTTTCTCTAAAGCTGCTTTGAAAAGAACTGTATTGTGGAAAGTACTTTAAAAATAAATGTGAATTGAAATTGAACTGAATAAAGAAAGATATCAAAATATATATAATTAATTAAATAATTACTCATTTAAAAATGTATATACATTTTAGCAATAATTTGAGGAGGAAATGTTTGTCATGTTTTTTTAAGTGTATAATTAAATATAATTAATATTTCTAAAGATAGACTTTATTATGCAAAATACAATTTCTTTATTTTTTGGGAGGGATGGATATGAGCTGGACATATTCACCAAATTCACTTTCACTATGTTGTTGGTTGCTAAACAGACTTCTTGCAAAAAAATAAAAAATATATATATATATATATATATATATATATAATTGCTGTATTAATAAAGATCTAAAGATAAGCTTCAATAGTTTTTTGCAAAATATAATTTCTTACTTTTTTAATTTTGATATTGGGATGAAATATGAGCTGGACATATTCACTGTATTTTCTGTCTGTTTCTAAGTGGACTTTACTAACTAAACAGCACAGCACGTGATTCTAAGTGTTTCTCACCATTTCTTTTTTATCTTCAAGGCAACAAGTGACTGAGATCATCTTTGTGTTAAAAGCCATCAGCACTCTCATGGATTCCTTGAAAAAGACTCAACCAGAGAACGGTGAGACGGGTTTGTCCTTCAACATTTTGATTATTTCAAAGCAGCCATGACAAACTTCTACATGAAATATAAACATGAAAACGTATTGCTGGAACGTCTAAGTATTCTATTGCCTACTTAGACAGCACTTTGAAGCCTCGTAGGCAGGTTCCAGGTTTTTGCTCATTTCTCTCTTCTTCCTCTTCCTGTCCGGGCGTCAGTGGACGGGAACGTGTGGGCTCAGGTGATCGCGCTGTACCCGACGCTGGTGGAGTGCATCACCTGCTCGTCTCCTGAAGTAAGCTCCGCCCTCAAAGACGCCCTGGGGCCCTTCAAAGACTTCATGCAACCACCCGTCTCCAAAGTGCAGAACGGTGAATCGTGACTGAACGTTTTTATTCCACCGCAAACATGAATGTGACTGTTTCATACGCCGCGCGTGAGGACGATTCACCCCCCATCGTCATGGTAACTGTTGATTGACAGCTCCAAATCCCATTGTTCAAAGCTTCTTCTAATACAAGCTGACGGTAGACTCTGATTGGCCGACTTTAACGATGTATTAACTGCTATGTTAAATTTGCCGTGTTGTTTTTATGGGTTTTTGGTTTTTCCCCCCTTTGGAGTTAATGTACAGTGTTTGGTGATAGTGTTAAAGATGTAATTAAGAATTACGTATTTGGATTGAAAATCAAATCCAAAAAGAAATTTAAAAAGAAAGAACGAAGAATCATAATAAATACATGAAGGATGGTCTTTTTTGGGGAAATTTTCTCAACATCAATGAGTTTTATGCAAGATCTTACTGTAACATTCCATGTCATCTTTAGTCGCATTGAGAAGGGTCGAACCCGGTGTGTGTACAATAATAAATGGTACAGTTCTATGAACATCAAATGTTTCGCTCATCTGGTTATTCATGAAACATACTTCACTTCCAGTAGTTCATGTAGATTCAAAAATGACTTTTTATGAAAAACATTTCAGCCTCTTTTGAATGTACATGAAGCATTAAATAAGTAAGTTTTAATATACAGTCAGGCAGTAATTATCGCAGAATAATTGCAACCTGACAAGGTGACAATTTTGAGTGTATATATATATATATATATATATATATATATCCAAATAATTCACTTGGATATGTTTTACAGCAAAATACAGTTGGATTCTCATTCTTTTGAAATGTCTCTTTGGCATGTTTTTGGACACAGCCATTTCACCTCAGCACGACTGAAGGAACGCTGCATTGACCAATCAGCATCCAGGATGAGAACTAACCATTTTATGTAGTATTTGTATTGAGTTTTGATTTTATTATCAAAAATATAAAACTTGTAATTTGCAACTTGATGCAACATCTAAGAATAAGGTGCGACGTCTCTGTTTTCCGGGGACAGTCCCGGTTTTTGGTGCCCTGGCTCCGGAAATGTCCCTATTTTACAGCATCTTCAAAACAACCCACAAATACACTGCAAAAGCCCGACCAATTTAGCTTGCTGACAATCGTATGAATATGATTATCTTCACCAGTAGAGAGCGCTGAGAGCTGTACTGATTATTATTACTTGAGCTTGGACGAGAGCAGAGCGCTATTATCATCAGTTATCAAATATTTAATATTGTTTGTGTGCACTGTATCACAAGGCATGATAAGATTACGTCAATGTTTAGCACACAATATTAACCATTCCTGAAACTTCTGCGGTCACAACTCCGATATGAATAATATAGCCTAAAAAATAATAAACTAATCAATTACACTTACATTTGCATAAAGCGCACATACTTTGTGGTCAAAATGAGTCTAAAATGCAAAATAATGAGCATGATTAGGGATAGAAAAGATCCATTTCCAAAAGCATAAACATAAAATTTGAAAAGTTGTGATTATTGTACTCACAGTTGTGAAAAATACAGTACGTTAAAACAGTAACATATTTGTTAAATAGTTTTATTTATCGTATGTTCTTATATTTATTGTTTTATTTTTAATGAGTTTTTGTAAAGCCATAATTTTGTTATAATATAATACTACTGTTTTGATATGTTTGCTATTTGCAATATTTACTATTTTTCATAGTGTCATTAAGATTGATCCTCAAACATCACTGTAGTTATCAATTATGATATTGATACATGGAACCCACAACAATTAAAAAAACAAAAATATTGTCCCCGTTTTTTAATTCGTAGATGATCAATAGTGAGATTTCAGTGAGATTTTGACCACTGAACTAGGAAATGTCCCCGGTTTTCATATCAGAAATCTGGTCACCTTATCTGTTGGGGTTGTAGGTCTCCACAGTAAGTGAGTGTCAGAGTTGCCAGGTTTTCACAACAAAACCCGGCCAGTTGCTACTCAAAACGAGCCCAATGGCGCTTCGAGGAGGGTCCCCCGTTAAAAATCGCGTTCCGGGAGGTAAAATACAAGTTTTTCGGTGGGGTTCCCCTGGTAAAATTCACATTTCAGAAGCTAAATATCACGTTATTGGGGTCGCTTCAACCCGCGGCAACGGTGTTAAAGTATCTCAATTTCGCGGGAAAACCGCGGACTTGGCAACACTGGTGTAAATCAAAATCAACTCATTCAAAATCACGAGCTCAAAGTCTCGTGTGAACTCAATTCAGCGCCATTGGCTGAAGACTGCGGAAGGCGTGGTCTAATTTGGGGGTGTGTGTGTCGTGGGCGGTGTCCCTCTGACACCCCATTGGCTGCGCTCCCAGCCAATAGCGGAGCAGCAGAAGGGAGTGTAGCCCGCTCACGAGTACTACGACCATTCAGCTCGGAGTCTTCGCGCGCTCTGGAACGTTCAGCGCGAATTCTTGGAATTCTTTTTTCACGGATGCGAATTCGCTGCATTTTTACGAGCTCCGACAGCGATTTAACCGTGCACTGGCTGAGGTAGTAGTTTGTGCTGTTGGCTGGGATGTGACATTGCCCGTTATGGAGATGACTGCGCAAGCTACTCCCTTGCCAGTGCTGGTTACTCTCTTCCCAAGCTGGAATTCGCTTTGGAATCCAAATCTTCTGGGGAAATGTGATGTTTTATGTATTTATGTGTGATATAGTTACAGTTGTACATGTTAAAACTGTTCTGAGAGTTGTAGAACTGTGTAAATGTGTGCTCAATGTAAGTCTAATTTAAATTCAATAAATGTGTATATTATTAAACACGTTGCTGTGTTAAGCGTCAATTTTTGCTTAATTATTAATGATGTGTTTTAATTATATGTTCCGTTTTGCCACTATAACGGACACTGAATTGTAAATTCATGGGGATTGGCCATATGCCCCAGGTTTTTTTTTCTGTAAAGTACTGTTTTTTTTTTGTCGAGCACAGCAGAAAAGCAGATATTACCCTCGGGAACACGACGGGTAGGGTTATTAATTTTAATAGATGCTTGATTTTGCCCTTGGGATGGCTCATACATGTAGGTCATACTCTACTGTTGCTATGAAGAGAGCTGTGACGTGGCTTTTTCTGCCCACTACGGTAGAATCATCGATCGTGACGTCACGTGGTAAGAAACGACGTTACCTGGGACTCAACCAGAGCACGTGCGTGGGTAAAATTCATATTTGATGTACTTAAGTTAATGATTACATTTAACCGTTGTAGAAAAAGTGGAGTTAATGTGCATGTGGGATGTGGAATGACGTGTTCTGATGTCATAAACGGGTTTAGCCTCATTTAACCCCCAAAACCTCCATTAAACCAGGCTGTCTCTAATAACTTAGAGAAATATGAGTATATGTGGGTGTATTGAACATGTATTTTCTTGATCTGAATCCTTACATTCCAGTTCATCCCAGAAGGGATGGTGCCAGTATCTTAACCTGTGAATAGCAGAGAGGTTATAAAATATATTAATAAAGAAATAAACTGACCGATCTGGATGTGTGTATTTACTCTTAACATCTTATTTTTGTTAACTGCATACTGTGCAATTTGTTATAAATCTATCTGACTCTTGATCTGGTGTATATGCTGTAGGTCACAGTTAACTGGATTTTAGAGCGGAAGTGCATGATTAGTGCAGATAATGTGCTGACGTCATTCATGCAGTGAATGCAGTATGTAGGCTGGAAGCAGTCATGTGACTGACAGGATCGTTCAGTATTTCTGTTCTAACCAGGTTCATGACCCAGAGATGAAAAGCCTTCATTCTGATGTTCAGAATCTCAAGTGCGTTTTATAGCCGAACCCAGCAGGGTTCAAATCAATCGTTACAGGGTCTATCAAACTCTGTGGTCTCTGCTGGGAATATCAGCACAGCTGTTGACTGGTCGTGGTGGTTAATCAAATATTTGAACTTCAACTCACTCCAAGATCATGAAACTAAAGACTGTACAATTACTGCTGCTCCCAGGGCTTTTTATGATTTAAATCACCACATTAAACTTTCTTGGACGGAATCTTAAAGCGTAAAATCAATCCAAAAATGAACTTACCTAATGTTGTTCCAAACCTGTATGATTTTCTTTCTTCAACAAGATTCTCCGTTCCAAAAAAAAGACAAAATACGACAGAAGATGGACGCCATGTATTTGATGTGAATTAAACTGATTCTAGTTCTATTGTTGCCTTAAAGTCTTCGTTTTTGCTACAAATAAAGTTTAAAAAATGTAAGCGGTTTCAGGTGTTTTATGATTCAACGATCAACATAATGCGTCTATCTTTAACGGCAGTTTTTTTTTTCATTCGCGCCAAATATGATTTGAATTTTCAGAAGCGCGAATGAGATTTGAAGGGCGCGGCGGGAATATTTTCAACAAATAACTAATTGAAGTCAAATAAATAATGACAAAACGTTCAGTTTGGTGTGAACTGTGTCTTTATTCTTTAACAAGTGTCTGGAATTTTTGTTTTTACATAGAGAGTACATTATTTGGGAAAACATTAAATTATTCCTGTTACTTTAGAAAGATTCTAGTGAAATATCTTCAATGAGTTTTT
Organism: Schizothorax lantsangensis; assembly: GCA_027422415.1. Lineage (NCBI taxonomy): Eukaryota > Metazoa > Chordata > Actinopteri > Cypriniformes > Cyprinidae > Schizothorax > Schizothorax lantsangensis. The sequence continues at coordinate 26,078,991 of CM049854.1, forward strand.
ATTCAAATCTATGGGCCAGCATTAATGGAGCCACATAAGCAGTTTATGAATCATTTTTGCAGTGCATGTGTACTTCCCAGAAAGCTCCTTTAGTAAGCATGTGATGCCCTTGCAGCGCCTCCACCCACACAAACGACTGCGCTAAAGTGTGTTAGAGAGCAGTCCACACACACACACACACACACAGAGCTGAATCTCTGGCCAAATTAGTCTTGTTTTGGTCACACTCAGGTTGTGCTGACCAGATGGCCACTCTCTTGGGGAGTGTGTATGTGAGTGTTTGCACATTGTGTGTGTGTGTGTGTGTGTGTGTGTGTGTATACGAAAGCCTTTCCAAAATGCTCACAGCAGGTTTGTGCTGTAGAAGAGGAAGGTGCCACTGTGAACATGATGTATCGTAAGTCAGACCTCACCAAACCTCCAAACAGGAGCCCTGGAGAACAGATTGCAGGTAGGTGTTAATTCACGATGGTGCGCATAGAAATCAAAGGGAACGGTCGCTGTACATCAGACTTTTGTCGGACACATGATTTGTTGTTCCTTAAAAATGTATCATCCTAAAAATCTTACCATGATGAATGGAAGATCAGATCGGCATTATTTTAGCTTAGTATTGCAAATTTACAGAGCACAGGAGACACAAAAACAATACTATTTTTTCATTTACAGTAACTTGGAGTCACTGAAAACAGGATGTACAAATAACAGCCAGAATTGCTTTGATTTTTTTCAAGGAACGCAAAAAACAAATCCGCAAACTAAACATTCAGAGGATGAATTAATATCTTGAAAGGAAAAACAAAACATGGTTGGTTCCGCCTAGCTGCCAGATGAGTGCGGATAAACAAACTGCGGAGGGTGCGCATCTGTCCATGGAGAACTTCAAAGAACCGGACCCGCCTTTAGTCATTGTGCAAAGTTATAACTTATATACTGATCCCACCAACCCACGCGGAGGTAGGGAACGTTGACGTGGGTCTTCAAAGTCAGCAGTCGTCGACTTTTAAGTCTTAAAAGCAAGTGTTCATATTGTAAATGAGTTCAAACGCACAACGGGTTCCATAAACTCCAGCAGGACGCGGTCTGAGCATCTGAATGTTGGGTTAGAGACGGATTCGGTCCGATTCGGTTGGCGCCCTGCCTTCTGATTGGTCAGCTAGGCTGAGGCTGTTGGCTATTGCCGTGCATTAGAGGAATTATAAAGACTGAAATGTCATCTCCAGAGCCGAGCCGGTCTCTGGCGATTCTCCAGCCTCGGTCCCTCAGGACACCTCGGGCCTTCATCACCAGGTCTTGAGCTGCCATTGTGTACCTGAAAAACAACAGAGATGCTATTTAGTGGTTAATTTTATTGTTTGAAGTTTACTAATAACAGGTTCATCCCTCCAAGAGAAACCTGAGGTTAAAGGAACAGCTCACCCAAACTTGAAGATCTAATTTACTCCGCTTCATTCATTCCAAACCCATATGTCTTTCTGTTTTGCAAAATGTCAGAAGCAGAGGTGTAAAGTCCAGGGGTCAGAAAGTAAAAGTCCTGCCATATATTTATTTCACTCATGAACTCAGCCAGCTGATTTCACTAATTAGCTCTACCTCCTGGCTGAAAAACTGCTAATTAGCAAATCCAGATGACTGGAACAAAATACTGAGGACGACTTTTACTTTCTGAACCTGGACTTTACTCCTCTGGTCAGAAGAAAGAAGCCATACTGGTTTGGAATGACATAAGGGTGAATAAATAATGGAATTTTTGGATGAAGAAGAAAACATATCTTGAAGTGTCTTTTATGTGCTTTTGATCTACAGTAATCGTTCTTGGCTCGAACCTACAATCCTTTCAGTTGCCTGCCCATATCTTCAAAACTAAAGGTTCTTAATTGGAATTGAAGGTTCCATGAAGAACCTTTAACATTCTTGGAATCATTCCATTGCACAAAAGGTTCTTTATAGTAGAGACTTTTTTTTAGATTAGGCTATTGAAATTTTCTTCAAATTAAGAAACTAATGGTTCTTTTAAAAACTGATAAATGAAAGCTTCGTTGAGGAACCAAAAATGGTTCTTTTACGCTGGCATCGCTTAGAAAACCACCTTTTGGAACCTTTGTTTCCAACTTCATCTCATATTAAAATAAAAATCACATTTTCTTTTACGTTGCTCAAAATAACCCATCATGGTGTACTGTGCTGTCTTCAAGTTTGCATGAGTAGATGGTTGATGCTCAACCAAAACTGAGGAACCTGCCTGTGCTGGTCATCAGGGTCACAGTTTCCAAGGAAACCAGATACCGCCTCTGCCACGTCCTGATTGGACAGCACATCCCAGAGTCCATCTGTAGCCAGGATCATGACATCATCGGCGCCGTGCTCATACTGAGAGAGGTTATAGATCTTCACCTGTAGAAATGACAACATACTTCAGTCATGTTATATTACACAAACATGGACGTGCACATTCATAGAATTCTGTTTTGACCAGTGTTGGGGAGTAACTAGTTACTAACGGAATTATGTAATTTAATTGCAAAATAAATTTAACTGTAATCTGTAACAGTTACGAAGAAAAAATCTGAAATTAAATTACAGTTACTTATGAAAATGTTAAAGATTAAAAAGGGGGTTACATCTGAATATACACACATACACAATTGATTTCTTTCCCAAATTGCATTGACTGCTCTAAAATATAATAATATAATATAATAATAAAAATGTTTCAGGAGTTTAGAACACAGAATAGGACACATGCTTATTCAGTAACTGTTTTATTTCCTGTTTGGGTTTATGAATATGCTTCTTTTTTTTTTTAGATTAACAGTTTTTTCCAAAGCAGTGTTAGATGCCAGTGTTACCTGTCATGGCTATGCAAAGATTTTGATTAAAAAAATAGCTATTAAATTACATCTTCTATGATTCGCAGAATGATCTCAAAGTAAACATAGCTGCTAAAGTCTGATTTAGTGGTGGCTGTGCTTTAAATTAAATTATTATAATCTTAATTCAAGTGAAGAAGGTTTCTGAAAGTCTGACAGTGATCAGTGTTGAGCACTACTGTAAAGTTAACCCTGCCTGCTTTACATGTTTGAAAATGATTAACATTTGAAAACATGTGTTAAAAATGTAGAAAAGTAATCAAATATAATCTGTTACATTACTTTAATAAAGTATTTGAAATAGTTACACTACTATGACATTTTACATAGGGTAACTTGTAATCTGTAACATTTCCAAAGTAACCTTCCCAACACTGGTTTTGACGCACCAATAATTACATCAAATAATTCTGAATTGTTGTGTAGTTTGTCAACTGTAAACGCCCCACACATTTTATACATCGATGGATGAATTTAGTGTGATTAGTATCATTAATTTAATTATTTTAGGGATGCACTGATATTAAAATTCTGTAAAACTAAGTGATTAATGGACACTTTTATCCATGAAAAATTGTAATAACTTATCTTCTATATATTAAAAATATATAATAAATTAAGAAACATTAATCTCAATATCATGAAAAAAATGTCAGAAAATGGATATTCATTTTAGGATTATATATATTAGTATTTAAGAAATTATAAATTTATAGCGAGCATTACATTTTTAAAAATTTAAATTCATTCCAAGTCATCATTATTTTCATTGGAAGAACAAGGTAAAAAAAAATCAACTGTAATCAAACAAATAAATTATTAAACAAAATTATTTAAAATCAAATTATTAAACATTTAAAAGATTTATTAGGTAGCATTAAATGACGACACAGTGTAAATGTAAAAATAGAGTAAAAAAAAAAAACTTTGCACAATTATATATTTCAATATAAATCAATGCTGATTCATTTAAAAACAATGCATAATATTGGGTGATACCGAATATGGTACTTATATATTGTCCTTAAATTATTTATGTCTTATTGTATTCTGCTGCCGCTGTCGTGCCTAAAATCACTGTACGCATGGCCTCTTGTTGATTATTGCTTTAGTAATACATTCATCTGTCCTGACAGACTCAAACCTTCAGTGTTTATATCCAAACCCATAAGCCTGCAGTTCTTGTCTGCGGTACATTATCTCGGGCAGACAGAGTCTTGCTCACACATCGTGTCTCAGAGAGCGTGACAGCTGATTTCATCTGGATCCACGTGGAGTAACACCCGTCCAGCAGCTTCAGCACATGATTAGTTCTGATGTTTAAAGCGGAAATAAGCAGTAAATAAAGCCATGCGAAGGACAATTCTGTACTAACATGAGAATGGAAAAAAATATTTAAATTATAATATAAATCAATGTATCCTATAATTGTTTCCATATACATAAATTACAAATTAATACATTTAAATATTGTTTAATTATGATACATATTTAAGTACATCTATTTATATTATATGTATTAGAATAATTACATAATACAGGTGCATCTCAATAAATTAGAATGTCGTGAAAAAGTTCATTTTTTCTTGTAAGTTATTTAAAAAGTGAAACTTTCATATATTTTAGATTCATTGCATGTAAAGTAAAACATTTCAAAAGTTTTTTTGTTTTAATTTTGATGATTAGAGCTTACAGCTCATGAAAGTCAAAAATCAGTATCTCAAAATATTAGAATATTTACATTTGAGTTTCAATTAATGACCATCCATACAGTATAAATTCTGGGTATCTCTTGTTCTTTGAAACCACAATAATGGGGAAGACTGCTGAGTTGGCAATGATCCAGAAGATGAACATACATGCCCTCCACAAAGAGGGTCACAGAGGGTCATTACTGAAAGGTGTGGCTGTTTACAGAGTGCTGTATCAAAGCATATTGAATGCAAAGTTGACTGGAAGGAAGAATTTGGGTAGGAAAAGGTGCACAAGCAACAGGGATGACTGCAAGCTTGAGAATACAGTCAAGCAAAGCTGATTCAAACACTTGGGAGAGCTTCACAAGGAGTGGACTGAAGCTGGAGTCAGTGCATCAAGAGTCACCACGCTCAGACGTCTTCAGGAAAAGGGCTACCAAGCCACTTCTGAACCAGAGACAACGTCAGAAGCATCTTACCTGGGCTGTGGAGAAAAAGAACTGGACTGTTGCTCAGTGGTCCAAAGTCCTCTTTTCAGATGAAAGTAAATTTTGCATTTCATTTGGAAATCAAGGTCCCAGAGTCTGGAGGAAGAGTGGAGAGGCACAGAATCCATGTTGCTTGAAGTCCAGTGTGAAGTTTCCACAGTCAGTGATGATTTGGGCTGCCATGTCATCTGCTGGTGTTGGTCCACTGTGTTTTCTGAAGTCCACAGTCAACGCAGCCATCTACCAGGAAATTTTAGAGCACTTCATGCTTCCTTCTGCTGACAAGCTTTATGGAGATGCTGATTTCATTTTCCAGCAGGACTTGGCACCTGCCCACACTGCCAAAGGTACCAAAAGCTGGTTCAATGACCATGGTGTTACTGTGCTTGATTGGCCAGCAAACTCACCTGACCTGAACCCCATAGAGAATCTATGGGGTATTGTCAAGAGGAATATGAGAGACACCAGACCCAACAATGCAGATGAGCTGAAGGCCACTGTCAAAGAAACCTGGGCTTCCATACCACCTCAGCAGTGCCACAAACTGATCACCTCCATGCCACGCCGAATTGAGGCAGTAATTAAAGCAAAAGGAGCCCCTACCAAGTATTGAGTACATATACAGTAAATTAACATACTTTCCAGAAGGCCAACAATTCACTAAAAATGTTTTTTTTATTGGTCTTATGAAGTATTCTAATTTGTTGAGATAGTGAATTGGTGGGTTTTTGTTAAATGTGAGCCTAAATCATCACAATTAAAAGAACCAAAGACTTAAAATACTTCAGTCTGTGTGCATTGAATTTATTTAATACACGAGTTTCACAATTTGAGTTGAATTACTGAAATAAATGAACTTTTCCACGACATTCTAATTTATTGAGATGCACCTGTACATAGATAGATAAAATAATAATAATTAATTTTTTTTTTTATTCCAAATTTACATGAATTTAAACAATTATTTAAATTATAATATTACTCAAAGCCTATATAATTATTTTATTTTGCAATAATAATAATAATTATTATTATATATTTTTTTATTATACATTACATTTTTTATTTCAATTAATTTAGGGGGGGCCCCAAAGCTGCATTAGCCCAGGGCCCCACAAAGGCTTAACGTGGCACTGATTATGCCTAAATTATATATACAGAGCTGGGTAGTAACTGATTACATGTAATCTGGATTCAAAAAATTTAATATTTTAATACTGAAGTACCACATTTGCATGTTCATGGTTCGCTGACTAATGGTCACATGACATGCAGGTAAACAAATAAAATAAAATAAAAATTTCAGTAAGTGTTTTACTGTGATTCTTTTTTAAAATGATTTGTTTTAATTGAACATTTTTATGATTGAATTAATTATTAGCTTTTCAATAAACTCATAAACCCCCTGCAGTTCCTTCACGAACCCCAGTTTGGGAAACCTTGACATAATATAATGTTTAATTGATAACAAATTACATATTTTCTTACTCTTTGTATTTTCATATCAATATGGTACAAGATTATCCTATTTAAATCAATGTGAAAAATGAGATAGATCAAAAATAATCTAAAAGTAGTTTGATTATATTACCTAAAATACATACTGTAATGGATTATGTTACTAACTAACATTTTTGTCATACACTGGGTTATTTTTTCAACCCAAATGCTGGGTTGAGGCCGCTGGGTAAGGACGTTGGGTTGTTTTAACCCAATTTTGGGTTGAAAATTAGTCTTCATCATAACCCAGCGGCGCTGGGTTGGGAACGCGGACCTGAAGGAGAGCACGTACGTCACGTCAACATCGGACGACACCAGTGTGAGAAGCCGCCATTTTCTCAGCCTGAAAGAAGCGAGAAGCGAGTGAAAGACGTTATGGTAAGTAAAGATTAAAAATGTAAAGTCATCATTCATTGTTTGTGTCCGGGAGTATTTTGAGGTTTTATGGAAAGCGGAAATAGTCCGAAAAGAGCTTATATTGAATAATACGCGGACGCGGTTTTCTCCTTAGAAACGGAGGGCTTAACGGCCTCTTTTACTGAACGGAAGAGATACTTTTAATATAACATCCGTGAGTGTCTTATGTCATATTTACATAATATTTTACAATATCTGCACTTTTTGAGGTGTTAATGGACGGTTATTATGTTAATTCGTTATCTTATTTTTCGCGGTTAAGCTCAATGTAGTTTCCTAAAGGAAACGGCGATATGTAATAAAGACTAGCATAATTATTTTGAGGCTGATGATTGTTAAAAGTAATGTTTTGTATGTAATATTTCAGACTTGTTGAGCTTGTCTATGGGATCATTTTCCCGCCAAAAGTATTGCAGTCACGGATAAAAAAATAACAAGCGTGAAAACAAAATTTAAAAACGCAAGTAAAAATATATTGCACAAGATTTAAAAATGAAAGCAAAGTTTTCAGAATAGCAAGCAATGGTCACGAATCGAAAAATAATAAGCGTAAATAAAAAAAATGAATAACGCATTTTTAAAACTAATAAGCATGAATCAAAACTTTAAACACATTTAAAATCATATTGCACAAAATTGAAATATTAATGCAAAATTATCTGACTTTAGCTCAAAATCATGTTTTCCTTGGTTATATTTCTCAGTTTTTTCTGCTCTCATAAATTTTCTGCTCATATTTTTATTTTTTGTATGCTTATGCTGTTTTTCCCTTCCTGCTTGTTTCCATGTTCTGCGCTTGCTTTCCCAAATGTTGCGGTTAGAGTTTCATGTAAATCAGCGCGGGCTCAAGCGTCTTCATTGGTCCACTAGTTCTCGATTGACAGCTCCTCCTCAGCCAATCAGTCGAAGAGGGGCGGTGACGTCACTCCAGTGCGCCTCATTAGCTGCCGATGCTCAGTGTTCTGTTCACTTGTACAGGTGAAAATGGATTACTGTCAGCTGGGAAACATATTTCTGTACAGGACACTGTTATATGTGTCTGTCTGTCACTGCTGTACGCCTGCCTGGCGATCCGTTAACGTTAAATGAGTAAATTGGTAAATTAATTATGAATGAATGAATGTAATGTTTTTGCATTGACTAGGCTAGATTTGACTACTGATCAATGAAAGCGATAGTGTTACAGAGGAGACAGTTACAGATGCTGGGTGGATTTGATATACACAATGATTCATTTGCATAAGATTCATTTGTATATTGTGTTTATTTACATAAACACAATATGCAACAAGTTACATATATAATTGCATAACACTATCATATTAATGTTTTAAATATATAAAGTTACAATACAGCAACAATATGAAAGTAAAACAGCCAGCAGGTGGCGGCAAGGATCTTTAGAGTAAGACATTAAATCATTCATTCAAACGGCAGATTCATTCAGTGAGGAATAAAGTGAATCATTCAATATGAAAGCTGCTGTGTGTTGCTTGTAGGTGCTGTTCTGCTGTGGCTTTGTCAAAATAGAGCAAAATGAGAAAATAGTTACAATATTAAACTCACTCAAATTTTCCTTCTTGTTATATTGATTATACTACAGTTCAATAAAGATTTTCAATGGAGCTGATATTCGGGGAACACACTCTTCCTGATGTGATATTGCTTAATTGTATGTCATTTTCTAATCTCAGAGTAACACAAAATGTGATAAATCTTACAAACCATCAACCTTATCAATTACATACTGTACATGAAAGAAAACGCTGCAAACAGCTGTTTACAAAAAAACAATACATGACAAAAAAAAAAGCTAAATATTGCCCACATGAGCAATATACAGCAAACTAAACAATTGTGACTGGGATGTATTACTCACTCATATTATCCTCTCCTAACAGTAATAACCATAAGACTTATTATTAGTCAGGTATGGGCGAGCAAGACACCTATAACGGTGACTTCACGAGGCCGGTGCATATTGTGGCTGCTCCCTTTCGCGATGTGGCCATATAGGCGAATAAATACAGGTGAATATAACCACGACGAGTCACTAGGATGGCTCATTTAACGTTAACGGATCGCCAGGCAGGCGTACAGCAGTGACAGACAGACACATATAACAGTGTCCTGTACGGAAATATGTTTCCCAGCTGACAGTAATCCATTTTCACCTGTACAAGTGAACAGAACACTGAGCATCGGCAGCTAATGAGGCGCACTGGAGTGACGTCACCGCCCCTCTTCGACTGATTGGCTGAGGAGGAGCTGTCAATCTAGAACTAGTGGACCAATGAAGACGCTTGAGCCCGCGCTGATTTACATGAAACTCTAACCGCAACATTTGGGAAAGCAAGCGCAGAACATGGAAACAAGCAGGAAGGGAAAAACAGCATAAGCATACAAAAAATAAAAATGAGCAGAAAATTTATGAGAGCAGAAAAAACAGAAATATAACCAAGGAAAACATGATTTTGTGCGAAAGTCAGATAATTTTGCATTAATATTTCAATTTTGTGCAATATGATTTTAAATGTGTTTAAAGTTTTGATTCATGCTTATTAGTTTTAAAAATGCGTTATTAATTTTTTTATTTACGCTTATTATTTTTCGATTCGTGACCATTGCTTGCTATTCTGAAAACTTTGCTTTCATTTTTAAATCTTGTGCAATATATTTTTACTTGCGTTTTTAAATTTTGTTTTCACGCTTGTTATTTTTTTATCTGTGACTGCAATACTTTTGGCAGGAATCTGATCCCATACTTGTCTTCATTGTGCCCGCACCGGGAGTTAAGGACACAGCAGCCTGCGTGTGTGAGGAGGCGATTTTCTCAGCTTCTTCAGAACAGAGGGAAAGACGGTTTTAAGGCAAGTAAACTTCATAATTCCATCATGTTATCATTTTATTTTTGTACTAAGACTAAACGAATGTTTGTTTTTGTAGATGTTGAAAGCCAGATACATAGGAGAGCATCATTCTTTTGAGATTGATGCAAGTTATTTTTTAGAAAATAAATGTTTCTGTTGTCTCCTGCCTGTTTACTTCACATTTTGATGCAACAACAGTATGATTACTTGTTCATATTTTATGTATACCATTGATGTCTGTGTTTTTTTTTATTGCAGAACACAAACCAACTTTGGAGTTGTCTGATTTGGAGAGTCATCATTCTTGGTCTTCCTTTCATAAAGGAATAGTTCACACAAAAAATTATTTACTTGCCCTCATGTCATTCTAAACCTATAAGACTTTTGTCTGTCTTTAGAACACAAATGAATATATTTTTAATTTTCTCTCATAATTTTTTGTTAATCCATTGAGAGTCTAGATAATCAGTATTATCAAGCTTCAAAAATACAGAGTTATTGTAGAAGTAATCCATGCCAATATTTATATATGAATAAATCTTAAATTATATGATAGCGAACATGTCTGTTCAGAAGAAAATATTGGTCTCCCAGACTTGCAACGGAGGACAAAAATTAAGAGAATATTAAATATATGTATTTATGTTCCAGAAATTAGCAGAGTTTGGAACAACATGTGGGAAAGTAAATTATGACCATTTTCATTTTTTGGTGAACTAACCCTTTAAAGAGCAGCCCTCCACGTACATGGAAATTTGTGAGGTATGTGAATGTCATGACTGTTTTAATGTTTCAGTAAAGTAGTAGCTTTCTGAAAGCAGTATATTTATTTAAACAATATTACATGCCCTCACACTAGTGCTGCCATTATAGCATTCTAGAGCGCTGTGGTAGACAGACACTAAACAACCACAGTCACAAAGTGGTTGAAATTATAAACCAGACTATTTACCTATCCTTACTGATGTGGATGCACCTCTATCTGAAAATGGATAGTTTAATTAAATGTTTTCTTTTTTCAAATGTTTTTCTCTTTTTAGGCCACTGATGAAGAACAGGCGGTGACTGGGATGAATGCTGGTCAAAGAGGAGAATGACCTTTCCCCCAAACTGATGCAACAGTGGTTTTAAAGGAGGACGCTGCCCTGGATGTTGTAAAAGATGTGAAAGTGACGTGACATACGGCCAAGAATGGTGACCTGTACTCGGAATTTGTGCTCTGCATTTATCCCATCCTAAGTGCACACACACGCATCGTGAACACACACCCGGAGCAGTGGGCAGCCATTTATGCTGCGGCGCCCGGGGAGCAGTTGGGGGTTCAGTGCCTTACATTCACTCCCCCCTTCTTCATGACTATATCAATTATGCTAAAGAGATCATGAAAATTGGCAGTGATGCATGATCTGTATTCATGGACTATGAAACAAACTATAAGTGTATAATTTGTAAAAACCAAATGTTAAATGCTTGTTCTGTGTTGTTTAGTAGAAATTGAGTTTACACTGTCATTCATACACATGCTCACATTCTTTCACACACACATGCTTCTGTTAAATGTTATAATGTCAGTGTTAATGTTGTGGTTTATGCGTGTACTCTCATGCCAGAATAGTTTGTAAAGAACTTAACTATTAACTAATTGTACAATTATTGTATAAGTGTTTTTGTATAATTTTATACAATATTTAAAATTTACCAAAAAAAGTCAAATTTGATCTTAAAAGTTATATTCAACAAATGTTCAATGCTTCATTTATAAACTCTAGCTGTTAATGCCATATATTTCTGTATTTCTTCTTACATGCATGTTACTTTTTGACTGTTTTCTCTTGTTTTTAATAAATATTTATCTTTTGATATTCATTCTTTGTGTGTAAAAGTGATTTTAAAATGAACAAGATTTGTAGGTTTAATGCCTAGCTCGATTTGGGTTCATTTTAGCCTAGCAATGTAGTAATTTTAAACCATAAAAAAGCAACCCAGCATGCTGGGTTAAACATAATAACCCAACTTGTTGGGTTAAAATAACCCAGCGCTGGGTTCGTCCCTTTTTGACCCAGCGCTGGGTTGCCAAAATAACCCAAATTGGGTTGTTTTTAACCCAGCAGTTTTTAGAGTGTATAATTTGGAATCAGTAACAGACAACAATTTGTAAGAAATCTACCCAGCTCTATATACAATAAATTAGTATAATTATATAACATTTATATTATATACATTTGAATAATTACTATTCAATAGATAAATACATAGATAATAATGTACAATAATTATATAAAATGTTTTAAAAAATTAAATTAAGAAATGTATTCAATATTTAAATACATATTTTATTTAATTGTCTATATTAGTTTTTTTTTTCAATTACAGTTACAATTTTACAATATCAATATACGACATATCTAGGGTATATGTATTTTAGAATAATTATATATATATTATAAAGATACATATATAAATAATAATAATAAAAATACAAAAAATATATATTACAAATATACATTTCAAATCGTTTATAAATTAATACATTTTATTCCATATTTAAATATTTTATTTAATTATCTATATTTTTCAGTAAAAGATATACCACACATAACACACTCACAGTATTAGATAGAAAGATAGATAGACAGATAGAAATCATATCTGACGCAAGTGTCTGGTTGTCCTCGGTGACCCATCCTCGACCTTTGACCCAGTATTTGCTCAACAGACAGGAAATGAGGAGCCGCATGCATAGCTGACATACTTCTACTCGTTGCACAAGCACATAACGGGGGAAAAGTGCATGGAGGAGGAGGAGGAATAAGAAAAACAGATCAAAGAGAAAAAGAGAAAAACTGGGCTGAGGTGCAGACGGCGGGATGAACCGCGGATGAACTTTACACAGCGTGTGAATTAAAGATCAAGAGAGCTTCAGAAGATTGGAGAGGGGAGAGACTCGTGTCACTGGAGAGATCTGAGCTGCTTTAAGACCACAACTTTATTCTGATGGGATCAAACTGTCTTAGAGGCAGAGAGACGGTAAACAAGCACTGGAGCAAAATCTGTGGCTTTTAGACTCGATTCTATTTGATTTAACGCTGTTGTGCTGATATGCAGGACATTATATAAATGTATCTGCCGTTATATAACATATATGGTTTCTTCAATAAGCAGAACAGACCTGATTTCTGACCCAGAAACCCTTACAAAAGTACCGCAGTGGTACCATGCTTCAGTAATGGCATCAGATGGGAATACCGTAGTCATTTATTATACAGTAATATGATACCAAATTTATTTACCACGTTATTTTCAATGAACTTCAACGTCTGAAAAAGAGGTATAACCACACCTTTTCCAAACAAACATGGTAATACTATAGTATATGTCCAAAAAAAAAACATGGTAATACCATGATACCATACAAAACACAACAATAGTATGGTAATTTGTCCAAATATATAGTAATGCTAGTAAATGTCCACACAACATGGTAATACCATGGTATCATATCCAGAAAACACAATAATACAATGGTATTGTGTTTAAAAAAAAAGCATTACATGGTATTACTATGGTACATGTTGAAGAAAACATGATATTACCATCGTGCCCTTTCCAAAATCATAATAATACCACAGTAAATATACAAACATGGTAATACTATGATACTATTTAAAAAAAAAAAAAACAGTTTAATACAATAGTATTTTTCTCCAAACGATATGAAAGTAGCACACCATGGTAATACCATGGTACCATATCAAAAATAATAGCAGTAATACCTTGTTTCCTTGTTTAAAACATGATATTAACAAAATGATGGTATTACTATAGTACATGTTCAACAAACATATTACCATGGTACCTTTAATAAAATAAAACAGTGTAATACCATGGTACTTTTTCCAAACCACACACCAATGCCATGGTAAATGTCCACACACAAGTGTTTTTATTTTATTTTACTATCATTGATATACTACTGTATTTGTTAATATTTTAATTAGATGTTATTTTATATTTTGCTTTCAATTTCATTTTAGTTAAAGTTTTAATAATTTTAAGTTTTTGTCATTTTTATTAGTTTTTATGTTTTGGTACATGTCTAAATTGTTTTAAGTTTTAGTTTTAATTTGGTTATTGTAATACTTCAGCTTATACTAAATGAAAAGTTCAGTTTTTATTTCAAGTAATGAAAATGTTTTTTATTGTTTTAGTTTTAGTTAACAATATGAACCCTACCACACACCATGATAATATATATATATACACATATACACATACATATATATATATATATATATATATATATATATATATATTAGCAATACCATGGTAAAAAACAAACAAAAAAAACATGACACTATGACAAACATGACATTTCCTGCATGAACATGTTCTAAAAACCACGGTAATACCATGGTGCCATGTCCTAAAAGCATAGTAAAACCATGATCAATGACCAAACAACATGGTGATATCAAGGTAAATGTTCACATACCATGGTATATTGTTCAAAACACAACAACAAACATAAAATGACCATGATGCATGTTCAAAAAACCATGGTATTAATAGTGTATGTCCAAAAACATGGTACTTTTTAGTTAGTGAAATAATGAATAATGCAGTCATCTGATTATGTGTGTGTTAATGAATTACAAACCTCTGGAGAACAGGAGAGGAACGGCTTGATAGCGATGTCTGAGTCGTGAACCTTCAGGTCGTGATCACCGAGTCCACGAGTGATGCCGATGGTGGCCAAAACACGAGCCTAAGCCACAAAACACAACAACACGAGACGGCTTTCCAGCACATTTGACTTCTGTAATGTGAGGTGTTGCCTAGTAAAACTAAACATTCAATTGACCCTCTGCAAAGACCCGCCCCTTTAGTTACTGTTGCTACATCCGACAAGCCAAGCACAGAGCAGATTACTTTAGGTATGAAACAAAGTCTCAGCTTTCAAATTTGGTCATTTTGTAAGAAATAAAAACAATAAATACTATTTTGTGGCTCTTTAATGGATCACTGTAGCGCCTCAGTTCAAGCGGCATGTGAACCGATCGTCTCGTGAAATAAACATGAATGAACATCAGAAGGTATCTTGTTTCAACCACAGAAAGATGTCAATACACCGTTTTTCAAGTTCAAGTCCACCGACGTTAATCTACTCTCCTGTCTGGTTTGTTTATCAGACAAAATGGCAAATTCTGGATTATGATTGATCAGATCGCCTGTCAATCAAACTCCCGGCGAATTGGTTCCAAAGGGGAGTTTTCACATTGATTCCACCATTTTTTTGGTTCTGCAAAGAACCTTTCAGTGTGAAGAACATTTCGAACATTCCGTAGATGTTAAAGGTTCTTCATGGAACCAGAGATGCCAATAAAGAACCTTTATCTTTAAGAGTGCACTTGAAGATGGTTTATAAATAAGAGGGACTGATGACTTTTATTTAGACTAAAAGTCCTTGGAGTCATATAAAACAAACCTCCCAACAACTTTCCTCTAGCACAGAGGGAATTCAGCGAGCAGTTTTTTCCCAGAATGCTGTGGTTGAAAACGGCCCCTGCTGGTTAATAATACACATGCGCTCAACCAGCTGCTTTCTCAGACTCCCTCGTGCCGTTTTTGATATCTGCTCCCACCGAAGCCTCCAGCCTCCCACAGACGGTGGAGAGAACTGAACGTTATCAAGCCAGAGATGAGGAGGGATTCAGAACAGATGCCTTGTGAAGCTGAGACCTCCTTGAAGATGACTAGAGGCCGATCTCCTCCTGGTTTCACCCGTCACAACAGACTGATCTCAGCTCAGCACCACAGACTGAACACATTAACACCCCGATTGGAGCACAAACGGCAGGATGGCACACACACTCAAATTTAATACTAGTGCTAGAGGCTGAAAGGAATAGTTCACCCAATTATAATTTAAAAAAAAAATGTCCTCATCCTCAGGGCATCAAAGATGTAGATGAGTTTGTTTCTTCATCAGATTTGGTCTACATTTTGGAGTAATGGATTATGGATTATGGACACTGCTTTTCACTTCTCAAGACATTAGTTGTTGGCTTGCAGTGGTGTGGATTATTGTGATGTTTTTATCAGCTGTTTGGACTCTCATTCTGATGGCACCCATTCACTGCAGAGCATCCATTGCTGAGTGAGCTACAGAATGCTACATTTCTACAAATCTGTTCTGATGAAGAAACAAACTCTTCTATATCTTTGATGACCTGAGGGTGAGGACATTTTCAGCACATTTCAGAAAATGTTATTTTTGGGTGTACTACACCTTTAAATTACACCTTTAATGACTTACTGTAGCAAACACCACTAATTAATTACCCATTTTTCCGCAGTGAGAAATAATACATCTTTCTGCAATCTCTCGACCTCACTGTCGTGAAATCTCACAGCACAATTGCTTCTGAAAAGCTGAAGATGTTTTAATTAATTTTTGTTGTTGTTTTTTTCCCCTAGCCTTGACGTTCTTCTCTCTCTAAAGTTCTCTGATATGATGGTTCATTCTCCAAATTTGGCAAAGATGAACCCAGAAAGTTTTTACCTTTTAATTCTATCTTAAAGAGACAGAACTTCAAAATAAATCAATAAATCAAACACTATGTATTACTAACTAACATAGTCTCTAATCTCTACAAAATGTGATTCACAAGCACATAAGCTAATTGACATTCTTCTCCAGCCGTCTGGCCTTGATAATATCAGCCAGAAAACAAGTTGTTACATTCTGATGAAAGAGACAGGCTGACCCAGACGAGATACAGGACACGTAACACGTTTAAAGACATAATTAACTGTGAGATGACCCTGTCGACAGTCACGATCGAGTGAGCTGATTTCTGTCAGCTGTGAAGCAGGAATACGTTCAACTGTCATCTTACCTTTTTTCCCTCTCCAAATATGAGTGGAAACTTCAGATCTTCCTCCTGGACTGTTTTGTAGGCCCTGCACAAAACACCACAACAAACATCAAACAGCAGCTGAAGCTGAAGAGACGCTCAGACGCAAGAAGAGCACAGAGAATGTAACGTGAACATTGATTTGAAAACGTAAAATAGTTATGAAATTATCTATGACAGTGTTGAACTGTCTACTGTTCAAAAGCTTGGAGTCAGTAAGCTGATTTTTGTAAGAACATATACATTTTTATTCAAAAAAGATGCATTAAAGTGATCAAAAGTGGCAGTTATAATGTTACAAAAAATTATATTTCAAATAAATGCTGTTCTTTTGAACATTCTATTCTTCAAAAAATCTAATTTATCCCGGTTTCCACAGAAATATGAAGCAGCACAACTGTTTTCAACATTGATAATAACAATCATGTTTCTTAAGCTTCAAATCAGTATATTAGAATGATTTCTGAAGATCATGTGACACTGAAGACTGGAGTAATGATGCTGAAAATTCAGCTTTGATCACAGGAATAAATTACATTTTAACATATATTAAAACAGAAAACAGTTATGTTAAATTTGAAAATTATTTTACAATTTTTCTGATATTACTGTGTTTTTGATCAAATAAATGCAGACTTGGTGAGTCAAAGAGACTTTACGTTAAAAATAGAACATTAAAATCTTGCCAACCCCAAACTGTAGCATATAATGCCAAAAATGAATATTAATTTCAAATTACTTCAGTGAAACACAAAATAAGAGATTTAAATAATGTATAGTCACTCTTTTCCATACATTTTCCATTCTAATAAATATGGACCAAAGCTTTTGAGTTTCATAAGGGATGAAGCAATGAGTGAATTAATCATTCTTTCAAGTCAGATCTTTTCAACAAATCAATTGATCCAGCTCACAAAACCTGGAAATTTGAGTGTGTTTCTCATTCATATCTATTGTACGGATACAGAAGATTGAAATATAGTGCAAGCATCATATGGATAACTGTTAAGATGATTTTGCATCCATCCAGCTTTAAAGATTGACTCTCCATTGACTGAATGTTTTGAATATGTGCTTCATTCTTTTTTCCATGCAAATACAGAGTAATTTGAGTTTGGAATGACACTGAGATGATTTATAGGTGAAGTATTCCTTTAATCAATTCAGACATTTGAGCAACAAACTTGTATGATAAAATACTGTATATGATTCCTGGATGCAGCGGCACTGCCACATGATTCAACATCCCTGTCTGACAGTGCAGGTCGTGAGCTCAGTTACATCCCTGAGGACTCTCACACACACACACACACACTCACTCATGATTCAACATCCCTGTCTGACAGTGCAAGTCGTGAGCTCACATCCCCGAGGACTCTCTCACACACACACACACACACACACACACACACACACACGCACGCGCGCACGCACGCACACACACACACGCACACACACACTCTTCTGAGCAGGATCACACACATTCACTCACTAATGGAAGTTCAATCGTGTCTCCTGAGGGAGCTGCTATAAACACTTGATTCAGACTGGATCTGTCTCACAGACCAATCAGATCCTAGTGTTGAACTCTGACGAACATTAATTACACACCAAATCCATCCTCATGATGGACAGAAAATCTGATTAAGCCTGCATACAATGTGAAATGTAGAATTTTTTTTCATTGTTATCTGTAAAAATATACAAACAATAATTATTAGATTTTATTGATGTATTTTTATTTTATTTAATAAATCAAGAAAATGAAAATAATGATAATGCTATTATTTTAATATATAAATATAATTGTTAATTGTTTGTGACAACTAGAGTTAATTTTGCTTTTGTGTCGTTTTCACAATAACAATAAAAGTGTGTCCATTTCTGTACAAATATACAGATAATATTTATTTGATTTTATTGATTAATAACAGTAAACAATATTTATTTGAATAATTATTATATTGATGTAATAATTAACAAATATGATTAGTTTGTGACCAACCAGAATTCATTGTTTTTGTGTCTTTTTCTCAATAGATTTACCACAATAATTATATGATTTTATTAATTAATAATATTATGAACTATTATTTTCAGCAATAATTGTTATTTTAATATAATAAATAACTCATATTAACATAATAATTATAGATACTTATTACATTTATTGTATCAATAATTATTATATTAATATGTTTATTATAATTATATTAATAAAATAATTATAGATATTAATAGTTTGAATTCATTTGATTAATATTTTGTATTTTATAGATCAATAATATTAAGTACAATTTTATGTAATTAATCATTGCTAGATTAAAATCTAATAATTATAAATAATATTATTTGATTTGATTTTTAGCAATAATTATTATATATTAATATAATAACTATAATGATTATTATATTAAGACAGTAATTATAGATATTAATTGTTGCATTTTAATTATTTCATTACTTGGGTTTCTGGTCTATTATTGTGATATCATGATGAACTCTGATTGGTCACTTTACATGTCAATCAGGTGGGCGGTTCTTGAGCAGAATAGTTGTTGGTGACAGTCAAACGTCAGACTGTTAATCAGATCCAGCACAACAACAGCATGCAGAACTCACCATCCGTTCATGGTGAAGTCTCGGTACAGCATTCTCTTCCCGACCTCTTTCTTTGTGACCCTTCTGGGAAACTCCAAGTGTGTGAAATCATTTCCCAGCAGCGACGGCTGCAGGTGAGCCTGAGAGAGAAAAACAGCATGAATCCCATAATCAGGGATTCTGTCCTTTAAAGAATGCAAACAAACATCCAAGAGAGGGACAAGCACTTCCCAAGACCAGCAGCTGAATCCAGATTTCTCTCACCAGGAACTGAAGTCTCTGGCGCTCTGATTCAGGAGTGAAGGAGCTGGACATGGGAAGAATCTCTCCTCCACGGATGATCAGAGCCCTGAAACACACAACACACTGCACATCACACAGCAGAATCATCAAGAATTCAACAGAAGAGAAGAGGATACACTGGACAGGACAGAGTAGAGTAGAACAGAACAGAACAGAACGTAAAATAGAATAATAAAATCAATATATGCACAAAACAGAGCAGAATAAATGAAACGTGTGGAATCTACTAGAGAAGAGTCAAACAGAGCAGACAATGTCAATGCTACAAAAACAAAGCTAAACACGGTGACCTAGAAGTGCAAAACAAATCACGATTCAGAAAACAAAATAACAAATTACAAACGCAAATGCAAATATAAAAAACAAAATAACAATTAAGAAAACACAACAACAATTCCGAAAACATTATAACAAGTCAGAAAACCCAATGACAAATCAGACAAACCGGAAGAGGTAGGTATAGTTTGAGACAGCGCCATTGGTTTGGGAATATATTACTCACCGCTGACTGGATGAGACATCTATCAATCAAAGTACAGGAAGAACCAGAAGAAGCACAGCAGAGTCAACTGAAGCATCAGCTCCAGTGGTGCAGATGGTAAATCACGAGTCATGTCTTTTTGACGCGATTGACCAGTGGTTCGATCCCACCTTTGGCCGATCTTTTTTTCTCTCCCTTTTCAAATCTCATATCACATCGTAAAGGCATTTATTTTCAATAAAAATGAAGGAAATAATCAAAAAGTTGAAAATAAAGTATCGGGTAGGGTTTTACACTATGTTAAAATAGCAGGATGTTCTGCTATGTATACTAACGTTACTTGTTGCAAATAGTGGCAATTATCTGCACTTCAGTATTGTAGTACATTATAAAACAGTATGCAATAATGAGGTATTGAGTGTAAATTATAATTTTAATTCAAATTATTAAATGGATGCCGCCTTATTGGTACAATATAAAGCCCTCTCTGCACCTACCCTAACCCTACCAGATACTTTATTTTCAACCTTTTGATTATTTCCTTAATTTTTATTGAAAATAAATGCCTTTACGATGCGATATGAGATTTGAAAAGGGAGAGAGAAAAAGATCGGCCAAAGGTGGGATCGAACCACTGGTCAATCGCGTCAAAAAGACATGACTCATGATTTACCATCTGCGACACTGGAACTGATGCTTCAGCTGACTCTGCTGTGCTTCTTCTGGTTCTTCCTGTACCTTGATTGATAGATGTCTCATCCAGTCAGCGGTGAGTAATCTATTCCCAAACCAATGGCGCTGTCTCAAACTATACCTACCTCTTCCGGTTTGTCTGATTTGTCATTGTGTTTTCTGACTTGCTATAATGTTTTCGGGATTGTTGTTGTGTTTTCTGAATTGTTATTTTGTTTTTTATATTTGCATTTGCGTTTGTAATTTGTTATTTTGTTTTCAGAATTGTGATTTGTTTTGCACTTCTAGGCCACCGTAGCTAAATAAAAGTCATGTTTATTTTTCATTACATTAAAAACATTTAAACATACACTACTTTTTAAAAGTTTGGTGTCAGTAAGATTTTTTTATGCTTTTGAAATGTCTCTTTTGCTCACCAAGGCTGCATTTATTTGTCATAAAAACAATAATATTGTTATTTAAAATAACATAATTACATAATAATATAATTTATTTCTGTGATATAAAGCTGAATTTTCAGCATCATTACTCCAGTCTTCAGTGTCACATGATCTTCAGAAATCATTCTAATATGCTGATTTGCAGCTCAAGAAACATTTCTGATTATTATTAATGTTGAAAACAGTTGTGCTGCTTCATATTTCTGTGGAAACCATGATTGTTTGCAGGATTATTTGCTGAATAGAAAGTTAAAACTTAAGACATTTTAAGATTAAGTAAAGAAAATGTAAGGAATAATCTTAATGGAACACAATACGTCAATACAGTCTCTAAATATAAATGTATTGTATTAGCAACGCTTCAAAGTCTGACAACACAATTTCCAACAGATCTCCATTACTTTTCATTCATTTCACAAAAAAGGCTTGAATACTTCTGCTCCAAACCACTCGAATATGGAAATAACGTTTGTTCCTTCTGATGCAAAAAGATGTTCTTCCTCAAATAAAGGCCTAAAAAGGTCTTAAATCAGAGCAGAAAGTCCTAAACTCATAAAGTCATGCAGTTAATTGTTGCATATACTGCAAAAAATAAATAAAAATCTAGACATTTTTTAATCTCTTTAATCTAGACATAAGCTCTCTTAAATGAGAATAAAAGAAACATGCAAAATATTACAAAATGGTGATTTGGTTTAGTAATATTCAGTCTCACCTGCTGTCCCCAGCGTTGGCCACGTACAGTTTTCCCAGTAAATACACCACCACTAGAGCGGTACATCCTCCAGATATAGAGTAAATCATCCTCTCTCGAGCGATATGAGCGTCCTGAGATCACACAAACACACGGACAACTCAATCAAGGTCACATGAGACTGGATTCAATCCACATTTAAATAAAAAACACACATATAGGATCGCTGCTTTCTATCTGTAAGTACAAGACTCTTTTATGCTCACCAAGGCTGCATTTATTTGATTAAAAATACAGTAAAATCTTTAAAATTGTGATGCATTATTATAATTTAAAATAAGTGTTTTCTATTTGATTATATTATAAAATGTAATTTATTACTCTGATGCAAAGCTGAAATTTAAAATCAACAGTCATTTACAATAATGCATCATTCCTATAAGCTCCGCCTGCCATCTAGTGCTCATGTGAGTTTACTACAGAAACTGATCTAAAGACTCACCATCTCCTTGAAGGCGTTCTCTATGGCTCCCACCACCAGACTCTCCTGTTTGATCTTCTTCTCCATGAAGAACCGTGGGGCCATGGTATTAGGGGACCCCGGGGCCCCGGCGGCCCCTCTGAGCGAAGCCGCCCGGGACAGGCCCCTCTGGGAGCATCCAGCGGACGGGTGGAGGGGGTGGATGGGGTTCTCCTCGCCCAGACAGGTGGGCGGCTGGAGGATCGGGTTCTGCAGGATCTCCAGCACCTCCTGCAGCTGCTCCTCGATATGGAGGTGAAGGAACTTGGCTGCGAAAATTGCAGCTCCGGAACCGCCGTGACCATCAAACAGAGCCCAGTGGTGGAAGTTCAGTTCCTTCACCTCCTGCACAAACAGAATTACACAAATATCAGCATGCACTGAAATATGTGACCCTGGAGCACAAAAGCAGTCAGAAGTAATAGGTATATTTGTAGCAATAGCCAAAAATACATTGCATGGGTCAAAATTATCCATTTTTCTTTTATGCCAAAAATCATCAGGATATTAAGTAAAGATCATGTTCCATGAAGATATTTTGTAAATTTCCTACCATAAATATATCAAAACTTAATTTTTGACTAGTAATATGCATTGCTAAGAACTTCATTTGGACAACTTTAAAAGTGATTTTCTCAATATTTAGATTTTTTGCACCCTCAGATTTTCAAATAGTTGTATCTCAGCCAAATATTGTCCTATCCTAAGAAACCATACATCAATGGAAAGCTTATTTATTCAGCTTTTAGATGACGTATACATCTCAATTTTGAAAAATTTACCCTTATGACTGGTTTTGTGGTCCTGGGTCACAAATGTGTTTTAAAAAAAAAAAAAAGGAAATTCTCTCATGAAAAAAAGTAGGGTAGGTGATTTGGTTCAAAAATATTTTTTGTTAATACTGTTTGAAAGTCTCTTCAACGTCTGATGCATGCGACACACTAGTGATGGGAGAAACTAACCTTTTTCGAAGCTTCGAATCAATCAACCAATTACTTCACAAAATGATTCACTGTTTCGAAGCGCTCGAAACACCACACGCTGGTGACGCTTGCTGGTCAAAAGTGTGTACATGCAACAAAAACTCAGGCTAAAACATGCAGAAAACAGCTTTTAAAAACCCACTGCAAAAGTTTTATTGAAAGTATAATACATTAAATGCAATAAAATACCATTAAATATGACGTGTCTGCATAATGTGTGGTTTTTAAACTATTTAATATTAATTTGCAGGGCTAGTTTTGTTTGTTTTATGGAGAGCTTGTGTATTGAGGCCAGTAAGAGACTATTAACTACTTCTCATCTTTTTAATTACACAAATGACTCGTTAAAAATGTCTACAAATTGTGCGGTCGTGTGTTTTGGAGGAGGCGTGTCTTTAGAGAGTGATTTACAGGGAGGGTGGGATCTTATGCTTTCAAAGTTTCACTTTATGGTTACTGAAAAAGGTTTGAGTTAGTTCTTATAAAAAGTAAACCTAAGTATGAACATCAATTTTTTTCAATTCATGCTTAAAAATTCCTCAAAGTCATAAGTTATATTTCAGCTTTTTACTCATCCTAAAAATCATCCCACTCGTTCTAGCATGATTAATTCTTTACAAATATAGCTACTTAAGCCATCCGGTGAAAATTCCTGTATATTTTCATTATACAAATATTTAGTTGCAGAAAAACGAAATATTGCAGTTTCAGTTTTTTTACAATATCGTGCAGCTCTATTTTGGCACCACATGAGGTGGAGAAATGATGACAGAATTATCATTTTAGGGTGAACTGTTCCTTTAAAATCAACATGATTGAGTCATAACGGACTTGTGTGAAATAACATTACAGTTTTTCTCAGTGGCTTTGGAGCATTTCTTGAATCATTCTTAATATTTGCAATGGATTTCCTGCAAAAGCCTGTAACTTATTCAAAATCTTTAGCTCATCTCTCAAAAGTAAGTATTTATGTAAATGAACATATCAGTTCCATCAGAATGAAAAGTCCTTGTGTCATTGTTCACAGACAAGAGAGTCAAAATGCTTAGTCATGTTGTCAATATAACAGTGCACTCTGTTAGTGTTACCTGATGTAAACTATGACAACAGTTTGGATGACAGTTACTGTACTGAAATGCAGAAGGCCGCGCTTCTTATGTGTGCCATATATCCATTTCAAAAGTACAAATTTACACATTACTGTATGTGGGATATTGATTGAAAAAGACTGGATGTGATTCACAGTTACACTTGAGCTATTTCAGAGAACTGGTTTATCATTGGTTGATCTATATTCTCTTCATTACTGAAAGTCAAGATTTACCTGCACAATTCATGGCAAATTTACAAAAAGTCTAATAGAAATGTGTAGAAAATATGCTTGATAGTTTATGACAACAAGATCAACCATTCTGCTTTTATTGACTTATACGATGAAGTAAAGAGATGTTTTGAGGGGTAAGACTATAGCACAGAGAACTATATAATACATATGGAGCAACATGACAATAGTAAATTATAATGTAGGAAACCGCAGATAAATGTATATAATCAGTTGCATGAATGTACCAAAGCAATCACAACTTGTTCAAAAGAATAAGAAACTGGTTTTATGATGTGCACAAGTGACTAGATGATGTGGAGGTTGAACAAGTAGTTTTGAGAAGTTCATTTCTGATCTGAGAAATGCACCAAAGCGACTGTAAAAAGCGTGTTGGCAGAAGGCCTCACTGTGCTGTCGATGGACTCCAGGATGTCTGTGCTGGGCAGCGAGGAGCGTCTCCTGGTGGGAGTGTAGCTGGGGCTGGACGGGTCTGCGGGTCGTTTCCTGAGCTCTACCACCTCACAGCACGCCTGGTCCTCGTTTAGGGTGCTTTTACCGGCATTGATCACCCTGTAGAGACAGTTTCATCATCAACACAGTTTCTATATGTCTGCAGGAAGTCAACTTTAACTCAGAGACTCAAGGGATGTTCACGCTTATGAAGACTTGGCACAACGATGAAGGAATAGTTAATTCTGCTTAAACCTACAACCTCTTGCTCTTCATCAAACAAGTCTTTTCGAGCTCCTAAATGCTTCTCGATGATGCATAACTGCCATCATCTCCTCAGATGAGTCACAGCGTGAGTCTAAAGAGCACAAGACAGCATGACGCTCGCTCACGAGCCTCTGATAATTGCCCCCATCACAACAGGGTTTCCACGGAAACCCATTCCTGCATCCTGATTTGTTAATGAGGATTTAAAAGGGTTCATACGGTCCACGGCTTTGTCCTGACAGGAGACACATGTCATTCTGCAGGGACATTTGTGACGTCTCACTCGTGCTGCTGGAAACACTTCTTTTGATGGAGAAAATACACCTGGATTCAAAGAACAACATTCCTCACAATCAGTCAGATTTCAGAGGCAGGTTCAGGGTTAGAAACACTCATCAAACACAACAATCCTCTGATTACTCAGACTTGTGTTAAATGCTCAGCATACCATAGAGAGATAGAAAGAACAACAGACAGATAGAACGATAGATAGAACGATAGAATGATAGATAGATAGATAGATAGATAGATAGATAGATAGATAGATAGATAGAATGATAGAACGATAGATAGATAGAATGATAGATAGATAGATGGATGGATAGATAGATAGATAGATGGACAGACAGATAGACAGAATGATAGAACAATAGATAGAATGATAGAACAGATAGAATGATTGATAGAATGATAGAATGATAGAATGACAGAACAATAGATAGAACGATAGATACAATAACAGAACGACAGATAGAACAATAGATAGATAGATAGAACAATAGATAGATAGATAGATAGATAGGCAGGCTCTGGTTACAGTAAATTGCCCATCACAGCTATGCTGATGATACCCAGATCTACCTAGCCTTATCTCCACATGACTATAGCCCCATTGACTCCCTCTGCCAATGCATTGATGAAATTAACAGTTGGATGTGCCAGAACTTTCTTCAGTTAAACAAGGAGAAAACTGAAGTCATTGCATTTGGAAACAAAGATGAAGTTCTCAAGGTGAATGCATACCTTGACTCTAGGGGTCAAACAACTAAAAATCAAGTGAAGAATCTTGGTGTGATTCTGGAGACAGACCTTAGTTTTAGTAGTCATGTCAAAGCAGTAACTAAATCAGCATACTATCATCTCAAAAACATTGCAAGAATTAGATGTTTTGTTTCCAGTCAAGACTTGGAGAAACTTGTTCATGTCTTTATCACCAGCAGGGTGGATTATTGTAATGGTCTCCTCACATTAGACAGCTGCAGCTCATCCAGAACACTGCTGCCAGGATTCTGACTAGAACCAGAAAATCTGAGCATATCACACCAGTCCTCAGGTCCTTACACTGGCTTCCAGTTACATTTAGGATTGATTTTAAAGTACTTTTACTCGTTTATAAGTCACTCAATGGCCTAGGACCTAAATACATTGCAGATATGCTCACTGAATATAAACCTAACAGAGCTTGAGTTAAACATCAACATCAGATCAGTGAACAGGAACACATTCAGAGATCATGTGACCGGGCTTCTCTGTCAGTCTCACTTCTGTACACCAGCGTCACTCTTGAACATCCTCATATCAGAGAATTAAATCATTCAGATGCACTGGACAGAATTAGATTCAAAACGAAATTTTAGACTAATTAAACTGGTCTATTAAAAATATTTTTTCAAAATTTTTAATAATTAAAAGCTGAAATAAAATATAAACATTAGATGAAACACTTAAAAAAACTTAGAAAAAAAAACCTAGAAATGTTGTGTTGGCAACTAACTGAAATAGTTCAGGTACAAAACTAAACTTAAAACTTAAATTAAAACTAAATGCAATTCAATTAAGACTAAAATGACTAACTGAAATAAAAATAAATTAAAGCTAAATTAACAAAATGACAAAAGCACATAACAACATTACTAAATCTTAATCTAAAATTAAAATGTAAACTGAAAAACATGAAAGCTAATACGAAATATTAATAAACACTACAATAGAATATAAATAATGTGGCTTATTATTCTCTATCCTAGTACTATTTATGTCCAGATATACAACCATTCTGAGTATGGGAATGAATAAAAACAGTATCCATAAATCATGACACACACACAAGACTTGAATTGTGATGCCAAACATATCATAAATGCATAAAACTCAATCTGGACTGTCTAAAATCTGATTTCATAACCATTATCAAACGCAGAGCCTGCTGTAGCTCTACATCTAGACAGCTTCACATGAATTAGGTTATGATATAATGCGCAAAACGCGCGCATGCGCCCTGCTAAAGCTGCATGGAAATGAAAGTATGGATGCGTGTCATGGATCTTCATTTTCTGTTCCTCATGTAATTATCACGAAGAACGCAAACATTCCGCAGCATCCGCGTGCACAAATCAGCGCGTCGCTACTCACTCCGCGTAGCCGCTGGCCCAGGGCAGCTTCATCTCCTTGAGGATGAGGATGGGTCTGGAGATGTGATCCGCAGAGCACTCCACCTCGTCTGGAGACAGCGCGAGGAAATCCGGTCTGCTGTACGGGAACCGGGGCGGCGGATCCGGGTGGGTCTCCTGCGCGCTGGAACCCGAGGCCATGATGCCGCCGATGATGCTGGAGACCGCGGACCGCACGCGTGTTATCATCATGATGGTGGTGGTGGTGGTGGTGATGATGATGATGATGTGGAGGAAGAGCACTGAACGCCGGTGTTCAAACGCGTCGCAGCTGGAGCACACCTTC
Source organism: Schizothorax lantsangensis (assembly GCA_027422415.1). Lineage (NCBI taxonomy): Eukaryota > Metazoa > Chordata > Actinopteri > Cypriniformes > Cyprinidae > Schizothorax > Schizothorax lantsangensis. Next base: position 26,107,239 of record CM049854.1, read on the forward strand.
AGTGCGGCGGAACTGAACGGCATCACGTGACAGCGGGTCATCGGGTCACTTTGGTGACTTTGACCCTCATACTGTTCACACTTATTGTATGTGAAAAAAAAACGTTTACTGTTCATAAGTATCATGATAATGTCATCTGATACCATCACTGTACCATGGTAAATACCAGTGGCAGAAATTAAATTATTATTTTTTTGTATGATTTATTTATTACATTTTCACAACAGCAAAAAAAAAAAGAAAAAGGAAAACCAGGCAAAGTGGAAAAATAAAATCAGAAAATAATAATAATAAAATCACATACATACCCTCACCCAAAGCACAGGTTGAGAGCAGTGTCCAATATTATACAGAAAAACTGTAACAATACAATCATAAGCTGAAACAAAGTAGATATTAATTATTCCAGTAAGTTGAGGGGGGTAGAAATGAAATGAATTTAATCAAGTACAGTATTAATCCCAAATAAATAAATGCATAAATAAACAGTAACGTAATTTTACAGTGTCCTTGTTACACAAATTATTATTTATAGCTAGTGAAAATGGTAAATTATGCATTAAACTAACCCTAAACCAAACCCTAATTTTAGCCCTATTAATAAATACATGTTGTTACTCTGTACTTGAATGTATAAATGCACTCTAACAAGTTCACCTTAAAATAATGTGTACCCAATCAAATAAAAATAGGAATAAAAACATATTTTTAATAAAATCAGTTCAGTCATAACAAAGTAAGACACATCACTAGAGTATATGTTAAGTGTTATATAATAATGACACCTTAAAATAAAGCATAACCAGTACAATAAAATAAAATGTAAATATTTTTAATAAAATAAGTTCATATCAGTTCAATAATCACCAAAATAAAATACGTTACTAAATAGACTAATTAAAAAAAAAAAACATTTTAAGTTTCATACAATAATGACACCTTAAAATAAAGCATAACCAGTAAATATTTGTTTTCTTCATAAAATCGGTTCATATCAGTTCATCAGTCACCAATACAAACCACATTACAGAGTATAATTTCAATAAATACTTTGTGTTAGAAAACAGTTAAAAAGATGTTACTTTTTAATATTAAGTAACAATTCAATATTTAAAATCGCATTAATATCATTGGACAGTGCAGTCTGTGTTAGCATATACAAACTTCTGTAACACGTTTATTTACATGTTTTATTGTTCTAACATGCTGTATTCAGCATATCCATATCAGACTTTAGAAAGTTCTTAATCTTTCCATCTTTATCAGATTTAATGGTGTTTATTCAGTACTGTTTAAACAACAACTGTTTCAATAATCCCACGAGGATTATGAGATTTGTGCACAATCACTAGAAATATATGCCATCTGTTACAGCTGATATCTGCCTAACATGAATCACAAATCAGCATGTAATCCATCTCTACAACCAAAGCAATACCGACAATTATCTCTGTTTACTCACCCACATGTTGTTCAAACCATATGTCGTTTTCAAAGCTTGTGTACTATATTATGCATGTGAAAAACAGATCAATATTAACTCATAAAGCTATCATATAACTTCAAAAGACTGTACTGAAGTTAATTCATTTATTTATTTTATTTTATAATCAATAAATAGAAATACTGTATCAGCATTTTGTCTAGGGCAAGAAAATAAAAATAAAGAAAATAAATAAAGCGCTGTCATGTCTCATAATGGCCACTAGATGACAGTGTTTCCTAACAACAAATGACCAACGGTCTCCATTCAACACTCGACTGGATCTCGTTCACTCGTACGTAACGGGATTACGTAATCTAATTACAAAAGAAATGTAACTGTAATCTGTTACAGTTACTGAGAAAAAATATATAATTAAATTACAGTTACGTATGAAAATATTAAGATTGCAAAGGGGGATACATCTGAATATTTTCAGACATACAGATTTGATTGATTTCTTTCATAAATTGCAGTGACTTCTCTAAAATATGAGACACCAATGTTTCAGGAGTTTAGAACACAGAATAGGACATATGCTTATTTGATAAATGTTTTATTTCCTATTTGGCTTTGTGTATTATTTTTTTTTAAAGATCACGAATCATTAATCATTTTTTTGTTTGTTTTTGTTTTTGTTTTCTTCCCCAAAGCATTGTTAGATCCAGTGTTTCCTGTCATAGCTGTGCAAAGATTTGATTTCAAAGAAGTATCATAGCTATTAAACTATTTCTTGTTATGATTTAAAATCTTGACTTGTGACCCTGGACCACAAAACCAGTCATAAGGGTGACTGGAAGCATCATCTGAAAGCTGAATAAATAAGCTTTCCGTTGATGTATGGTTTGTAGGATTATTATTATTATAGGATAATATTTGGCCGAGATACAACTATTTGAAAATCTGGAATCTGAGGATGCAAAAAAATCTAAATATTGAGAAAATCATCTTTAAAATTGTCAGAATGAAGTTCTTAGCAATGCATATCACTAATCAAAAATTAAGTTTTGAGATATTTACGGTAGGAAATTTACAAAATATCTTCATGGAACATGATCTTTACTTAATATCCTAATGATTTTTGGCATAAAAGAAAAATCTATAATTTTGACCCATAATGTATTGTTCGCTATTGCTACAAATATAGCTGTGTTACTTCTGACTGCTTTTGTGCTCCAGGGACACATTTAACCTCAGAACAATCTCAAAGTAAACATAGCTGATTTTGTGATGGCTGTTCTTTAAAAATAAATTATTATAATCTTTGATTCAAGTGATGAAGGTTTTGAAAGACTTGCAGTAATCAGTGTTGAGTCCTACTGTAAGGTTAACCCTGCCTGCTTTAAATGTTAGAAAATGACTAAAAGTTTAGAGAAATTTAGAAAAAAATGAAATTTAAATTTAGAAAGTAATCAAATGTAATCAGTTACATTACTTTAATAAAGTAATTGAAATACTTACACTCACTTATTACAATTTAAATAGGGTAGCTTGTAATCTGTAACCTGTTACATTACAGTGTTCAGGGTTTGACACGGGTCAGTCTGCGTTCATTACATCAGTCCAGGATCACTGCAGGTTAACCAGGGTCTGTTTCTGCTTCCAGCAAACACCCAGGGGCTGCTGGGTAGATTTATGAGCTCAGTGGTGCCAAACCCATGTGCTGCCTCTCAATACTGATCTTCTGGATGGTCTAAGAGCAAGATTTAGGATTCGGTTTGGGTCATTTGTTAGTTTTATAGCTTTCTGGCACGCTCTGTCATGTCCGATGTGGAAGTGTGTTGTCCCGCAGAGGCGGTGTGTATTTACTGCTGCTTGGCTGTTTATGAGGGGATCAGTATTATTCTTTCTGTCTGATTTGGATGGATTACTGCTGATTAAAAAGAAACAAATCATGGTAATCTGTTAGAAATTCATCTCAGAGATTAAAGCTTTGCTGGGGAACTGATTTGAACTCTACAGCGTTTGCTCTTCACTTACAGTTTTTCTCAATCGATTTCTCCAATGTAATGTACTTGTTCTCAAAACAATTAACACAGCCATCCAAACACAAACTTATCTTAACCAAACAGTTCAACTTTACTGCAAAATGAAGCACTGCAATTCTTTCTAGTAAAGTAAATATTAACATCAAATCTGTATGTGTGTTCTCTATTTATTATAAAACACATTCAGCTGTAGATGCACAAGCATGCTAATGAAAATACATGTTTATTGCAATGCTTCAACAGGGAGTTTTGTTTTATATATATTCTGTATATCTAAAAGAAATACAAATTGTTATCCAACACATGCTTTCACCCATTAAGAAAAAAAACTAATTGCCCTTTTAAACTTAAAATCGGGTTGTGCCACCTTTAGCAGCAAGAACCGCAAACAAACTTTTCTGATATCTACAGATCAGTCTTTTACATCACTGTGGTGGATATACACACACGTGTGTGTGTGTGTGTGTGTGCACATGAATTATAATGAATTATTGATCTTGCCTTTAATTTACATCTGGAAGAGAATTTCATTGCATTTTATCTACACTACATATTTGCTGCGCTTGCATCAAAAATGTAAGAAGATTGAACCCATGCTTGAAAAGCTCCTGTCTCAACATCTCCACAGGCCTCTTCCTTTGTTGCTGGTGGTGTTGTTCTGGATCACCATGTTAATAATGCTCCTGTTGCATTCAAAATAATCTTGATGGTCCTCCTGAATGATCTCAAACTTAAATTCTGAAAAATGTTTGGGCATTTACAGTAAATAACAGAAGTTGTCCCAGGAGGACTAAAATCTGTACTATCAAGAATCATAGTAGAATTCTATGTTTCAAAGAATAAAAATTCACTAGTTTCAAAGCATAAAATTGCTGTGAAAATGCATTTGTGCCACTTCTGAGCAGCATTAAACAGTCTGTGTAAAGATACCTAAATGCCACTTCAGAAGCGCTTCTGTGCCACCTAAATATGACCACCGCGTGAACAGACTTTCATTGAGGGGGACTTTGGTGATAATAAACATAAGCATAAAAATAGCACTGAAAATTGTATGTATACTTTTTGGTTTTGAATTATTTCTTTATTGAATTATTTATAGTTGACATTTCTCTCCACCAGCTCATTACAATGCATTATGAGATTGTATTCAATATATCTTGGACGAGCGTTCACATCACAAATGCACCTATGGTGCATTATAATAATAAGAGCTTGAAAATGTCTTGGAAACAAATCTTGAAATTGTAGATGATCTGCATGTTGGATGTTGGATGGAAGCTGTTGTAAATTACACCCATGAGCTCTGTGATGTGCCCAACTCAATATTTGTTTCTGCCTGTTTGTTTTGGTCTTTGTTTATCCCAAATGATTTTCTTTGAACAGGAATCCACTTCATCTTTTTATATTAAACTAATAATTCGTAATTAATTATTAAACAATGACAGAACAGAGAAAGTGAGTCACTAACAAAAACATGCCATGGTAGTAGCATTGTTTTGGACATGTACCATGGCAGTACTATGATTTAATACCCTGATAATACCATGGTATTTTTTGCAATACCTTGGAGTACCATATAAATATCATGGTACATGAGTATGCTAATCATTCAGTTCTAAGTTTTTTAAAGTACCCCGCTTAAAACAATGTGCCTTTCCTTTTAGTGTTATCAAACGATTAATCGTGATAAATCACATTCAAAATAAAAGATTTTGTTCACATAATATATGAGTGTGTACTGTGTATATTTATTATGTATATATAAATACTCACACATGCATGTATATATTTAAGAAAAATATGTTACGTACATATATTACATATATTTACTATATAATATAAATTATATGAATATAAATATATAAATACATGTAAATATTTTCAAAATATATATTGTATATATACATAATAAATATACACAGTACACACAGATATATTATGTAAATAAAAACTTTTATTGTGGATGTGATTAATCGCGATTAAGTTTTGACAGCACTAACTGTAACATATTTCAATAAATCTAAAAACATCAAGACACAACATTTTTGATATTCAACCTAATGCAATGTCACATATGTGACCCTGGCCCACAAAACCAGTCTTCAGTGTCAATTCTTCGAAACTGAAAGGTATACATCATCTGAAAGCTGAATAAATTAGCTTTCCATTGACGTATGATATTGTTATGATAGGACAATATTTGGCTGAGATGCAACTATTTGAAAATCTGGAATCTGAGGGTGCAAAAAAATCAAAATATTGAGAAAATCATCTTTAAAGTTGTTCAAATTAAGTCCTTAGTGATGCATATTACTAATCAAAACTTAAGTTTTGACACATTGACTGTAGGAAATTTACAAAATATCTTCATGGAACATGATCTTTACCTAATATCCTGATGATTTTTGGCATTAAAGAAAAATCTATCATTTTGACCCATACAATGTATTTTTGTCTATTGCTTCAAATATACCCCAGCGACTTAAGACTGATTCTGTGGTCCCGGGTCACATCACAAAATTAGACCATAAAATTTTATGTTGATATTCAGATGGAAAAAGAGTGAAGCCATTCATCAAATGTCTTGATATGAAATTTTGTGGTTTAAAAATCAATATAACCCTATATATCAAACTACTTTATTATCTGACACCATCACTGTACATTTTGTGAGGAAATCACAATCCATTCTGTGTGATGCAGCGGAAAATCAGACCGGCTCACGCAGGAATGCCGTGATTTCAGATTTCTGAATGTTCTGAAGGAACAATAAATATATCCAACAAAACCTCACCATCATTTACATGACGTCACCATCATCTGGCTTTTCACACGGTACAAAAATCCTTAATTCTTCCCAGATGGATCTCAACCAAAAGAACATCATGGCAGCCTGATCCAAGACCAGCGTCACTCCACCAGATCCCCTGAGAACTGATCTAAGATCAGGACAAACCATCAATAACTCATGAGACATCGGGTCAGGGAGCAGATTAAGCACTCGATACCGTCTCAAAGAGTGACATTTCTCAAGTGTAACTGGATTGGAAATGTCAGACGGCCTCGTCTCTGGGAAGCTGCGTGTTGTTTCGTGATGGTTTAATATGTTTGTGGTTTGATGTGTAGCTCACAGACACCTGAATGCCAGTGACACCACTGCATGTTTATTAAGACAGATTTGAGACATTAAGACACAGAACCTACCTGTTCTGTGACAAGCCCACATATAAATAAACATGAAAATGTGACTGCTGAAAATACCAACTGAAGATATCTACAAACCTCCTTTTAAATAAATGCTAATTTACCGCATGCTTTCTGTGAACAGCAACAGCGTGACATGGCCGAGACAGCTCAACGCGCTGCAACTTCAGAAAACACATGCAAATAGAAAAAGCTCCAGCAAATCAAGAAAACATCTTCATCAGTTTGACAGCAGGTGCTGCAAATGCTCTCAACACAAACAAATAAAGAATTTGATTTGCTTCAATCAAATCAGAGCAAATTGCTTCTTTGTTGTTGTGAGCATTTGTAGAGCGTGTGTTGTCAAATTGATGAAGTTGTTTTCTTAATTTGCAGGTGTTTTTTATATTTGCAGCGTGTTGAGCTCTCTCGGCCACCGTATGTATTGCGCGGAACAACAACGCTGACATTTGTGAATCGAGTACGTTCATGAGCCTCATTTACATATAAAGGACTTTTTATGCTCAAAAGAATAGATCTTTTGATATAACGCTAAAGCGTTACAACTGTTTAGTGAATTTGAGTGATTGAGTGATTTCTTGCTTTTTTAGTGGTGATTGCTAAGCTGCATTATTCATAGAGCTCTGCAGTGATTATGTATTTTTGTAGGCTAGAACGTTCTCAGAAATTTGGTTAATGTTCTGGAAATGTTATTAACTGTTCTTCCAGTAATGTTAATAGAACAATTTTAACTGATCTTTAAACATATTTTCAAAGTGTTTTTCTAAAATGTTCTATTTGGAAATTTTTAAATGTTAGGCTACTAATTGTTATTACTTGTCAAAAGTAATGTTCCCATAATGTTTGAAAAATGATAAAATGGAATGTTGGTTGAACATTTATAACCAAAAATCATTTTTAAACCATTTAAAAACTGGACATTCTGGCCGTTTGCATGCTCGGAGAACATATGTTTAATAGCTTAATGTGGCGACTGATTTTTCTATTGGCTTTTTGGATTATTGCAGAAAATAAGTTCAGTGACCAGCAAAAGTTTATTAAAAAAAAATTTCATCATGACAATCTTCACAACTTTTATGAATTCTGAAACCTAAATACAATCAGCAGATCTACAGCAAACTACACAACGGTCACATGACTTCAACGTCACCGCTATAAGCATCAACGACTCTTTCAGTCTTTGTTTAAAAACTATTTCTCTGTAAGTCTGAGTTAGAATAGTTTCCAAGAGCACGATTATTAACACAACGAGGCTGTGAAAGCAACTAGTGAGTTTATCTCTTAAGTCCTACTAAGACACTTGTTAGCCTTTTTCAAGACAAGTAACGCATTCAAAAAACCCACTGGCATTGGTGCATGAAATGTGTTTGTGCATGTGCTTTTACTGAAAAACATCTAATGCATTTGTGTTCAGTTTATCATATAATAACCGTTGACCTGCCCGGGGTTAATTGCACATATTTGGTTTTCTCTCAGATGCAGCTTTTGTTATGTAAAAATATACAATATGATGAGGACTAATGTGCTTGTGTTTCATAAGGACGGGATTGTTTTCTTGCATTGTAGTCAGCACTGAATTCTGGGAAATGTTCATTTATCATCTGTGACCCTTTGAACACAGTGGGACATCCGTTTAACGTATACAAAGGAGAGATATATGATGGAGACTTCCCTCCTGTCATATGACACAACACTCAATCAATCACTCAGACTGTAACGACCTTCTCAACTGAACGAGGCTGCTTAATGAACGTTTCCCATGACAACAGAGAACACAGCGGGAGAAGAATAACAAAAGGCCTGTTGTTATGGAATGGGAGTTTATAATAACCAGCAAAGGGAAGGGAACTTTGGGAAACACATCAGGTTTTAAAGGGGCCTCACCTTCCGGTTAGTTTGTAACCTGAAACCACTAAGATACAGTGTTGGGGAAAGTTACTTTTAAAGTGCCTCTATTATGCGATTTGAAAGGTTTATAATTTGGTTTTGGGTGTCCTCAACAACAGGTTTACATGCATGCAAGGTTCACGAGTTCACCCTTACATCTAATCTGATAGCAAATAGTAGGCATATTTTGGCTTGCTGTCCTGGGGGAGGGCTCCGAGCTCGGAATATGGCCCGAACCCAGAGAACTCCCCCTATCCCTAATATGGGATAAAAACAGATTAGGGGTGAGGAGTTGGGGTGGAGGAGGGATGCATTCATTGGACAGAGGTAGGCAGGCTGCATATATATATATATATATACGTATTGTGCTCGTTAGGATAGTTAGCTAAACGAGTTGCACCTGCGCCAAATTAGTTGATTATCTGATCGTGCTCCTCCCGAACCTTGTTAATAAAACATCATTAAAAAATAAAAAAAACTTTAATTTTCTTATAATATGCATTTACATTTCTCAACGACTCTCAAATGATTTGTTCCAAGATTCATCTTTCCAAACACATGCGCATGTCAGAAACGAAACGTAGTAAAGACCCAAACAATAATATGAATTAACTGAACAGACATCGAGTACTGATAAATCACTGCAGTTTGTAAACCAACGTATTGCTCCATCCTTTATCATAACTCCAAGTAATAAGAACGACAGACATTCTATATTAATTGACACATTTCTAGACAATAGCACAGTACAGTAGTACTCAACACTGATTACTGTCAGACTCTCAAAATTAAGATTACAATTATCTAATTTTAAAGCACAGCCATCACAAAATCAGACTTTAGCACCTCTTTTTATTTTGAGATCGTTCTGAGGTTAAATACAGATTTAAAATCATAACAAGATATAATTGAACAGTTATGATACTGTTTTTGAAATCAAATCTTTGCATAGCTATGAAAGGAAACACTGGCATCTAACAATGGCTTGGACAAAACAGTCAATCTTAAAAAATAAAGCATATACATAAACCCAAATAGGAAATA